>CM038468.1:8620178-8991138 GCA_021464415.1 Lonicera japonica | reverse complement strand
TACAGGTGCAACTAAAAAACATATGTTACATAATAAATGTATTTTATAAAACAGATAAAATTAGTAGTGACCATGTACAAGTGTCCACGTATAAATAGATGCAACTAAAAAATATATGTTACACAATAAATGTATTTTATAAACCGATAAAAATTAGTAGTGAACAGGTACAATTGTCCACGTATAAATAGATGTGACTAAAAAACATATGTTACACAATAAATATTTGTTGTAAACAATTAAAAGACTAAAAACATATGTTAAACAATAAATGTTTGATATAAACAGATAAAAATTATCGTACTAATAAAATACTTAAAAAAAAGGAAAAAGATGTAAACATATACATATAGGTTCGTATATTTCCTAAATACGAACATAAAATTATATTAAATTGTTTAAATAGATGCAACTAAAAAAACATATGTTACACAATAAATGTTTGTTATAAACAGATAAAAATTGGCATACTAATAAAATACTAAAGAATAGATGAAAATTGGTACTAAAAAATTATGTGTAAACAGATGCATATAAATTCATATATTTCAAAATAGTTTCATAAAATTATATTAAATTGTTTAAATAGGTAAAAGTGTCCACGTATAAACAGGTGCAACTAAAAAACATATGTTACATAATAAATGTATGTTATAGACATATAAAAATTAGTAGTTAACAGATACAAATGTCCATATATAAATAGATAAAAGAAAAAATACATATGCTACACAATAACTGTTTGTTATAAATAGATAAAAATTAGTAGTGAACAGATAAAAGTGACCACATATCCCTATAAATATATGCAGCGAAAAAACATATGCTACGCAATAAAATGCTTGTTATAAACAGATAAAATTTAGCATACTAATAAAATACTAAAAACATATATGTAACAGATACATATCAGAGTAATAATGATGTCATACAAAAATACTAGTAACATATTAAAAACATATAAGTGACAGATACATAAAATTTTATAAAACAAAAATAAATAAATTAATGATGTATGTTATAGACAGATAAAAATTAGTAGTTAACGGATGCAAATATCCATATATAAATAGATACAAGAAAAAATACATATGTTATACATTAACTGTTTGTTATATACAGATAAAAATTAGTAGTGAACATATAGAAGTGACCACATATAAATAGATGCAGCAAAAAAACATATGCTACACAATAAAATGCTCCTTATAAACAGATAAAATTTAGCATACTAATAAAATACTAAAAACATATATGTAACAGATACATATCAGAGTAACATATCAGAGTAATAATAATGTCATAAAAAAATACTAGTAACATATTAAAAACATATAAGTGACAGATACATAAAAAAAATTAATGATAAACAGATGTATCATATACTAGTAAAAATATTAAAAAAAAACATGGGTAAACAGATACAAATATATTCATATACTTTACTAACTATTAAAATTTAATTGCAAACGTATGCAAACCTAGCACTGAACAGATAGAAGTGTACACATATAAATATATCCATATTATATAATATTATATTTTTTAAAGATTCAATAATTAAATGTAATTATTTTTTAAATATTATTTTTTTGATAAATTAGTGTATTTCATATTATGATGAAAATTGCAGTAAACATCAAATAAAAAAAAACAATAATGATTTTTTCAGAAAATATTTTTTTAAAGAAAATTAATGAATATTATCTCATTATTACCGCAAACCACATTGAAATCAAAGCAAAAAAATAAAAACAATGAATTATCAATCAATAAAGCTTTCCTTATAAGAGATCAATGGCAAAATCGTCATGTCTTGTGACACCCCAAACTAACAATTAATGATGCAAACCCTATTTTAAGAAACAATTTGAATGGAGGGGTGTGATCCTAATAATATAAAAAGGACTGTACTCACTTCATTCTAATATGTTTCAAAAACAAGGATGAAATCCTAGTTTCCTATTGTTTTTACCATTGAATACTTAATGAAAGAGTATTAAGCATTCAAAGGTGTAATATGATGTTTATTTTTTAAATTCATTAAGAGGTTAACGGCTATTTTTTTTAATGATTAAACATTCAGCATTAAGAGGCAGTAATCCCGCTGAATACTTAATGTTGAATTTAAACCATTGTTCTATACAAAAACATAAAATTTAGAACCTCGTTCATAATAAAAAAAAATAGCATTTTCAAAGCTTGAATTAAGTATTTAGCACTCAACAATTAGTAATCGGCATTCAGCAATCAAATGTCAAAAAAAACAATCGCACCCTTAGTAAGGATTCAAATACTTCACTTGTAATGTTTACATTCGGATCCCCGTAGCCATCAATCCCTCTCATTGAGCCTTGAGGTATGACTTAACCCTGGACTAGAAAAAACTATGCTTTCTTGAACTTTTTGTAATAAAATATATATATATATATATATATATATGATGGTAAGAAGCAGTGACAAATTTGAGCTTCTCTTTGTCACGATAATTTATGGTGACAATGTTGGAACAATTCATTTTGGCAAAATTTTCTGTGGCGAAAGTGTATTGAATATTTTTACCTAATTTAATTGTGGCAAGTCTGTTTTTGCCTTATAAATAAAAAGGATAACTGTTGATTAATTAGGAATCTAGAATATCGGATAGTACTCGAAGCGATTAGGTTCTTGGAATTTGACTTTAATCCATAGTGAAATACTATTTTATCCTTAAAAAAAAAAATAAAGTCTTATATATATATATATATATTCACGTGCATACTATTATAACAAGGAATGCTGTAAAATTTTAGTGAAAAGATAATTCCCGCAAAAAGGAAATTTGTGAAGGAAGAAGATCCCACCATTAATTTAATGGGAGAAGAAATCGGTATTCCCTGTTTGAACCTTGTTTTTCTCATTGTAATATATATATATATATAATATATATTTCAGGTGCGCACTAAGTTTGTGCACCGACAGTATGCACATCCCATTTTGACCCACTTTTGGGATGAATTTTTTGATGACTTTTGCCACCAAGTTTTATCAAAAAATTCAACTAGGAAGTGGGTTAATCACAAGATTGAAATACATATGTTCAGATATTTCAATTTTGCAGATAATCCACTTTCCGATTGAATATTTTGATGAAATTTGGTGGTTTCATCAAAAAATACAATCAAGAAGTGAATCAGAAGGTCTAATTTGTACGGAAGAGTGTGCAAATTTGGTGCGCACCTGAACAAAACTGTATACATACATATTTCTATCTTGCGGATTAAACTGTGAAACTGTGAGACCCTATACTGAGTTATTCTATACGTATGTCTTTTCTTCAAATATTTGCACATTGTGATCATATTTTAATGGTAGTGCTGTGCCGGCCCACATAAGAAATTAAAGAATGGGGAAAGTAATATATAATAGTAATGCTGGTTGATATAGGAATTGGAAGGGAAGTGGGTTGGGTTGGGTCAGGATTTGCACGAAAAAAAAAACCCTAAATTTAACAAAATATTAATGTTCCTAAAGTGCCCCCTTCTTCTCAACCCATCCAAAACCGTTATTTAGCCATACACCCACGTACTGCACCGGCTCTTTATTTTAGGGTGTTTGGAGTATTAAGTTAGGTTTTGGAGATGATCGATGAAGGAATGAAAGGCTTTTTGGGAAGTTAGAGCATCTCCGATGATAATAATAAATATTAATAATAGTGTATAAATTAATGTGTAAATCTTGTCTGAAGCCTTATATTTACACAATACTTGTATTATGGTTTGGTTCTTAATATTAACTTTGAAACTCTTTAAGAACATGTGATATGGTTTGGTGAATTGGTAAAGATGTGATGACTTTATTCATGGGTTGGAATATCGGGTTCTTTTTTATTGAGCTATTTATAGTTTATTGCACTTAGTGCTTTGACCTGGACATTAACAATGTGTTAAAGCGCATGTATACATTGTTGGCCCGCTACCAAGTTTAAGTTTTTGGATGAAATAGTTTCTAACTTAGTATCAAAGCTTATGTTCTGCAAGGTTTAGCTAGGGTTCGAATCTTCTCGCTTGTATTTATTTTCCCCCTTCTTATTTGTGCATGAAGTGCACCTCGAATTTTTGTGCATAAATTGCACCTCGAATTAATTTGTCTCCATGTGCTAGCAAGTGGGATCACAGGTGCGGTGGAATGTTGAATAGCATGATATACATTGTTAGCCCACTACCTAAAAATTTAAGCTTTTGTGTGAGATGATTTCTAACTCAATGAATATGCAGCATCAGTGTCGCGATCAATTAGAGATGTACAACCAGCTCACTATCTTTTGAAAATAAAGTCATTTTCAGTGCTGTTAGAATCAAAAATTAAAATGTACGAGTCAGATGAATTTGAAGCTGGTGGTTACAAATGGTACGTGCTTTTCCTTAGATTCTCTCCTATTCACTTGAGTTCTTATTTGTTGTAGTATAAATTTTAGCCAAAAGCGAGTGGAGGTCGTTTTTTGATCGCATAAATTATCACATTTATAATTGTTTCATAGTAACTTAATTGACAAATTTATTTATTTATTTATTTTAACAAAACCTTGTGTTAAGTGATTTCTATCTTATGAACTTGTATGATAGTTATAAATTGTTGAATTTCAACTATATTTTTACATTTTCTTATTTAATATTTTAGGTATTAACTTAAATTTATGACTTTATATACAAGTTCATTTTTTTAACCAACTGCGCAAATTATAATTCACGAATTAAACAATTTTAAACTGTCAAATTCATACCAAATGCACTTCCTAATACACTTATCTGATTTAATTTGCCTTCTCGATCTTAATTACAGGAAGCTCCATTTGTATCCAAATGGAAAAAATGATGGGAATGGAAGCAATTATATCTCACTCTACCTAGCAATAAGTGATACAAACATTCTTCCACACGGTTGGGAGGTTAATGTGCAATTTAAACTATTTGTCTATGATCATATAAAGGACAAGTATCTTACAATCCAAGGTACATATCTTTTCTTGTATTACTTCAATGAACAAATGTTCTTTTCCCTCCATTTTAAATAAACTTGCAACTCACCAACCTTTTAAAGAACTTTTAACAATATCTATACTATTATAAAAAGGCAAAACCAATTTCAACGGTTATAAAGCTGTGTCAGACTTTTGAATTGCCTATTTTATCCCTGCAGATTTCTTTTTCATTAAAAAATATAAGTTGTGTCAAATTTTTGAATTGCCTATTTTAACCTTACGGTATCTTTTTTCATTAAAAAATATACTTGCAAGAGGATTCAAACCTTGAACCTTTCACAAAGTAATCTGCTGCTTAACCACGTCACTGGACTACTTAACATCTTTGTTTTATATTTTAATTTTAACAAACTATATCAGAGTGGCACACGCATCGCATTTGCATGTGATATAGTAAGATATTGAATTAAAGTTTTGTCATTTTAATTAGTTCTTTTTTTGTGACTAAAGAGAGTGATGGATGTATAAGGCGCTTTCACGTGATGAAAACCGAGTGGGGATTTGATCAATTGCTTCCACTCGACTTGTTCAAGAACATTTCAAGTGGTTACCTCTTCGAAGACTCGTGTGTATTTGGAGTCGAGATTTTAGTAATCAAGTATGGTGGTTTAGGGCAGTGTTTGGACATGAAAAAAGGGATAACGAATGCCAATACCCACACTTGGAAAATAGAACGTTTTTCGACTATAAAAGAGGAAATTTTGGAGTCCAAAGAGTTCAAAATTGGAGAGTTACAATGGTACGCTTTCATTTCTATTTTCATGTATTAATTATCTGTTTCAATTAATTGGGAATTTAGCAAAAATGATCCCTAAAATTTGATCCAAATCACTCACTCGTCCCTAAAATTCAATTTTCGGTTAGAACATTCTTAATTTTTTGTATTTTCCCTCACTCATCCAAAACTGTTAATTATCTTTTTCAATTAATTGGGAATTTAGCAAAAATGATCCCTAAAGTTTGACCTGAATCCCTTGCTCATCTCTAAAGTTCAATTTTCAGTTAAAACATCATTAAATTTTCTAATTTTCCCTCACTCGTCCAAAATTGGATGCCCCGTTAAAAAGAGGGATGGAAAACGTGTGTGATTGTCACGAGCCACTCTTTTAAATGGCATTTTTGGATGTTTTAACCAAAATTAGAAAATTTAAGGATGTTTCAACCGAAATTAGAAACTTTAAAATATGTTTCAACCAAAAATTAAACTTTAGAGACGAACGAGCTAGGAATTCGGGTCAAACTTTAGGGGTCATTTATACTAATTACCCCAATTATTAAGAGCTTGTTTTATGGTCTAATTTGCGAGAGATGATTACTCGAGCTGCGCAAAAGTGTCCCGTATACCGCCTGGTTGAAACAAAAATAATAATAATTAAGAGGCTGTTTTGTTTTGCTTTATTGTAAAATTAAGAGGCTGTTATATATAGATATTTTCTTTAATTTCAGGAAGATGTTCGTCTACCCAGAAGGAATGTCGAACTTCAAAGGCAGTGGCATATCCCTCTTTCTGAAAGTAGCAGATTATTCAAAATTACCTCTTAAAACCAGAGTTTATGCTGAATATAAACTTAGGATAAAGTCTCAGATCAATTCAAGTCAAATAGAACGTGAGTTACCTCAATGATATTTCTCTCTCTCTCTCTCTCTCTCTCTCTCTCCAGATACTGTTTATTCTTGTCCTTATGTTTTTGTTTTCCCTAATTTACTTAAAATTTACATTTTGCAATTTTTGAATGTTAATAAAAATTTAAACCTAATGTCAAAAAATTTGTTTGTTAACATACAACTTGATATAATAATATGTTCTAGGAGGTCGATCTGAAAATGGAGTATTTCAATTATTTCATCTTAAAAAAAAAATAGGAATACTTTGATTTTTGAATTTTTTAAAGTTATATTTTATGCCTGCACTCTACATTTTTTACATTATATACGTGAGTAGTGATGAAACGGTATAATGTAAAAAAGATTACTGTTCAATTTAAGAATTTTTTACATTATTAAAACTATTTATTTTAATTTTTTAAGTAATATAGAGTGTTCACTATGGTATGCGTATGTGTATACATATCATAATAAAGTTACACCACATCATTATTTATCATAAATTAGTTAAAATATCAAGTGCTTATCATATTAATCATCTTATATATAGCTAATATAATAATGTTTGACGGATCATCGCACTAAATACAACAAAAATGTATAAGTTTATAGAGATACTCACTATAACCTATGGTAAAAAATACCTACTATTCCGCTACTCTTATATACATTATATATATATTTAGCGAAAAATCATGTTTTATCTTTTGAACTGCAGGTGGTTATGCTAGATGGTTCTGCGACTCATATGGTTATGGCAATCCCAACTTCACGTCACTAAGTTATCTAAAGGACAAGTCAAACGGCTACATAGTAAATGATACATTAGTTGTTGAAGTTGAAATAAGTATTATTGGCGTGACCAAGAATCTTTCGTAAAAGCTTTACTACTAGAAGATGTTGCCATCTCTCTTGTTTTATGTGAATTAGGCCTTTTTTGGGCAACTACTCATTGTACCACAGGTCGTAACCCATATTAAATACTCTTTAAATAGTATGTTAAATTTTAACTATATAATTTTATATGTCTTATACATTTTATAAATTGGGTTTTATTGAATTAGTTAGAAGAATTTTGATGAAGACCTGCTAGATGGGAATAACTTATCTAAAGGTTGTCCATATTTTAAGTAAGAGTTTGGTTGAGGAGGTCTTAATATGGTGGCATGCATGCACGCTTACACGTGGCAGAAGTTGCTGCGTACGTGGCCATTTTCATGCATGACGTGGCAGTAGCTTCACTTTTTGGACTTTCTTGATTGTCCGCACGGTGCCACGTGTATAAAATGTGCGTGCACGATTAATTTAAAAGTGTTCTTAAATACACTTACATTATTATTATTCTCACTCTTATAAAAGTCAAAGTCCAAATTTAAATGATTTAAAAAATAGTCTAAAATCTTTTCTTCTCACACCCTATTTTATCTCTTAACAAAAAATCGTTGCCTATTATTTTTGAATTATCTTTAATGCACATATTAATTTTTTTTTCACCACTCTTAATATTTTATTTATTTTGCCTAAAAATATATAAGCTTACCCTAATTTTATCTTAATACTCACTCTACAATTTTTTTATTTTCTTCTCTTCTTAATCCATCTTCCATCGTCGGCAAAATTAATACGGCGGTTTTACGTTATATCCAGTAAAAAAAGCTAAAAAACTATGTGCAATCAAAACTAATGTTTGTTTCTCCTTTCTTATTTTAACGATAGAAAAACTGCAACAGACTTTATACATACATATGTATATATATTACAACTCGAATTAAGAAAAGCGATACTTGTGATATAACTTAATGTTATTTTTACAATAATTACTAGTATAATTTCTAGATTTACGGATTTAAAATAATTTTTTTATTATTATTCAATTGATTACATCTTTCTGTTGATTGAATAATGATTACCCAAATGATCATTGCATTAGTTATATTGTATTAATTTGTTTCAATATTAATAGGGATGGTAACGGGTCGAGGTGGGGACAGGTTTGCCTCCTCCATCCCCGAACCCTACTCCCAAATTCGTCCCCATACTAGCCCCCATCCCCGATTTTAAGGTTGCGGATATTGCCCATCCTTGTTGTCCCCATCGGGTAACGGGTATCCATTGGGAACATGATTTTTTTTTAACAAAGATAAAAAAAATGTAGTTTAACTAGCCAAAAAATGTTAAAAAAGTTTTATTGTTTCTTCCAACAGTTGCTTTTAAGACTCTAATTAAATTTAAAGTCTATGAAATAGAGATGGAAAGAACATATATCGACATAAACCTTGCTTAAAAAGTTGAAAAGATGGAAGGAAAACAGTGAACTGTGAAAGCATACATGTATAAATGACAAAAAATCAATGTAATGATAAAACACTTGCCGGAATCAGGAAGTAGTCAGTGATGTTGGTTAGTGGAGAGAGGTTAAGCTGTGCAGAGAGAAGATGAGAAATAAATTATTAAACTTGATTTTACCTTTTAAAGTTTTCTAATATTATATTATATAAATATAAATTAATAATAATATATATATATATATATATACGTTGCAGCCTGCATACAATATATTAATATTTCAAAATTCAAAATTTGAAAGTAGCTTACATTTAAACGAATGGGTGTAGTGTTATATGTATAGTATACCGAGGGCGGGTTCGAGGGTGGGTACCCTAATCCCCGTCCCTGCCCCGACTATTTTTGAAAATCTCCGACCCGAACCCATACACGACACCGATTATTATCCTCCATAACTAACCCCGTTGAGTCAGATATTTGTGGATACCTGACCCTGCGAATATTTTTTCCATCCCTAAATATTAAGGATTTAAATCTAATGGATAGATGCTTTGAATATAATTTTACTTGATGATATATACGATACGGAAAAACAAGTTTGATGATTACAATATGTCGTGCTAGTTGTAAAACGTCATTTTTTGCCTAAAATAAATTTAAGAGGTGTTTTTATGAACTACTTTCATAGCAAAAAGGGAATTGTTATTACTTGCATTTGATATTTATTTATACAATATATAAGTTATATTATTTTTTTTATGTCGCGCAAATTTAATTGTGTAATTTTCTAATTATTAGTAAAATATGAAAAATGAAGTACTTGTGTTAAATATGAATAAGTGAAATACTTGAAGGTTTAGGGGTGAAGTGCAAGTTTTTTTTAACTAGGTGAGAAGAATTTTTTTGTTGATTTATATATGATTTTTATGTTTGAGTTTTAGTGACGACGGAAATTAATATCTCTATAATGCATTCCGTAAATTCACCCCACCACTAGGGTGAATTGAAAGTTTTTTTGAAAAATAAGTGGGGTGAGAAGAAAGTATTCTCTCAATGGGGGTGAGAAGACTAATTTTATGGGTTTATTTAAAAACTCCCTTAATTTAAATATATGGGTGTGTTGGTCATTTTCAATAGTATTTTCGATGATATAATTAAAATACTAATTATAATTAATTTTAATAATATTTTAATAGTATAATTAAATTTTAACAATTCTATAATCAATAATTAAATATACTCTTTTTATAATTAAAGTTAATAACCTTTTTAATAATTAAAATAAGAGACCCACTAATTATATTAGCTAAACGATAATTATTTTCAAATTTAGATAATATTTTTCTCCTTTTAAAAAAATAAATTCAAATTGATTAATTTATTACCAATTAATGTAATGGACCCTATAAATTTGGTTATTGAGAAAAATAACCATTAGCCCATTAGGGAGACCTCAATTGTTAACTTTAACAATTTACTAAATGGATCATCAAAAGTCATTTTGATTATTCAATTTTGGTTATTCAATTGGAGATAGTCTTATATTGTAACCTATACAAAATATGCTTTCAACCATTCAAATAGTAAGTTAAATTTCAATCACACAATTTTATATGCCTTATTGTATACTATAGGTTGCGTATCGGTATTGGCTAGTGTTGGGTCATATCAGGACGCACATGGTCTTATGCATATTGGTATTGCCTTTGTATGTCATACTTGTACGAATGGACGCGGGATTTAATTTGTTTCATTACTGGCATATTTATGTACATAGGTGTCATATATATAGTTGCCTTGTATAGAGAGTTGACTTAAATCAAATCTCTAGGCTAGATTAAGATTTATTTATTTATTTCCTTATATTGTATTCTACCTGATATATATATATATGGCTTATCTTGTATCTCATTCAATTCAATATAGAAGAATCATTCATCAAAATTACAGTTTCTACATGGTATCAAAGGTATTTCAATCCTAAACGAAGCTCGTATATATTTGCATTTGATGATCCATATTGTTTCTTTCGAAACTCATAATCCGTATCTTATACTCTTACTTTCTTCGAAAGTTCATTGTCCTTTTGAAGATTTGTATTCTCTTTTGAAACTCATATCTCAAATATTATCGTAAATTTTTCATAAGTACAATGACCATCACATCAAACGCAGCCAGCCGATCAATGCCACAGATCCTGGTCCAACAAGGCAATGCTCCCTTCTCAACTAGAATCACTCTTGATTAGACTAATTATTCATTGTGGTCTCAACCCATAGAGATGTGTATTTGCTTCCACAACAAGGCTGAGTACATCATTAGAGAAACGAAGAAACTTGCCCGTGGAGATCCTGATTTGGGAACCTGGATTAATGAGAACAACAGGATGAAGAGTTGGCTGATTGACTCAATAAATCCATAGTTGATACAATAATTTATCCATCTCCCCACGGCCAGGGAAATCGGGAGGAAATGTCAAAAACATTTTATGATGGAACTGCTGAAACCTTTATCATTGAATTAAATTAAAGGTCCTTTTTTGTTAAACAAAACAGCCAACCCTTGCCGACGTACTATAGTGAACTCAATGCCATCTTCTAGGAAATCGATCACAGAACTGTCTCATAAGAAGGAATAGTTGAACGGATGGTCTAGTTTCATTCCGCGATAGGTAAGCTTTTTGGCGAAATTTAACGAAATTGGATGTGGGCGAAAATCAATATCTAAAATAGTCGAGGCGTGCTGGGCACTGTCCTTAAGAGAAGATTTCGCCCCTCTAGGATAATATCCCAGTGCAAATAGGCTTTTATGGCGTCTTCTCCCCAGGATACAACGACTATGATTCTATAAGGGTGCACACCCAAATATAGAACCATTTTGGATAGCTTTATATGTTTCTCTGGCACAAGATTTATTTTGGAAGGGTTGTGTTATTTCTTTCTTGATTTTTTCTCTCCTTTTTCTATTTTATTCTTAGCATCCATAAGCATATATCTCCTCCTATTTATAAGTGATCTAAGGAGATGGATTTGAAATCTTGATTAATTTTGAATAATACACCTATGTAGAAGTTTCATGATAATTTAGAAGTTTCATGATAATTTAAAAGATAAATTTTGAATAAATGAATACAAATCCAATTTGAATACAATCTCCTAGAAGCTTCCATGTATACACATGTAGAAACTTCAAGATATAATTAGTTTTTCATGAAATTAGAATTATGTAGAAGCCTTATCAATTTTGTATTTTAAAATATACAAAATATACAACAATCCCCCACTATTTTAAAATACAAAATATACACCAAAATTATGCCAGAGAAACGCGAGAATACAATGTGTCAGTATTGGTGCCTTTCGGGCTATGAACCATACTTAGGATAACAAATCTTATTTCACAGGAACTTGGTGAAACTAAGTTTCTATGAACCAAAGATCCTTTGTGTGAAATAGAGGAGTTGATACCCACACTGTACCCTCTATATATCGCTGTTCTGCGGTTTTGCGCATTTTGTCCCTGCGCTATCCTGGTTTTCATGAGTGCTCTAGAAGACCTGCCTAAGTCTTCATAAGAACCGGCCCAGTTCTACACTCATGTAGGTGGACTTCCATCAAGTGTGTACTGCAGTTTACACACCACCTCAGATAGTTTTGGGCTATGGAATCCATTAAGAGCAGAAGCTCAACCTCATTCACTACAGAAAGCACTATCTCGCCATAGGGAGGGACGTCTCAAATATTACAAAGTCGATAATGCTCTTAGGACAACAAGTGACTTGTTTTTACCCCTATGAACCTACTTCATGGGATCTCCAATCACATAGGTGGGGCTACCATCACTCTCACCCTATGCTCTAGGCATAAGTCCCATCCCCCTCGACGTATCAACCACTTTCCGCCTATTAAGTGGTTTTGTCAGAGGATCGGCCAAATTCAACTCTGACTTCACATAATCCAGAGATACAACTCCAGATTCAAGCAGCTGCTTTATTATATTGTGTCTCAGACATATATGTCTGCTTTTCCCATTGTATATCTTACTTTTAGCTTTTGCTATTGCGGCCTGACAATCGTAATGAATATAAACTGTAGTAGGCGGTTTTGCACCAATGGGAAGATCTGCCAAGAGGTTTCTAAGCCACTCGGCCTCAGTACATGCCTTTTCTAAGGCAATTAGCTCAGACTCCATGGTAGAACGAGCTATACATGTTTGTTTGGAAGATTTCCAAGACACTGCACCTCCACCAAGGGTAAACACATAACCACTAGTGGATTTTAGATCATCTGAATCAGATATCCAGTTTGCATCACTGTACCCTTTTAACACTGATGGAGATTTGCCAAATTTTAATCCATAATCAATGGTGCCTTTTAAGTACTTGGCTACTCTTTCTAGTGCATTCCAGTGTTCCTTATTAGGACACTGAGTATATCTACTTAATCTACACACAGCGTAAGCAATGTCAGGTCTTGTACAATTCATCAAGTAAATTAGGCTACCAATGATTTGGGCATATTCACATTGAGAGACACTATGGGCTTTATTTTTCTTAAGTTGGGTATTTCCATCATAAGGTGTCGAAACAGGTTTACAATCAGAATACCCAAACTTTTTTAATATTTTATCAACATAGTGCTCTTGTGATAAAATGAGACCATCACATGTTTTGATAATTTTAATTCCTAAAATTATATCAGCTTCTCCCATATCTTTCATATCAAAATTAGAAGTTAGGAATTTCTTGGTCTCATTAACCACATACAGGCTAGTACCCATAATGAGCATATCATCAACATATAGGCATATAATTACATATGTGTTAGTATCAAATGATTTATAATAAATACATTTATTTGCCTCATTTATCAAATAATCATTTGATACTAACACCTTATCAAATTTCTCATGCAATTGTTTTGGTGCTTGTTTCAGCCCATATAAAGATTTAACTAGCCTGCATACCTTTTGCTCACTGCTAGAAATTACATAACCCTCTGGTTGATTCATATAAATTTCCTCTTCTAATTCACCATTTAAAAAGGCTGTTTTGACATCCATTTGATGAATAATTAAATTATGCAAAGCAGCCAAAGCAATTAAAGTTCTAATTGAGGAAATTCTAGACACAGGAGCAAAGGTATCAAAATAATCTATACCTTTCTTTTGATTGAACCCTTTAGCAACCAATCTTGCTTTATATTTTTCTATTGACCCGTCAAGCCTCAACTTCCTCCTAAATACCCACTTACTACCAATAGGTTTCGCACCAGGAGGCAAATCAACTAATTCCCATGTATTATTAGATAAGATGGATTCTAATTCAATTTTGATTGCCTCTTTCCAGTGGGTTGAGTCAGGGGATGTTATTGCTTGAGTATAAGTTTGTGGGTCATTGTCTACTAAAAAAATGTGAAAATTATCTCTAAAATTGGTTGTTTTTCGTAATCTTTTACTTCTCCTTAATTCACTTTCGGAATTGTTTTGGGGTTCCTCATTAGGTTCATGATAAGATATAGACTTACTAATTTTTGTTTTCATAGGAAATATATTCTCAAAGAAATCAGCATTTTTAGTTTCCATAATAGTATTAGTTTCAATCAAACTATTTGGTAAAACTAACAATCTGTAAGCCGCACTATTATGGGCATACCCTATAAACATGCAATCAATAGTTTTAGGTCCCAATTTCCTCTTTTTAGGTTCTGGGATCAGGACCTTAGCTAGACACCCCCACACTTTGAGATAATTAAGATTAGGTGCATGACCTTTCCATAATTCATATGGTGTCTTACCGGTTTTCTTATAGGGTATTCTATTTTGTATATAACATGCAGAGATAATTCCTTCCCCCCCCACAAGTTCAGTGGTGCCCCAGAACTAATTACATAATCGTTAGACTTTGCCCCCTGCTGTGTATGTGGGGGAATGTCAAGAAATACACATAAATGGAGGGTTAAGTAAAATGATTTCGTTAAAAAAATTAGACAACATGAATTAGGCGAAGAATAGTGATTATTTATATATAGGATAGGTCTAGTTAAGCATAAGAACAGGGCGCAAAGTAAAAAAAGCCCACAAAACAACTCTATACAAAAAATAGTACCACATGAAAATTCCAAAAAAAACAAAAATCTAACAAGCAGAAGTGTTGCAGAAATAAAACTAGATACCTTCATATTCATCCTAGGAGTCCGCACCAGCATAGTCGAGGTAGCTGTGAGTGTCTGTTTGACACTTTTTCAGGAGATAGCTCCTCCTGCCAACATGAAAATATATCCAGATGTGGACTTGTGGTCATCTGGACAGCCATCATAATCAAAATCGGCATAACCTATCACCTCAAGGTGATTAGATCTTCTATAAGTGAGCAAATGATCCTTGGTACCCTGTAGATACCTCATAACTCGTTTGGCAGCTTTCTAATGACCCATACCAGGCTTGCTCAAGTATCTCCCAAGTACACAAATCACAAAAGCAAAATCAAGGCGTGTACAAACTTGAGCATACATGAGACTACCAACAGCGGAAGCATATGGGACCTTCTCCATTTCTACTATTTCTTTATCATTTCGAGGAGACTGGGTATTAGAGAGTCTATCTCCTTTTTGAATGGGTGCTGTACACGGATTACAAGATTTCAAATTGAGCCTGTTCAGAACTCTTTCAATGTAATTCTTCTGGGATAAACCAAGAACAACACGAGATCGGTCACGATGAATTTCAATGCCCAAAACGAAAGAAGCGTCACCAAGATCTTTCATATCGAAATGAGCAGTCAACATCTGCTTAGTCTTAAGCAGAAATTCATATCGTTACTAGCCAAAAGAAAATCATCAACATACAAGACAATAATAATGAATTTGCTCCCACTTTTCTTTAGATAAATGATAAACGATATTTTCTATAAAGCCAAGAGAGCAAATGATCCCATCAAATTTCAAATACCACTGTCTTGAGGCCTGCTTCAGTCCATAAATAGACCTTTTTAATTTACACACCAAGTGCTCCTTTTCTACCTTTAGCAGTAAGTTTCCCCTTTATGCAATCAACACATGTATCAAAATTTAAAAAGTCTAGACTATGAAAAATACCTTCCTTGATTAGTCTCTACATCCTTTCCTTTGATATATATCCCAGGCGTTTATGCCACAGCATGGAAGAGTTTTCAGCAACCCTACCACGTTTCTTTCAAAACAGTGTTGACAATCAAAGTTTGTTGCTTATTAGGAATAGAATGAACATCCAACATATACAAACGATGATCACATAAAATCCTAGAACCAACAACAACAGAATCATAAAACAAGGAAACCCTTTTATTACTGAAATGAAAAGAGTAGCTACAACTATCCAACACAGAAATATAAATCAAATTTCTTTTCATAGAAGGAACATAAACAGTACCCTTTAAAATTAAAACATATCCCGTATACAACTTTAAAGAAACAACTCTTAAATGCTCAACTGCCACACTTGCTCCATTCCCAAAAGTGATCATCATTTCTCCTTCACTTAGCCTCCCCCTGCTTCTGAACTCCTGCAAGGAGTTTGAAACATGAATAGTTGCGCCAATATCTAACCACCACATATGAGAAGGTACATTAACAATATTTGATTCAAAACACACTAGAGCTAGGGGTTTACCTTTCTTTTTCTCAAGCCAATTTTTAAACTTCCAACAATCAACTTGTTTATGCCCAAGCATGTCGCAAAACTTACACTTTCCATTGAATTTGGGCTTAGGCTTCTCAGAACCTTCCCTAGAATTTTGACCAGAATGCTGACCAGAAGGCTGTCCAGAATGTTCCCTAGGGTTGCTATTTCCCGTTTTCTTAAACTGGAATTTCTTAACCTTGTTTTTACAAAACTTTTTTTTTTCATTGCTATTGTGAGAAGTGAATTGCACACTATGAGACTTTCCTTTTTTCATATTCTCCTCCTCTTGGGAGAGAATGGATATCATCTCGTCAATACTCCATTCATTCTTTTAGGCATTATAGGAAGTTCTCAGAACATCAAACTGACCAGGAATAGATTCAAAGACCTGCCAAACTAGAAAATCCTATCCCAACTCCATTTTTATGGATTTCAACTTGTTGAACCAGTTCACAAGTTTCATCACATGCTCACGAACATCACCAACACCTTCATACTTAGTCTTTGCTAATTGTGTAAGGTAAGAGGACTTTTCAGACTTGTCAAATTTCTTGAATTTTTCACCTGCAGCTGTGAGAAATTCTCTAGCATTATCAGTGTCGCGAATGCTCGCCTTAATCGTCTTATCCATGGTGTATTTGATTGTCATCAGACACACCTTGTTAGAGTGTCCTAATTTTTCATATTTTGACCTATTTGTAGCAGAAGACGTGGTCGTGGGCTTGGTAGGTTCATCCTCAGTAAGAGCCAAATCCACGTTAGACACAGCAAGAAATAGTCTCAAAGACTCAACCCAGTCCTCATAATTGGTCCCGTTTAGCCTAGTTAAGGCATTCATTTGCATAGGCAATGCCGGAATAAATGAGAATATCAATATATATGAAATTGAGCAGAAACAACAATTAAGCGCTTTTGCCATTACAATCCCGCCTAAAGGTCTCGAATTACAATGCACAAGAAATTCCTACTAACATTAAAGTCATGTCCTTGAAGCTAATATCAATAGGATATTAAAACCCCAAAGTTGTAATAATCGATCAATTTTACAAGCGTTAAGAATCACATTAATAAAGACAAACCGATAGAGAAAGTGCAATATTAACATGATCCCCTATCCAAAACAAAATCTATTGATCACAATATATACTAACTTTTGCCACAATTGGTCCCACGATAGGTGAGCGCACAACCATGCCAAAACAATCCCAAAAAATGCCAAAAAATAAATATTTAAATAAAGTTACGAGCATGTGACAAGACGCAAATTATTTATGCAGTCAAACATCACTACTAAAGATAGTACATAATATATAAGATAGTTAATAATGCTACAAATACCCAGAAAAAATTTCAACGTCAAATTCCAAGAATACAATATTTATTTTGTATTTTTAAATGCACAAAAATAAATAAAATATTAATCGAATAAGAGGGAAAAAAATATTACAAAATTTCCATAAATGTAATTAGGCCATGTGAAGCCAAAAAAATGTAAGCAAAATCAAAAAGGGAGCAAAATTAAGTTTCACGCGCTGGCCTAGGCAAGTGGGGCTCGTTGGCTAGTTTTTTTTTTTTGTTGTTCATCTTCTTCCCTTTTTCTGTGCAGCAGCGGAAACCGTACCAAATAAAAAAAAAAATTCACGGGATTTTCATCCCTTTTGTTGATCGAAATTTTAGAAAGGGGCAATGAACAGTTGACAGCCATGGAGTAATCGATTCTTTTTAAATAGGTTTTGATCCTTAAATATATATATATATATGTGTGTACATCAACATATTAGGATTATCAACCTCTCTCTGATACTAATTGAAAGCATGTCATCTCAAATTGCAATTATTAATATTGAGTAACAATCCTAAATTGCAACATGTATAACAATCATACTAAATGTTAGCATCACAATCTAGAATTACCTGGGTACAGATGAGTCCATGGATGTCATGTTGTCAATTTATGTTGAGGAGAGAAGCTATCTCTATTTCACAGTGCCTCTAGAATTTGTGTAATCTTAATGGGGCAATTACACTACACACTGAAAAGAGATAGAGGCCTCTCCTTATATTAAAATAAATGGGCCCATCTACCCATTATAAAGAGGCCATACAAAAGCCTACCCACATTATTATACTCTAATATTCGGTATATAAATTAATATGAGTATCAAGCTAATAATGCTGACTATGCTTGTCCAAATAATTAATCTAACAGACATCCCCACCAAACCTGAATCTTTACAAATCGCACCACGAGGAAGCTACCAAAGGTTTTGGAGCTAGAGAGATAGAGTATGAATGGTACGATTTTGTGTTCAAAACGAGGACGATTGTTATCGAGAGGCCGGTTTTCATTGGGAATTTGGACGACTTCCCGCAACAAGAGTCATTTGAATAATGGCAGGGGTGGGTGAACTATCGATCTATGCCAAGCAGGTATCCAATGCAACCTTTCTATTTACCAAGAAGAAAAATCCATTAATACGTGATTCACCTCATATCTTTCCGACTATCCTTGTGGTTCAACACGTGGTCTTCTCGAATTAAATTACTACTCGACGAACTCGCATTTGGGATATTGTAACACGATATTTTTGAGGCATCATGATTTCTATAAGTAAATTTAATTTTTCGTTATATTTTTTAACAGAAGGTAACAAATGGACCTAATTTACAGTAATTAAAAGTTCATTAACATGATTGACTGCAAAAAAATAAAATGAATGCATAAAGTGCTAAAAGGGCAAAAGTAAGACTTCTTAAAACCGTAATCCTATATATTAACCATGTCTTCCCATTAATTGCTCATGTTCAACAGTAAGACTTTTTAAAACTATCTCAAGTTAATCAGTCACTCCCTTCAAATAGTAATTTTGTAGTTCCTGTTAGTCTTCCTTTCCGTTCTCCACAGTTAGTCTATCTATTTTTCCACTTAAGACTGTAACTTCAAAGGTATTGTTATATTTTTTATTGCCATGTAGTTGCTTTATATTGAAACACATTTTGTAATAGGAAAAATATCTCTAAGCTTTTTCAGATTAATTTACTATGTTTTTTATAATATGTTTCATTTCACAATTGTATACCTAAGTTATGCTTGATAATTTTAGTCTTAAACATTTAATTAACTTGTCCACGTTAATGATTTATCTTTGATCCCAATATAATCTAATTTGTTCCTAAATAAATAGGATCAAAGTTTCGGTAAAATAAATATATTAAAAAGGAGTTCTATTAGTTCAGTTTATTGAATTTTGCAGTTTTTCTTGCTATGGCAAAGCTTAAGCTTTATTTTCGGTCAACTGAGTAGTTTTGTTTGTGTTCTAAATTGAATTATTTTAATCCATTTTTTTTTTCTTTTTTTCGTTTGCCAAGAAACTAAAGGAGCTAGATCTTCGATATTTTGAGTTGTGACATGATCATGATTGATTAAAGGAGGGAGATGTTGTATTTCACTTAATTTAATGTTATATAGTAGATTTGATTTGCAGCAAATTCATTCAAGTTCTATTATTAGTAATAATTGTTGTCTCACGGTTGACATCAGAATTTTTTTGTTTTTGTTGTTGATGATTATGGAAGTACCTTTTCTAGATCGTGTACTTGGACTTTGAATGAAGCGGATTTAAAATTTCAATAAAAAATTTTCTTTCTCTTGAGTGGTTCTCTCTTGACATAATATGAATTACATGCACGACATTAGTGGTAATCTGCTTTCTAATTAAAGTTGCATTTTATTAAGAGATTATAATAAATATTAAGAGAGATGTTCAAAACAATATGCTTAAATAGATTAATCTCGTAACCACACATATCTAATAATTCAAAGTACATAACAAGAAAAAAAAAGGCATGGAATCAGTGAATGCATGAACAATATTGTTACGGCTTAAAAGCCTAAACAAGGTAGATACAATATATCAAATACCAATACTAGATCTAATTTACTACTCTACTCCCTCGAGAGGCACCGGATCATCCATAAGGGTAGAAGTTTTATTTACCATTAACGGGTGGATATGATAGTACATACAGTTTGTATAAAAGTAAGCACAAGCAATGTAATTGCAGCTATTGTGGAAGCAGTTTTCCATGGAGTGTGGAAATAATCACGTTTCAACATTGCCTTCAATTTGTGGCTAGGGACTTCATAGTAATCGTTCAATTCTTTATAGACCTGAGAGAAATAGAAATTGTCCCTATCAAATGGTACGTTAGTAGAAAGCGTATTAAAGAATTTTGCTGCCTCTTTGTTATCACCAAGTTCGTTGATTATGATTTTCTTGTCAACAAGTAAATCAACATCCCTCGTAGTGTTCACGAGGCAATCCATGAAGAGAAAAAAATCAGATAAAAATATGTTGTCGGGGTAATGACAAAGCTCTAGTGCCACTATATTTCTAATTTGAATCTCTGTATAGTCACGCAACGTGAAGCTTGGGATCTCAAGCACCTTCTTAGTAAAAGTAATGTCGAACAAGCCTTTACTTGGCCTCTTCTCCCTAAACATCACTCCTGCCTCAATTAGGTTCGTTGTGCTAGGTAAACTTCGGATATGTTCTTTCCGCGGTGGTGACGGTTCATGAAGGGGCGGTCGAAGAAGGATTAAAAGAAAATGTGTGAAATGCTTTACGGATTGAAAATTGTGTTTGGCATTTTGTTTGTCGAATTCTTCAAAGAAGCCAAGATAGCAAAATTGATTAAGAAATTCGAGAGCTAGCTGAAGAAGGGAATATCTCTGGGAAGAGGCAGAAGTGGCTAGGCTAAATAGCCCCTCCAAAACAAAAAAAGGAACTTGATTTTCCAGCAATATCAAGTCGAGGGCGATGCTGCCGCACAACATTTGCTCAAAGGATAATGAACGATCATCATCGTCTTTCCAATTGTTGTAAGATGAAATCAAAAACTGAATAATGAAACAACTGTCGACCAAAATCATTAACACGAATTTATCGGTATCCATCTTTATGCCCTCTGAATAATAGTCACGGATACTCTTTTCCCTCCTCTTCACGAAATCAAAACAGTTCCTCAAGCTAGAATTTCCACTGCTTCGAACCAATTTCTTCATGTAATTTTTTTTAACTTTGTCCATAGGTTCCAAAGTTTTGTTATTATGGTGAAAAGGTCCTATCGAAACAATACAAGGGGTGTAGGCTGCTTCTTTTAGTTTGCGAAGGTCCCTAGGTACCCGGTAGATACAACGTTCAGATGGTGGAGGCTCTAATTCGTCTAGCATTTTATCAATCTCATTCACTAGCTTGTTGTCTTGATCCATGGCCCTTGTATCAACGATAAAATCATTTCCCCCTCCATTTACAGTATTACCTACTATCGTGGTGGCATTGTTGTCCATTCTTGAAGTTTGTTCCTTTTCCTAGTGAAACAATTAATTGGCAGCATTAATATGGATCCCGTACATGAATGTAAGTAATAACCATTGAATAATAATACATAATAGAAAATGTAACTAGCTTGTACCATAAGGGCTCTTTTTTATTTCTAAAATACTACATTCCATTTCCGAAAGATTGTCATGCTTGGTTCAAGTTTTGGACTACTACTAATGCATTCCCGGAATGGATAATTCCTTCCAAGTTCTCCCAGTTAAGTCGGTGGGAATAGCCAATTACTTGAGGCCCACTCTTTTAAATTTTTCTAGCAACACTATATATTCTTATCACTTATGAAGACAAGTTATTTTTTTTTGTTTCGATCCATATCCTTTTTATCCTGGTAAGACTAAACAAATTATTGTTTGGAATATTTTTTTTGTAGTTTACGTTGTTACTTAACAAATTTTTAGCAAAAATTATTTTTATTATGAAAATTGTTCCTAACAAATAATATAACAATAAAAGATAAATTTAAAAACATAAATTGTACCTTCAAAAATTTTTTAGGACTTATCTTCAATTTTATAAAATTAAGGGCATTATTGTAATTAGCAATTATTCCATTTCCCTTCTTGTTTGAACCAAACATAGAGAAGGGAATTCAACATTCTAAGAAAAGTGCATTTATGTTCGAACCAAACATTAGAAACATAAAATACCTAAAATATTGCCATTTCGTTGAAGATGCCATTTTTCATAATCCACTTTATAATCAAGAAAGGCCGAAACTGAAGTATAAATGTATGTTCTCCTTGGTAACTATATATATCTTCTCTATCTCAATCTCAATGGAAACTAAATGAACACCAAAATCAACAAAAATTGATTTCCAAAGTGGATTTTTTTTGTTCAAATCTTCCTTTTATGTGAAAGCAATGCTATCAATTATTTCCCGTCCACTTCCTTTAATGGAAATGATAATTAGGGTTATTTGTTTTGACATATGAAGTCTAAATTTAATCAAAATATTTTTGTTTATTTTAAAATTAAGATATGATCACTTGATTTACCTCTCAAAAATTAAGTAGTACATCTCCTTCTTGACACTTATCTACTATTATACCTACTATTATATAAAGGTAGAAGGCAATTTGATTGTTGTTGAAGCCGGTGGCTCTTTATACTCTCAAGATGCATGATTATGAATTTCGCCGAAATAAGAAAGTTGCATAGGGCTATGATCAGAGCCGGCCCTGGGGTAGGGCAGGCAGGGCGACCGCCCAGGGCCCAAAAATGATGAGGGGCAACAAATTTTTTTATATGTATATATATATGTAAAAAATATTAAATTAATAAGTATCGTTCCAAGAAAACAATTGCAATTTTTTCAATCAATATTTGTTGCAACAAAGTTAGTTTCATTGGATGACGATGAATAGAGAAGATCTTTCATATATAAATCTTAAAAATGCTTTAAAAGTTGATGTTGTTGATGTTAATGAAAAGTACTTATGTTCAAAATTACAAGTATTGCAACTAATGTTAATAAGTGAATCATATGAAACAAATGAACCATTAACATCCATTAAAATTATGGAGACTGTAAAAGATGTGGATATATTTCCTTAGTTTATAAACTATTATTGACTTTACATGTGACTGTGACATCTGTGAAAATGAGTTTTTCCAAATTGAAATTATTAAAATCTTACTTGCAAACGACCATGAGTTAAAATATATTAAATGATTAGAAATTTTATGCATTAAAATTGGGATCTCATAAAATCTTGATGACAGATATATAATTGATGATTTTACTGCTAAAAATGCAAGAAAATGCCATTTTAAATGATTGTACGTTTTGGTCGAAATGTCATTGTTACTTTTATTTTTTAGGTACATTTTAGCATATAGTATCAGCATCTGTAAGCTTTTTGTAAGATGAAATGCACATGAAGACCATAGGTGAAGCATATAAGTGCTTGAATTATTCGTTGTATTGGTTTTGATAGCATGTAAACTCGTATATTTGGAAATGAAGCTTGTAAACACTTTGAATTTTTAATTATAATGTAGTTTTGGTGGAATATAAATTATTTTCATTGAAATAAAATTAATTTATTTTTCTAATATGAAAAAAATTAATATATTTATTCATAAGAGGACATCATTTTAAAATTTTGCCCTGGGCCTAAAAATAGTCAAGACCGGCTCTGCTATGATTTCTAACTAATAATTTAGATGGTGAGTCATCTGGATATCGTATGAGAAAACTATGTGCTAGTAAAGTCAATAAAAAATGCATTTTAATTTTATTATTCCTTTCCCTCATAAATTTGAATTAAGGAAAGCATAGAGGGAAAGAAAAGAGAAAAAAATATATATATTTGAGGAAAAAATGAAATAATAATATGAAAGAAATTTTCACCAAATTTGGGGGCACGTACCTGTTTTCAAAATTAGAACTCCTAATTTACTCATAATATTGATGCATATCATAGAATTAACAGAAAATTAAGGTATTTATACATAAAAATTAAAGTGTTGAAAAGGGTGCAAATACACACCTTTAAATAGAATGGCTGATGAATTCTTGAGCACACCTTCTCTATGCTCTTCACTTCCGAGTAGTATATATCGATCTGTATTTATAATTAGCAATGGATGGACCATTCCAGAAATTAATACTTAATTCACAATATCACGTATGTGACTAAAATTAGACAACACACTCTTTATTTTCTTAATTATTTACATTCTTGTTCAAACATTAAAATCAAAATTAAAAAATATATATATTACTACTCAATGCAAGATGCATTTTCACAACTATATATATATATATGTACTACATAAATTTAAAGAGAAAATTTTATTTGATGCGACTTTTTTCCAAATATTTTTCTTGTAATTAAATGATATGTGAGCATAAAAGACAAGCGTCGTGTATGTTTCATGAAACCAAATTAGGTCAAAATTATTGGAGAGAGTGAAGTGGGTGTAAAAAAGGGCAGAGAGAGTGAAGAAAATAGGGTAAATTCGTTCTATTGAAGGCTCTGTAATTAGAGCAAAATGACCCAACTTGTTGCTTGACCATTTTACTGCTGACCTATAGCACACGTGCAACAAATATGGCCTTTTCCATCAAGAAACTTAACGGCAAATTGGGTTTTTGATTAAGTAAAAACGGGTGCAAACTTTAAAGACGACCTAGTGTGATGCAAAATATAAGTTCATGAACAAAATGAAAAAGTGGTTAAAATATGAGGGTGATAATGCTTGTAATTATTCTCTATTTCATGCCTTAAGCAGGACTTTTGTGAAGAATCTGATATGTTGATACTGATGAACTGCTTGTAAATATTCTTTTCAATTTCATCCTTAACTAAGACTTTTGAGAAGATTTTGAACTATTAAGATTGATGATACTGCTTGTAATTCTTCTCAATTTCATGCCTTAAGTAGGACTTTAGCGATATGTTGAAACTGATGTTATTGCATACAGGGACGTATGAAGATAGAGACGCTCCCACGGACCCACAAACACACACACCCAATATATCCCATAGCCCGGCTCGGCTCGCGCGTGGTAAACTACACTATCCACGTCCTCACCCAATAGCACAAAAGTCTAATGCCTAAAGGGCTCAAGCTCTTAGGCAAATTCCCCCTTATAAAACCCATAAAAGGTTTTATGGACTTTAGGAAAACACATAAATGTTTTATTGGTGCTTTGCTTTGGTTTTTGTTTCTCTTCCTTTCTTCTCCCATTTTTTCAAATACACAAAAAAAACTTCAACAGGTCCGGGCTATTTTGATCAGAATCGACCCAAAAAAAAAAAGTCATGGCTATGCAATGAGCTACATATATTGTTCCCCGGCACCCATAGTCTTTTATGCCTCTAAAAGGGCAATTTTGTCTTTTGTTAATTAATAAGTGATTTATATAAATGCAAGGATTTTCAATTTACGTATATTACATCAAAAGTGCATTTTTCCTTTTAGTGTGTCATTTACCAAATTTCAAGAAAGGAAATAAGTTGTTTTCTCTTGATTACATGAAAATAAATGTATTCTTGAAAACCTAAGAAAAGTATATTTTTAATCTGGTAGGGAAGGAGCATAATTTTGCATGCACGAATAATTCGTCATATATATATTATGTTTACTTTAATTGATTAGCGGATGGATTCCATTGTGGAAACAAATTTAATGTATACATTTATACTCGAACAAACGAATTTAAATAATTTAACAAAAATATAGCAAGTGAGAGTGTGATACAAATGTGTTTATTATATTATATGCTAAGAAATTGAATTAATCACTAACATGCACCCAACTCAATTAAGTCATGCTTTATTCATTGTACACAAAAATAGTACCTGTGCCTCAATTTACTTCACTTTGCCTATAGCTTCTCCCTTTATGCTATGACCTTCCAAATATGAAGATCTCACCAAATATAATTCCCGGCCCCTTTATATTGAAGTTGGAAGAATAATATTTATTCCTAACTTTCATCTCAAGAAACAGGGCGTTGTATTTTATTACTGTAATAAATGCTATTCTTTTTTTTGAGAAATGCCCAAAGCTAAACATCTTAAATTTTAACGGCCACAAAAGTACATATATATCAATTTTTTAATTAACCCTCTTCCCGATTGAATTCTTCAATAAAATTTGGTGGAGGTGATATATTAATCATGGAGATCATTTTCACCAAGTTTCATCAAAAAATTCATTCGTTTAACACCTCAAATTGATTGATCCGCATTTAAAAACCAAAAAATTGGTTTTCTTAAGATCCTTCCTCCGTATATATATATATATAATATGAGTAAAGTTATCTATTTATATATTCCATTGGGTAAAGTTTTTTATATTGAAGTTGGAAGAATAATATTTATTATTAACTTTCATCTCAAGAAATAGGGCATTGTACTTTATTACTTTAATAAATGCTCTTCCTCTCTTTGAGAAATGTCCAAAGTTTATGCATATATATATATATATATATAATATGAGTAAAGTTATCTATTTATATATTCCATTGGGTAATGTTGAAGTTGGAAGAATAATATTTATTATTAACTCTCATCTCAAGAAATAGGGCATTGTACTTTATTAGTTTAATAAATGCTATTCTTCTCTTTGAGAATGCCCAAAGTATATATATAATATGAGTAAAGTTATCTATTTATATATTCCGTTGGGTAAAGTTTTTTATATCTACCCTAAAGCTGGCACAGTTTACTTATACGCAATTGAATACTTTGAAATAATATAATTCACGACAAAAATATATAATAATGTTGGATCAAATAGTGATGTTTAAGATTAAGGTCATGAGTTCAAACATTGGTATATGAGTAGGAGAGATTCAAATAGTGATGTTTATATACTCACAAGTGTACAAATCGGTATTTAGTACAGTTTAGGCAAGAGCGAGGTTGAACCCTAAGGACTTGACAGATGGAACGTACGTATTTCACTCACTAATTCTAATTAATTAATTCCTAATCTAGTTTAGATATTAGGAGAGATGATTTATCAACTAATAATACGAATAAAATAATCAATTAAAAAAATATTAATTAATTAATTAATTAATAAAATACTAGTAAAATAATCAATTAACGAAATACTAAGGTGACGGAGTCATATATTTAATATCATGTTCCTAATATTCTTGCCTAACAAACTCTACTCTCTGTCTCGCACTAATTTAGTTTATCGACTCTATTAGATGCGAAAAATAAATTCAATTAGGCCCAATTAATTTTTAAAATCTAATTATTAATTCTTGCACAGCCAAACATATGTATAAAATCAAAACACTCATTATATCCCTCAAAACACACCCTATATCTGCTCTTAACAAATCATAAAGTGAATTCAACAAGTCATAATAAGAATCTAAACTTATTATTATCAATTAAGATGGGCATTCAATATATAAGAAGAATTATTTTTAATATTAAAATATTAAATTGGTAGAGTTAATTGGCATGGATATGTGTAAGGGAATCAATCAAACATATTCATCCTCAATCCTAAAAAATAATTTCGACTAGCATACTTGTAATTAAAACACAAAATATAATTAATAAATATATAAATAAATAAATTAAATATTTACTTGAGTATGTAAATAAATTGAAGAATAATTAATCTTGAAGTAATTGCACTCCAAAGTGAATAAACACCAATGTTCTAAAAATCGTAAATCGGACCTAGATCGGCAAGGTGTGGAGTGGGGATTTTTTGAGAAATCGGGAAAAAATCGGGGATTAATCGGCAAACCCATAATTTAAAAAATCGGGCATCAAGTAATATAATAACATTTCCATTCCCACAAATAATTTTCAAAATAACTTCAATTTCCCATAAAAACAAAAAAAAAGTCCATACCCACAAGGCCACAAAAAATATGTTGAGCAACACAAAGCACAACTAATAAGTTCAAACAACAAACTAAATAAAACACGTTCAAAAGTGATAAAATAAAGTCTTAAGATCAACATAAATCACAAATAACAAGTTCAAAGTTCAAACTAAATTAAGTACGTTCAAAAGTAATTAAATGAAACGAAATTAGTTTTATTCTTCTTCTCCACATCCTTCTACGACCCTTTCTCCATCTCCATCGGACTCAAAATCATACTCCTCATTTCCTTCATCTTCCGACTCGTCATTCGACAAGAAATCAACTTCATGAAGTTCTCTTACTTCGGCATTTCTACCACTCCTTCTAGGCTCCAAAACACTATCCGCCCCACTTGCTTCCCCAATTACTTCCCAAGTAAGTCTCAAAGTTTCTTCTTCATCCCCACCTTCAACAATCCACCCTTGGGCTCTACTAGCATCGCTTACTAGTAATACATCTATATCTTTCTCCTTTGCCCTTTTCTTTTTGTTGAGAAGTTTGGAATTGAATTGAACATAAACTAGATTGTTCAACCTTATTGAATCTAGTCTATTTATTTTTTTGGTATGTATCTACATAAAATAAAAATGGAAAAAAGGAGAAGTTATTAGTATGCTACTAATTTACTAATAAAGTTAACTAATATAAATAAAGGAAAGAAATTATTAATATGCTACGTACGCCTTCAAAAGTAATCCAATTTCTTTCGCAACTGGATGAACTAGTAGTCAATGAGAGGATCTTTATGGCCATGGATTTCAAGTTAGGTACTCCATTCCCATAGACAATCCACCATCCAACTATTCAAGCATTTATCAAAAAAAAAAATATTCAATACCAATTAACAACTATACAATATATAATAAAAAATAACTAATTAAAAAACTAAAAATTAATGTGAATAATATATATACCCGGATCAAAATTGTCATCATTCTTGGCAAATCCCGTTGCGGCCAATTGCCTCCCAAAAGCACCCTCTTTTCTTAAATATTTCCCAATCTCGATATTGCTAACTTTACTTTGTATATCATAATTATCTCGATAAAAAGTCTCAACAAAAAGTAAAAATCCATCCATGACAACTTGATCATTTTGTATGTTGCTATCTTTGAAAAAGTAGTATGGATTCAATAAGTAAGCCGCTAAATGCAATGGACTATCAAGCCGACCTTCGGATTTTGCATCCATAATTTCTAGAATTGGGCGGTAGTTGGCCTCCACATTATTGAATGCTTCTTTAATATCTTCTCTTGCTTGTTTTAACTCCCCATATATAAATCCCATTGCCGGATTTTTATCCCCATCGGCAAGACGAAGAACTTTGACTAAAGGATCAAAAACCCTCAAGCATAAAGAAATCCCATTCCAAAATGTCATACTTAAGATGGTAGCACTCGCCACTTTCCCCTTTGCACTTTTCGACCATTTGCAACTACCCTATTCATCACTAGTAAACATGAGCCTTAACTTTTCTTTTCTTTCCATTATACTTTGTAAAGTAAGAAAAGAAGTGGCAAATCTAGTAACTCCCGGCCTAACAATATCCCTTTTTCTCGTAAACTTTCTCATAAGTGACAAAGTTTTGTGATGTGCATAAACAACTATGGTTAAATTCTTTGCCTTTTCAATCACTCCTTTGAACCTCGTTGCTTGCCAATTCCTTCAAGTATGAGGTTCAATTAATGTGTGAGTGGCACAAGAAGTCCAAAATATTGATAGCCTCTTTACCTTTAGTAAGTCGGCCGCGGCCATATTATTTGTAGCATTGTCGGTCACCACTTGAACAACATATTGTGGCCCAATTTCTTCAATGAATTTATCAACATAATCGAAAATATATTGCCCCGTGTGTGACGACTCCGAGTCTTCCCTTGAAGAAAGAAAAGTAGTGCCTTCTTTGCAATTCACACATAAATTCATAATACTCCTTCTCTTTCTATCGCTCCAAGCATCGGTCATAATTGAACAACCGTTCACTTTCCACTTTTCTTCTTGTTTCTTGAGAGATTTTTTCGTTCTCTCAACCTCTTCCTTTAGCAACGGCTCTCTCAATTGGTATTGACTTGGAGGTTGGTAATCGGGCCCAAATTGACCAACCGCTTCACAAAATCTCTTAAAACTATCATTATCAATAGCATTAAAAGCAATACCGGACTCATACACCCACCTTGCTAAATGTTGATGCACACTATGTGTTCTTTCTTTAAAGAGTGTCTCACTAATAACCGATTGCCGCATATTCTTCTCTTTTCCCATTAATGCTTTAGGATCTATAGCGGACGCAAATCTATCTATTGGCCCAAGGAAATGCGGATTTTTTCTTTACCCCGGTTCTTCACTCTCAACTTCATCAAGAATGTTTACCTCTTCCCTCACTTCCTCTTAATGTTTCCTCTTATTTATCTTCTTTGTTTTTGCTTCATGTATATCTTTCAAACACCTCTCTCTATCCTCTTTAGTCGACTTCGAACACTTAGTTACATTTCCGCTAATATGAGCAATATGATGTTTAATTATATATATGCCTCCCCTCATCTCTTTCCCACATAATTTACACTTAACCAAAGTTGTATTGCCTGGAATTAGTTGTATTGCATAATCCCAACCGATATTAGTGGAATCCGCGGGTTTCAAACTAACAGTGGCCTCGGCCGTTGAGGAATTAGAAGCGGCCGTCATGGAACTAGAAGCGGCCGATGATGTATTCATTCTATTTTCTACAATTTTATACCAAATAGCCAAATACAATTAATTAAATAATTAATGAACAAAAAAAAATTAATGAACATATTTTAGAATTTTACACAAATATAATTATTTTACACTAATACAATGGTTTTTAATGAGCTTGCCACAGTCATACAGATACACGTACACCACATAATTGTTTGGGAAAGTATTTAGCCACAGTCATACAGCAAGGCAGCAAGCCCAATTCTACATTTAGCCAAATATTTTTAATAAACATATTTTAATATTTTATACAAATGTAGTGAATTAAATACTTAATGAACTAAAAAAAATCACTTAACCAATGGTTTTATTTTTAATGAAACAGATTTTCTACACTTAGACCAAAGATTTTTATTTTTTAATGAACAAATTTTATATAAATAATTAAATATAGTGAATAAAATAATTAATGAAAAAAAAAACACTTAAACTAAAGATTTCAAGCACTTACCTCTGTTACAGTCGACATACACAAAAAAAGGGCTCTTCGACGGCGTGAAAGAGAGAAGGTCGTCTCTTCGACGGCGTGAGAGGAGAGAGAGAGGACTATCGTCGACGTCACAAAGGAGAGAGAGAGAGAGGACTGTCGTGTGCGTGGCTGCGTGAGAGAGAAGAGATGGGATCGTTGTGCGACTGTGAGATGAAGAAAGAGGAGAGGTGGATGAAAGAGAAGGAGATCGTGCGGCTTATGAAATGGGGGTTAGGGTATTTTTTGTTTTGTTTACTACTTTACTTATTTGTCCAAAGTGTGAACTGTGAGGGAAAAAAAAAGATCTAACACATTTTTGATTTTTAATAGCTTTCCGATTTATACTCGATTTATCCGATTTTGTCCGATTTCTGTCGATTTATGCCCGATTTTTGAGCCTTCCGATTTCTGACCACCGATTCAATGAAATCTGCTCGGTGACATCTCGATTTCCGAATCGGCCAAAAAATCCCGATTTTTAGAACACTGATAAAAACCAATGCTCTTGGCATAAAAAGGAAAGAAGAAAAATAATTTGAACACTCCCTAAGTTTCGCGTACTATGCATAAAAGATAAATAGAGAAAGAGGAAAAAAATAATTATGAAGCTCTCATATGCTAATTGCTACAGCACTTTATCGTAAATTGTGCAAGAGAAATCAAGAAAAAAGAAGAAGAAAATTGTGGCTGTTGTTTATCGAAAGAAGAAAGAAAGAGAGAAAAATAAAAATAAAAGCGTCTCCTCCAAATTTGTGCACGGCACTCCCTTTTTGTGAGTGCTACGGCTGATATATATATATATATATAATACTTGGCTGCATCTAGGGCTTGGGCTTATGGGCTTGATAAATGGGCTGCTTTTAATTAATTAATTTGGGCTTAGTTTGCCTTCTTGGGCCAGTAGGTTGTGCTTTGAATGGGCTATTTACTTATAATAAAAAATCCCATCTTCATTAAAATAACACATTTTCGTTGGAATTAATATTTTGTCGTGCTGATCGTATTTCGGTCACTATTTTACACTCCGAATTTTGATTGATGCAAGGATTTTGCCCACGCATAGCTAACTCAAAGATCTAGAACTTTTGTCTCTGGAGTTTTCTTCAAATTCCAAACAGATTAGTGCCAAAATTTTCTTGAACACAAGAGTTGCGCGCAGCCAATTTTTTCTTCATTCGAAAACTTCTCGATTTAATTTCAAATACTTGAAAAGCTCCAAAAACACAAAACTTTAAGCTCTATCGAGTTCTTTCTAAATCCAATGAGTCCAACTATCGATACTACTCCATAAGTGTGTGGATTCGCCATCAAGTTCTCATACTAATTGTTGTACCCACTAGCACATGGGGCACCAATTAGGCCCACTGGTCAGCACATATAGTAACGTTATTAACTCCAATTTAAACACCTTTGGGCCACATATGTGTATGAGAATCAGAAAATGCGCCCCCCCAGGTCTTAACCTCTAGTTTGGTGGTCAGAAACATTGGAAGAATCTCCTATAATCCATTTGCTTCTATATGGTAATAATTCATATCATGTGTCCATCTATCTTATTCTAAATGTAGGAGAGTTCATTTAGAGTCGCCAGTATGTTTTACGAGAAAATTAACAAAAAGAGTTATGTAAGGGGAAAAGCTATAAATAAGCCTTTTCTTTACACGATTATCTACAAAATCTGAATTCTATAGGGTTCGGAAACTATATTACGAACTTGGAAGGTGTTAAGCACCCGTTCTATCCTTTCAATCTCTAGCGATCTTATATGTTTATTCTATGTTAAAAAAATTAGATGTTTTTTCTGATGTTCTACTACTTTCTAGAAATATCTCATAAAAAACCTAATTTTTTGGGGGAAAACAGTGAAAGGGATAAAAACCTTGTATTCCTTGATCCGATGTTTGGTTTTGTTAAAGTCTGATTACTATTGACAAAAGTTTATTTTATATGTTTGAAATCATGATATTGACTTGGTATTATTTCATCAGATAACAATATCAATTATCACATTTGGTTAATTTATAAAAGATCGGATATTATCAAAATTGATTCGATATGGAATTGAACGATTGAGGAGAGCGAATCAGATACATTACGGTCTATATGGAAGACATAATATATCTGAATTTAATTCTTAAGTACGCTTTATCAGTCCGGGTTTTAAAAACTTGGTTTTATCCATATGATAATGGCCTTACTTCTTCAATCTAATTTTACAAATAATTTTATCAGGGTTTAAAAAGATGTTTTATTTGAAAACGATAGAATATTAGTAACTTGACAATAAATTTTTTCAACTAGAAAGTGGACAGAGCAAGATATATAAAAAATATATATTATGAATAACTTAATTTAAACAATTAAGATAAAAACAAGTACGTAGATATATAAAAACAGGTACGCAAATATATAATTTAATTTAAGAAGAAGTTTAGGTGATTATCTCCCCATCGATATAATATAAATAAGAGAAAAATAAATTATTGCAGAGAAACTTTCAGTGTGTACTTGCTTTTCCTCTTTGAAATATTTTCAGCGGTTCGACTCTATAAGGTGATACTCTGGGTACCAAGATTAGATACGAGACTTTTGCGAAAATAAATGTTATCAAATGGTCTTGCGAAGAAGGCTTAAAGATTGCATATATGAGAGAAAATAAGGATTTTTTGTGTCAAAACCGTGTGTTTGAACCCATGAGGGTGTTAGCCTATTTATAGTGCTGGGGAGGGTTTGTCACGCAACAAACAATTGAAGTGATGGATTCTGACAGACTTATGTGTCAGAAAGTGGTTGGTCTGTGTTTAATGGATTTGCCGTGCGACAAACCCATCTAGTAGGGCTATTTGTTGTGCTGCAAACTTCTCTAAAGCATGCTCCAGTGTATGGGTGAGTTTTGAACTTTAAGTGAACTCTATAAGGGTTTCTAATATAGAAAATATACTTTAATTAAACAAGTATACATAATAATAAACTTAATTAAAACAAGACAAATATGCACATAATTAAGACAAGTATGCATATAATAAATTTAATTAAAATAAGACAAATATACATATAATAAACTTAATTAAAATAAGACAAGTATTAACATAATAAACTTAATTAAAATAAGACAAGTATGCATGTAATAAACTTAATTCAAAGAAAGAGTCAGATGATTACATTTTCGATTATAATATAAATACGAGAGAAGCAAACAGAATACGAGAGAAGCGGACAGACTTCCGGCGTTGACAAAGACTGACACTCCGAGTGTAAACTTTATACTGAAAAGGTTCTTATTTCTAAGAACCTAATAAAAATTAACTCTAGCATAATCACCAACGCTTCTAATAAAAGAGTAGGATAATCTTATTAATGAGAGCTATCCTTCAATGGCTAAAAGCTCTTATACCATCCTTCACCTCCTTATTTTTGCTATCTTCCAAAACACAAGCCTTAGACCCTTGTTTATAAGGAAACCCAAGGTCTCACTTTTACCTACCATCTAATGTGGGATGGCCAAAAATTGGAAAAAAAAACAAGAAAATGCAACCTAGGCCTCATAAAGGCTTGAAAAAAAGCCACTACCAAATAAAAAATTGAGTTTAAAAAATGGAAAATAACTTAATAATAAAATAAGAGTTCTTGCAGGAGTCGCAAATTGGGGTATCTACAGTGTAGATTTTAAAAAATGTCTCGTTACTATGTTGAGATGCTCTCCCACTTATATACCTATGTTGAGTTTTACAAATTATTCATGCGAGATCAATGGTTTGAGCCAACCATTCTTAACACATTCCAAGTTAATACCAGTACTCATTTAATTGTACAAATGACAAGTTTAAAAATATGTTCATTCCAAATAAACTAACCATAAACCTTTTAAGAGTTTGTGTTGTGAAAATAAATAAATTTTAAAGAAAGATAGTCACAAACTTGTGTGATTGTTATAAATTACATAATTTAAATTATGTCTTTATACTGGTGTGTTTTTTTTTTCTGAAATGGAAAAGACTCAAATAATATCATTAGAAATAATCTTAGAAGAATCTCAATAATTGTATATGATTATATGTAAAATCAAGGCAAATGACCTTTTTTATATAATATATTTTTCAACCTTAGTGCCCTAGCCTCTTTTATGATCCATTTTTAAAAATAAAAAAATAAATCTCAAGTTTTCATGTTATTGTTTCTATTAGTACCTACTAGAAGTAAATTTTAATTAAACCCTTCCCTTATTAATATTTATTTGATATTATTCGTGCATATATTATATACATTAATTACCTAGAAAGGGTTTTAAGGAAATTAGTTGTGTTTGTTGCAATTATTTGTATTATGACCCTAAACATGCGGAAGTCAAATTATCATAAACTTTTTCACTTTATGTACATTACAATAAAAAAATAAACATTTTTTTTTATCTAATTTAAAGGAATCAATGAGACACAAACACAAGAAATAGATCATTACGTACATGCATGTATTACTTTATAGTTTTTCTTGAAAGTTGTTATACATAATTTTATCGCTACAATGAATCTTCTTACACAAATCTTGACAAGTATGTTTTAAATATATATATAGTAACCATTATGAGATAAAAAATTTAATTTAATTTTTTGGTCATAACTAAGGGTGTCCATCCGATCCGATCCAGTCATTTAAACCATCTGCATCCGATCTAATCCGATGTCTGTTTTAGGTTTTGGCATCCAATCCAATACACTTTACCAATCTAATCCAATTAAATGTTGGATTGGATCGGTTTCGATCCAATCCGATTAGAAGTTTAAAATAAGATATGTTATATTCTTGAAATGTTCAATTTTAATGTAAAACAAGACGAAAACTACTTGTAAATTAAATAAAATCCATTACAAATAAAGTTCAAGTATTCAACCAAATAACTTCAAGTTAAAATGTCTACTGTCTAACCAAAAATACATAATTAAACTAAGTGACGAACCATACATGATTAAGCAAAATATTAAATAACAAACTAAGATTAAATGATTTCAAAGTGACCCCTTGTATATATTAAATTATGCCACCAATGAGGAAGAGACATGTGGCAATTCTAATAATGGATTGGATTGGATTGAATCGGTTCCTAGAGCCCATCAAACCGGAACCGATCCAATTTTTTTCGGTTTTCAAATTTTGCATCCGATCCAATCCAATCATCCATAAAATTCAGGAAAAATGGATTGGATTAGATCGGTTCCTCGGTTTGGATTGGATTATGGACACCCCTAGTCATAATGGATTAGAACTAAAAAAACAACAAAAACACACTCAAACCGAAACAAGTTTGGATATATACAATTTATCGAAATCCATCGACAAGCAAAATATTAAGAAGCTCGTTTAGCTTCTGGCCAAGAGCGACAACGATTTTAGGGCACATCCCAAAAAGAAATGTTAGGAGAACAGGAATTAATATTTAAGAAATTAGTCAATAAATATCAATTTCCATCATCTTTTAGTTTTTACCCAGATAATAATACTTGACTCACCCATCTCAAATTAGAGTGAAATATATTGCAAAAGATTGGAATTATTTGAACCGTATATGCGATAATTTACTTTAACCAATTTGGTATTTCGTTAAACTACATTACTTTTGTATAAATTCATTCGAAAATGAAACACTTTTTGAATTGTTGTAGACTAGCTAAAATACCATTTTTTCCCACTTTACCCTTAGAAAAAGACAAAATATATTGCTCTTACTTAGGGGTAAAATAGTCAAAAATTAACGGAGCTAACGGTTGACCACATTGACTAACGGATTCCATCCAAAATAGAACCCAAACACCTATTATGCAATTAAAACTTTGGCACCCAAAGTCTAAATCACCAAAAAAAATAAAATATAATTGCCCATAAATTATTACTCGTAGAAAAATAGACAATTGAAGTATAATGTTGCCATTAACGCACAAAAATAAATAAAATAATCAAATGGGATATACTGCACCTAATTAATTTTGCCATTAACAAAATGAAATTGATGAGAACCCTAATATTGGAAGGTGACAATTAAGATGGGTAGAATTGGTTGTCAACGTATTAAAATTTTTCCCCTATTATATTTAGCTATATGACACATTGCAAGTGTGGACCAGCTCAAGTATGGATCAAGTATTTTGCGGATTGACTTAAGTTTTACTGTGGTGAAGGTGTATTCAATTAGGGGTGTTTGTTTTTACCATTGAATGCTTAATGAAAGAGTATTAAGCATTCAAAGGTGTAATATGATGTTTATTTTTTAAATTCATTAAGAGGTTAACGGCTATTTTTTTTAATGATTAAGCATTCAGTATTAAGAGGCAATAGTCCCACTGAATACTTAATGTTGAATTTTAACCATTGTTCTATACAAAAACATCAAATTCAGAACCTCATTCATAATAAAAAAAAAATAGCATTTTCAGAGCTTGAATTCAGTATTTAGCACTCAGCAATTAGTAATCGGCATTTAGCAATCAAATGTCAAAAAAAACAATCGCACCCTTAGTAAGGATTCAAATACTTCACTTGTAATGTAAACATTCGGATCCCGTAGCCATCAATCCCTCTCATATAACCTTGAGGTATGACTTAACCCTGAACTAGAAAAAACTATGCTTACTTGAACTTTTTGTAATAAAATATATAAATATATATATATATATATATATGATGGTAAGAAGTTGTGACAAATTTGAGCTTCTCTTTGTCCCGATAATTTATGGTGACAATGTTGGAACAGTTCATTTTTGGCAAATTTTTCTGTGGCGAAAGTGAATTGAATATTTTTACCTAATTTAATTGTGGCAAGTCTGTTTTTGCCTTATAAATAAAAAGGATAACTGTTGATTAATTACTAATCTAGAATATCGGATAGTACTCGAAGCATTTAGGTTCTTGGAATTTGACTTTAATCCATAGTGAAATACTATTTTATCCTTAAAAAATAAAAAATAAAGTCTTATATATATATATTCACGTGCATACTATTATAACAAGGAATGCTGTGAAATTTTACTGAAAAGATGATTTCCGCAAAAAGAAAATTTGTGAAGGAAGAAGATCCCACCATTAATTCAATGGGAGAAGAAATCAGTATTCCCTGTTTGAACCTTGTTTTCCTCATTGTAATATATATATATAACTACAAAGCCATTCAGGTGCCGACTAAGTTTTGTGATATCTCAAATTACCAAGTTTAGAAGTTACTTCCTGAATGCTCTTCAAAATTCGACATTCACCAATAAGATGACCTATGTTATGGCAATGACAGCAAAATGCAAGCAGATTCTCATAGGTAACAGGCACTTCAAAGTTGTGGCCTTCTCTTTTAAAAAGCAATCTATGCGGCATAAAGTGCAAGAGATCGTATATAACTTGAATTCTAGCATCTATACCATATATGAGATACATGGTGCTAGGATCTATTGCTCGTGGAAGACCCACCAAACTACCAATGCTAATGAGTATTTGAGGATCCCAATACTCTTGAGAAACAACATGAAGCCTAATCCATACTTGGTAGGATGTATGCTTTTAAAATTAAGGATTTAAATCATTTTACCATGGTTGCAATCTAAAATTACCAGGGTTAATATTGATGTGGCCTTTAAACCATGCTTGATTTTGATCTTATTGATTTTTAAAATGAATGCAAAAAAATCCCCTGCCAATGGGAGTGAGTTTGATGCCATTTTTGATTCCCCACCTGGAGTTTAGTTTAGAGAAAAGATTTGAGACTTTGAAGGGGATTGATCCTTTAGGTAAAGAAAGTCTACCTATGAGATTGTATTAGCAAGTTAAAACAGATTTTTAGTAGACATTCTCATCAAGCTTGATGGCTGGCAGGTTCCCCTTGGAATACGGGACAGGAATATGGGCAAGAATGGTAGGGGGAACCATTTGAATTTTTGAAGAGACTAGCAAAGTTTTTAGTTGGATTTGAACTAGTTAATTGGGACACAATGAGAGAGATTAGTTGAGTAACATGATTGACAGGTGTGGGAGGCCTCATGCAACTGCAATAGAGGTGATAGCAGGAGTATTAGTCTGCACAGTCTCAAAAATAGTGCATTGGGATGACAGTACTGATGGACCATTGGGCAAAGACCTGTTCTGGTTTTGTGAAACTATGAGCCAATTTTGTTTAGCCATAAAACCAATATGCACATATGTTAATAGATGAAGATTTTCGAAAGAGGAGGGTGTTGAAACTTGTATTTTTTACTGAGGGTTGAAGGAGAATTCTTGAAAATGTTGGCTAGAAGCAGCCAAAACTCCACCTTCACACTACAAGAAAAAACCTCTTTTATGACTATTTTATAAATTAACTTTGTGACTTTTGTGACAAAAAGGTCATTAAAAATGATTTTTTTTTATTTTTATGACTTTTTTTCTATAAAATGTCAGGTTAATTATTTTAAATGACTTTATAGTCTAAAAAGTCATGTTAAATGATCATTTATAATCTTGAAAAAAAATAAAAAAATCATTTATAATCTTGATCAAAAGAAAAAAAAATCATTTATAATCTTATGTCTATTTTTGACAAACAGTATTTCCCCCAAATAATCGTGTCATCTTCTCTTAATTGTCAATTTGGGGATTCTGAAAATTACTACTTTACCAATCTGAAAATCCCCTTATTATTTACCTCCTTCTCTGTGCTCATCATCCTTCTCCCTTACGCTCTCATAAATTTGGGGATTTTCTTCTCACATTCTCCATCTCGATCATCATCCCCTCATCAAAAAGGTTCAGTTCTCTACGACATCGATATCCTCCGGCGGTAAGCTCTACGAATACTAAAGCGACGGCGTCAGGTTTGTCGATCGATCTCTCTTAGATTCGCTTTCTTAATTTTTAGTTGTTATGATCGATCGATCGATTAACTCATTTAACTGATCCGTAATATATTCTCATCTACTAATTTTAACCTAGGCCAGTTTAATTGAGATTTTCCAAAGACATTCTCTCTTAATCTCGTGGAATAACAACTAAGCAGTGATGTGATTAGCGCTTGTACTGTTCAACTAATTATGTTTCAATGTATATTATTTTCTCATAGGTAGAGCTTAGAATTTCCAAAATCCAGTTCCAAACAACGGCTTGTACTGTTCCCTTGCTCATAGGTAGAGAGAATTTCCAAAATCCAGTTCCAAACGAAGGGAAATAGTAATAGAAAGCCAGGTTTCATCTCTTATTTCTCAGATTATATGTTTTTGCTATATTAGTGTAGATTGAATGACCAATCTCGAATGATTTAATTTGTCTGTAAATTTTTTTTTAAGAACTGATTATACAATTAATGCTTCATTCGAAATGTAAACAAGCAAATACAAATAAAGATAAGTTTGTGGAGCTTCAATTTTTTTTTTTTAAGTTTGTATTGATTGTGTTTATTTTCAGTTTATACCAGTGAGAGTAGCAACAAAATAAATACTTTGCTTAAATTATGTATTTATTTCTTCTTCTTCCTTTTTTTCCAAATACGTAGTACTATGAAAAAAAAGTTTTTATAGTAGTTGATTTTCATCTTTTTTGATATTGAGAAATACAAACAAAGCATTTCATTTGTATGGAAAATTTCTTTACACTGAGGCATTCACTACAATGAATTTTTAATGCCTATACACTTGGCCTTAAATTATTCGTTCATTTTTTTTTGGTTAAATACGTATATTATATAGCATTGCAGTTAATTTTTATTTGTGAGAAAAATTTGCACTAAAAAATGGTTCAGTACAATAATTTTCCAGCAACCCGACCCGAGCACAATTATAACGAGGACATTCTAATTTTTAATGGACATTCTAATTTTTAATTTTTTTTATAACGAGGACATTCTAATTTGATAAGAGGGGTCTATCACTCACATTCAATTGACTGCGAAGGAAGGAATAGTTTGTACCTTCCATATTTGCTTATACCACGTACTCAATGCGTTTGTAGTTTTATATATACTTGCATTGCCTAATATAAATTTCTAGTCTTAATAGGTGAGCTATTAGATCATAAATACTATTGGGATGGATAAATCCTGGATGTCCACGAATAGGTTATCGTTCGAATACCAAGAAGGAGTTAAGAATTTTCTCGAATTTGCTTCACAAAATTCAAAAGATGGCGACTATATACGATGTCCTTGCTCTGTTTGTGGGAATTCCCTTAAATGGTGTCCAAGAGATATCAAAGCTCATCTATATATGAATGGTATTGACCAAAGTTATCGTACTTGGATATGGCATAGGGAAGAGGCGCCGAATTTTGACTCATATGATCATTTTAATCAAGATTATGGAATGGAGAATACAGAAGATCTAGAGTAAACAGTAGAGATGGTTCATGCAGCACGCGAAAATTTTATGGGAAATCCTGACATGTTTAAAAAATTGCTTGAAGATGCTCATAAACCTTTGTATAAAGGTTGTAAGAAATTTACAAAATTATCTGCATTGGTGAACCTTTTTAACTTGAAAGCAAAAAGTGGGTGGACGGATACAAGTTTTACAAAGATGCTGGTATTGTTTGCAGAGATGCTCCCGGGGGATAATGAATTGCCTTTATCTATGCAGAAGGCAATGAAGACGTTGTCTATGTTCGGATTGGGATATGAGAAAATACATGCATGCCCAAAGGACTGTATACTTTATAGGAAAGAGTATAAAGATAAAAATTCATGTCCTACTTGTGGAACTTCTAGATATAAGGTAAAGAAGAATACAACTGAGCAGAAGGTAGGCGTTCCTGCAAAGGTTTTGTGGTACTTCCCGCCCATTCTAAGGTTTAAAAGGTGGTTTCAATCGGAAGAAACAGCAAAATATTTGACATGGCATGCAAATGGAAGAGAGGTAGATGACAAAATGCGCCACCCAGCAGATTCCCCAGCATGGAAGTTAGTAGATGATAAGTGGCCGGAGTTTGGAAATAAAGCAAGAAACCTTAGGTTAGCACTTTCAGCTGACGGAATTAACCCGCATAGTTCTCTACGAAGTAGATATAGTTGTTGGCCAATCACTTTGATTACCTAAAACCTTCCACCATCATTAAGCATGAAGAGAAAATTTTTGATGTTAACGATGTTAATATCTGGTCCACAACAACCTGGCAATGACATTGACGTTTACCTGGCACCATTAATTGAAGATTTGAAAACCTTGTGGGATGATGGTATCCAAGTTTATGATGCCTATTGACGTGAATATTTCACATTAAATGCATCACTTTTATGGACTATAAATGACTTACCTGCCTATGGCAATTTATGTGGTTGTGTTATAAAGGGGTACAATGCTTGTCCAGTTTGTAGTGAGGAAACTTTTTCAATAAGATTGAACAGTTCTAATAAGAATATATATACATCACATAGAGCATTTCTTCCACAAGATAATGTATTTTGAAGGCAGAAGAAGGCATTTAATGGTGAACAAGAGTTTCGAGAGCCTCCTAAACCATTGAATGGTGAGGAAATATTAAGAAAGGTTGAAAGGATCCAAGTGTCATGGGGAAAGAAGGTGGGAAAAAATAGTAAAAAATTAAAGAGGAAGCGTGATGAATGCCAAACAAATGATGATGAAACCACTAGACATGATATTGATGCCACCAAATGTTGGAAGAAAAAATCAATCTTTTTTGAGCTCGAGTATTGGAAGCATTTGCTCATTCGACACGACTTAGATATCATGCACATTGAGAAAAACGTTTGTGACAACATCATAGGGACCCTCTTTAACATTCCTGGGAAAACAAAAGATGGAATTAATAGCCATCTTGACCTTGTCGACATGGGTTTGAGAGAAGAATTGGCTCCACAGATTAAAGGAAATCGCACTTACTTACCAGCAGCGTGTTATACATTATCTAGAGAAGAGAAGAAAAAAATATGTGAGACATTAGTTCAACTTAAAGTTCCAGATGGATATTCTTCAAATTTTGCAAACCTTGTCTCGATGCAAGATTTGAAAATATTTGGTCTCAAGTCCCATGATTGTCACGTACTAATGCAACAAGTACTTCCTGTGGCAATACGATCGGTGTTACCAAAGCATGTGAGATATGCTATTACAAGAGTATGTTTCTTCTTTAATGCTCTTTGTGCGAAAGTAGTGGATGTGGATAAACTGAAAGAAATTCAAAAATAAATTGTTAGCACGTTGTGTTTGCTAGAAAAGTACTTTCCGCCATCATTCTTTGACATCATGGTGCATTTAATGGTGCATCTCGTACGAGAAGTCGAACTATGTGGCCCAGTTTATCATCGATGGATGTACACATTTGAAAGGTGAGTTTATAAATAATATATTTTAATCATTCAATTTTATGACAAAGTATACATCATTAATATTTCTTTTCCACTTGCACTTTCTAGGAACATGAAAACTTTAAAGAGTCAAGTACGAAATCCCACTCGTCCAGAAGGTTGTATTGCCCAATGTTATATTGCTGAAGAAGCGGTTGAATTTTGCACGGAGTTTTTATGTGGATTAGAAGGAGTTGGCATTCCTTTTGCAAGAAATATGCCAACCAATGATGTTAATAATGGAATCGCTTATGGTAGGCCTATAGGAGGTAGTGAATTTGTTGAAATAGATGATTTGTCTTGGGAGTAAGCGCATTGCTATGTGTTGCAAAACACTAGCATTGTTCAATCTTATATTGGGTAAAAATATTTTACAAATTTAAAGAGATTATTATCTAGTATATTGTGATAAGTTTTGGTCATTAATTATGTGCTCATTTTTTAACTTGATAGTGAGCATATGGATAGCTTGAGGAAAGCACATCCGCGAAAATCTAAAAACCAAAAGTGGTTACAAGATGAGCACAATAAGGGCATCATTAGGTGGATACGTGAGAGGGTATGATTAATTTATAAATGTTATTACAAATATCTTTATAAATGTGACTAATCTTAGGTAAAGTACATTACATATTTATAGGTTGACAAAGAATAACAAATCCCCAACAATAAAGTTTATGAGATCTTAAAATGGGTATCTCAAGGGCATCTCAAGGGCCTCGAAGAGACGTAATAAAGTATCATGGCTACATAGTTAATGGTTGTCGTTATCATACAAAGGAGCGTGATGCTGATCGGGTCAACCAAAATAGTGGAGTGAGTGTGGTAGCCACAACAATGCAAATTGCTAGTGCAAGGGATTAGAATCCTGTGGTTTCTAATGTGTGCTTCTATGGTATCATTACGCAAATACGGATGCTTGATTATGTAACATTTAAGGTTCCAATTTTTAAGTGTGATTGGGTTGACAGCGGTAGTGGTGTAAAAGTAGATGAGCTTGGCTTCACATTAGTTGAACTTGGTAAAATCGGACACAAAAATGATCCTTTTATTTTAGCCTCACAAGCCAAGCAAGTTTTCTATGTACAAGATTAGCTTGACTCTAAATGGTCAATCGTTTTATCAACTCCTCAAAGAATTTATAATTATGATGACAATGATGGTAAGTCTTTGGGTGGAAACACATCAAACCATATTTCCTCCATAGCATTTCCCAACGTCGAATCGATCCCTGGAAGTGATGAATCCTCGTCAGTGTATGTACGTATAGATTGTGAGGGCACTTGGGTCGAGCACAACGACAGAGTTAATAGTAAGTAAATACTAACAAAAAATATATTTGTTATTTGTTATTTATATACATTATTATTAATCCAACCTTTATATATATATATATATGTTGAATCATGTGCGCTCTCTACCTTTTTATGTATATGTTGAAGCAAGTGCATTCTCTGCTTTTGTATATATGTTGAAGCATTTATGTTCTCTGCCTTTATATATATTTTGATATTTGTTGATAGAAAGAGTTAATAGTAAGTACTTTGATAAAGCATGCTTAAAGGCCCTTTTTCATGTGTTGAAATCCAAACAGAGAACATTTGTGGATATGAATAATTCGGAGCCTTCACAAGAAAATTCAAATAACCGAATAAGAAAAGGTAGATGTCCAGCTATTTTACGACGGTTGACTAAAAGAAATGATGGTGAGCAACTGGAAGTTATTTACAATCATAATGGATAACCAATTGGTTCAAATAGATCTGATTTTGCTAGCTACAAAGGTCTATTAGCTAGGCAAATGGTTGCAATAAGTTACAGAACTTGGCATAAAGTTCCAAAGCATTTGAAAGAGAACTTATGGACTGCTATTCAGGTACATCGTTAAATTTACTTGTTCAGTTAAATTTTGGTGGCAGACTAAATTCAAAGTAATTTACCTTTTCAATGGCAGGCTAAATTCAAAGTAGATCCAAGAACGAAGAAAAGGATGATATCTGACATTGGTTATTTGTGGAAAAACTTCAAAGGAGAACTCACTAAGAATTACATCAAGCCATTCAAATCTTATCCCAATGAAATTTGGGAACGCCCATATAGATATAGAAAATTTATTACACAAGAAGATTGGGATGAATTTGTAAGACTTTATGTGTGTCAAGTTCGAAAACTTCAAAGGGATGAGATTAGAGAAGAAGCACTAAAAACTTTCTTTATAGTCAAGTTCGAAAAAAAATCATCTGTAACAATGTTGTCAATAAAATTGCAATTGATAGTATTAATCAAAAAATTTAATGAAAAATCATAAAAAATATGGATCTTATTTGATAGATCTTAACATATACTTTTTAACAAAATAAATTTTATTGAAAATAGAATTATAAAATAAAAGTTAAAATATTTTAAAGTTCTAAAAAAAATATGGAAGTAAAAATGATGATGTGGAAAATAGACATTGTCTACGAGACCCTCTAGATTTAGAAGGTTACCCTCACAATGTCTTCCTTTATTTTTTGCAACATTGTCTTCATGGCCAATATCCATGTTTGCATGAGAGATTGTTTCTTTATCTCATCGTCTATGTATCCCACGTGACACTCCATATTACTCCAATTCATAGTTGCATTGGAGATGTTCTAAGTCCATGTAGAGTCTGACATATTTTAATGCATGGATTGTTTGGTATTTTTAAAAAATTTAATAAGTCCATGGATTCTCCTAATAACAACAATAAAATACATGAAGGGGCATTTTGTTAAAGTGAAACAACTTATGCATTTTAAGGGGATTTTGTTAAAATTATAATAATAGTTCGGATTGGATCTCGATGACCAATGAGCATTTAATAAGTGTGTCCAAGAAAAAAACAAGGTTGACTTAAAATTGCCAGAAGGCATATAATCAGATTAAGTAGCATTCTTTGAACCATATTTTGTAAAGTCAAAGGGCGGAGATAAGCACATAGGTTGGATGTATGGTGTTTGACTCTCTGTTCTTTATGTGTGTTCTCATTGATGTTAGACCTAGAGGAAAAGTTAGAACTTCAAGAGTAAGGATGGCAACGGGAAGGGTTTACGACCTCCATTTTTGGCTCCATCCCCAGTTAGGGTAACTAGGGATTTCTTGTCCCTGTCCCTATCAGGTATTAGGTCCTCACGAAGATTCCTTGTCATGCATTTTAAAATATATATATACATATAATAAATAGAGTATCAAATCCTTAAGAAGAAATAAGAAGATAGCATGATGTAGTAAAGAATGAAGATGAGCAACAATGGCAATAAAAAAAATATTTTGGAGAAAACCTTGTTAATTGTTATATACAATTTAACATATTGTTTAATGGATGTTTTACATAAAATAATATTTATATACTAATGTGTGTACATGTGTGTGTGTGTGTGGCTTGTGTTCTTCCTCTTCTTTTTTTTTCCAAAATTTCATTCCAACATGAAAGAATATATATATATATATATATATATTACTGGTATATATAAATAATATTAGGCCCGATATAGGATAGAGACCCCAATCAAGAATTATTGGCAAAATAAAGGAATTATCCACCATTTCTCAATTAGGGGAATGCCACAGCAAAACAGGATAGAAGAGAGGATGAATCTCACATTGTTGAGAAAAGGCGATGTATGTTGTCCAATGGCAATTTGGGCAAACAATTTTGGCATAAAGGCATGTCATAAACTATGTTTATTGTAAATCAATTGCTATGCATAGGGTGGTGTACATGACTCCGATAGAATTTTGATTAAGTTCTCATGTTAGTTATACCAATGTCCACATATTTGGTTGTTCAAATTATTATCATGTCCATGATAAGAAACTTGATCTGAGAGTCCGTAAAGCTTATTCATGTGTACAAATTGAAGGAGTTAAAAGGGGACAAACTATGGTGTCTTCCAAACAAAAAGCTAGTCACTAATTTAAACATAACTTTTGACAAAACATTAATGCTTTAGGTGCCTACAATGGAAAAAAGTTGGTTCTTCCAAGGATAGGGATAATGAGGTGAGCATGAAAGTGGTGCAACAGATGTGACTACTCCGATAGGTCCTTTGGATTTAGTTTTTGGTATAGATTCTGAAGAGGATGACGAGACTCCTGATGTAGGTCTAAGCAATAACAATAACTATATTTGGCCAATGGAAGAAACCATTGAACTCATCGGGAACCGCAATGATTTGGCAATGAAGATATTATGACTTATGCGTTAGTGGTTATGGTGCTAAGTCATCTTCATATCGTGAGGCTATGGATGATGCTAGTCTGATCAGTGGAAAATGTCTAAAGAATGAGGAGAGGCCTTCTCTCATAAGAATGAAAGTTGGGATCTTTGTAAAGGACTGAAGGGGAATAAGCCAATCGGTTGCAAGTGAGTGTTCACTAAAAAAAATATGGAGCTTTAGGAGTTAGGGTTTTATTTTTAGTTCTTCTTTAGAGCATATTTTATTCTTATCATTATATTTTTGGTGCTTCTCAAATACTTGGAAAGATTGAAGGAAATTGGCTTTTGAACGAAGCAATTTGGAGTTCAAATGAACGAATTATGATGAAATAAAAATTGGAGAAAAGTAGAATAAAAGAAGCTTTCAATTACAAGAGAAAAAAAAGGTGAAATTATTAACTAAGGAGGTGCATAGCTTAGATGGTTGAAGCATAAGGTGAAAAAGCTAGTAGGCTAGCGTGTGCGGAAACGAAAATTACCTAGATATGTTATTTTCTGGTTACTTGAATAAAATTGATTGCGAAATAAAAATTGTAAAAGTAAACTCTAAATTTATACCAATTTTAATTCTGAAAAGATTGTTTGATCTTGTTTAGCATGCACAAATCATTCACATAAAAAGCAATCAAACAACACCAGAATTAACGAGGTATCCCTACTTACGTAGGACTAATCTCCAAGAACTTTATACTATAAAACACAAGAGTTTATAGACAAATTAATCACAAATACAGACTTACAAACTTGAGTCACACAAGAATAGCTGTAGTCCCCACCTCTCCTTCTATTCGAATCACACGAATAGCCTCACAACGAATCACTCGTCACGGTATCACACCGTTCTCACAATTTGGTATTTGTTGTTCTTTTTATGAAGAACTCAAAAGATTGACATGAAAAATCAAATCCTAGGTGGTGAAGGATTTTTGCTTTTCAAAGATATGAAATATGGAATTTTTCTTTAAAGGAAAAGCTTGTTAAAATGATGTAGCGTAGCCTTGTTTATATAGAAGATTCAAGGTTCAAAGGCTATGCAACTTGCTTGAAAATATCTGAAAAAGGTGCCTTGGTTCAATGTATTTCGTGCCTTGAAAATTGTGATGCAAGTTGTAAAGAAATGCAAGTGGGCAAGTGGATGAAAAAGATAACTCAGCAAAAGTTAAAATCTTGTCTAAAAACATCAAACTTGATTTATTTTGAGTTTTTCAAGAAAGATTTACATGATTAAAAAGGAAGAAAATTCCAATTTGAATTTTCAAAGAAAACTTTTTGAAAAACTTTTCATGGACCAATAAAAACACACCACCTAAGATAAAAGATCTCACACTTACCAAAGCCAATGCGAACATAATCTTGAGAGTGCGGCTTCTAGATTATTGAGCTCCATCGAGTGTGAACACGAACAAAATAAAAATGTGATTTTGTCAAGAGAATAAAGCCAATAAAAATAATCTAACATAAGGTACTCTTGTGTTTGTCCAAGGATTAAATCCTTCAGCTAGTTTATTATTTCTTGAAGCACACCAAATTGTTCCTTTCCATAACTCCAAATGTGGCCCATATATCGCAAGTTAAATGCCTAGATGGGCCAGCCCATGTGCATTCGCAAGCCCAAACCGAGCTATTACTAGCCTTGACCAGAAAATGAGCCAAGTTACTTTTGATTTGCTAAAGATTTCAAGATTTGGAACTTTCTTTTCTTCAATTAGTTCCATGCCAAGTTTTATTTTTATTTTAATTATTATTTGATTTCTTGTATGTTAGCGTAGATTTGTACTGGGGTTATGATGATTATATTTAATATATTCAATTGCACATAGGGGTGTTCACGGTCAAGTTAATCGAACCGTTGACTAACACAGCCAATCGGATCGTACATTTTAGTCCTTTTAATTTTGAGACTAGTACGTCTAGACCAAAAGGCTATCAGTGACTGGTCTGGACCAAACCGTATTGATCGGGCCGGTTTCAGTTGGTCCATTCAGTTTGGGCTTCACAATGGGCCTTACTTCCTCGTCGAAAATTATGGCCGGAAAACTATGGCTAGAAAACTATCACCAAAATAGAGTTTTAAACCAAAATAGAAAGGAGAGAAAGGCCATTATCATCAAAACAGAGTTTAAAACAATTCCAACCCAAAATTAAACCAAAACAGAATGAGGAGAAAAAAATGAGAGAGAGAAAGAGGGGTACTAGTGTGAGATCTTTGGCAACAAGGGATGCACCATGGTGTAACGGAGTTGACAGCGAAAATGGTTTGATTTTTTAGAGACAACAAGGGATGGACCATAGCGTGGGATAACCGGAGAGAGAGTGACTGTGGTCTAGAGAGAATGGGAGATCGTTGGATAGAGAAAGGGGGTGTGAGGGGCGGCTGGTGTGAGAAGGAATTTTGGGTTTGAAAAAAAAAACTTTTATATATTTAAAAAAATTATATATATAAATATAACCGATCCCCTTTTTTTGCACTATTTTTAAGGAGTATCGAAGGCCGAACCGATTCAAATCGGTCTGTTAAATTTCAGACTAGACCAGATCGTTGTATTTATAAAAACCAAAAAAATCCTATATTTTGATTCTGTCCAGTCTGTTTGATAGGTCCGGTTCAGTTTTGCACACCCATAATTGACAATTTGTTCAAAATAACTTTTACCAATTTCATGCTTTAATGTTAAAAAAAAATTTATTTTGATTGGATGCCTATTTTTATTGATTAATATAAGATTACGGGGGTGTATTCAATTGAGATTTTAAAAGATTATTTATGGATAATTTAGTCCAGTGGATTTTAAAAGACTATTAAGAATGTAATGACTTATAAGATTTTTTCAAAAGATTTTTCATACTTGGGATTTTTTATGTTTGGATTTTAAAGATTATATCATTATAATTTATAAGATTTGAAAGGACCACATGGATTTTTTATACTCAGGACTTTTTATGTTTGGATTTTATGATGAGTAATGTTTATTAGTTTAATGATGCACAAATTCTCCGGCATCAGCCTCTATAATCCAAGCTTTCCAAATGATGGTGGAATTTTTCCTTACCAAAGGTTTTATAAAACCCGCTACCATTTCTTAATAAAAGAAATGAAAAAAAAGTTAATAAACATTATGACTCTTGTGAAAGACAGAGAGTGCCGATTTTGGTGTTTATGCCCATCAATGAAATTTATTTAAAATATCAATAAAATTATGCAAGCAATCTTCAAAATGGGGTTCAATTAAAGGGCCACACTCTTCAATGGCAAGAAGGCACTAAAGGGAAAAAATAAATTGAAATACATAAAAATAGTTTAAATCTCAAAGAATATGAAAATGTACACATACATACATATATATATAGAGATATGATATATACATACATACTTCATAAACAGAAGTATTGGTGAAATTGAGAAGGGAAATGGGTGAAAGGAAGAGGTAAATGTAGAGAAGAGAGATTAGAGATGAGAGAATTGATAAATCTCTAGCAGAAAACAAAAGTATCACGTGAAAAGTCTCATGGGTTAAGGTGAGATTCTTTATAGGGTTTGGCATTTATACTTTCCACTAAAAAGTCACACAAATTCCTAATTTTAAAAAAATCTATTGAAATTAGCAAGTTTTTGAATACCAAAAGACTTTTTGTTACTTTTTTAAAGTCCTGATTGAATACCACTAGATTTGGACACTCTCTTTAAAATATCCGAATAGTCCTGATTGAATACCACAAGACTTATTTAGATTATTTAAAAGTTTTAATTGAATACCACAAGACTTATTTATCCCAAAATAGTATTTTAAAATCTTAATTAAATACACCCCCCTTAGATTCTCATTATGATTTGTTGAATTCACCTTATGATTTGTTGAGAGCGGATATAGATTGTGTTTTAACAGATATAATGAGTGTTTTAACCTTAAATATAAGTTGGGCTCTACAAGAATTACAATTGAATTTTATAAATTAATCATAGTTAATTGATTTTATTTTTCACAAATAATAAAGTCGAGAGACCAATTTATCACGAGATAATAGTAGAGTTTATACGCATGAATATTTAGGAAAATGATATTAAATATATGAATCTGAAATCTTAGTAATTTGTTATTTAATATTTATTTCGTGCTTTTTCTTATTTAATTTAGCATTAATCTAAATTTCTTAGATAGATTAAGAATTAATTAAAATTGGCGAGTAGAGATAAACATAAGTTCCATCCATCTAAGTCCCTTATGTTCGACCTCGTACTTGCCCTAGCTATACTATATATTGATTCGTGCACTTGCGAGTAGTTAAAATATCACAACACATCAATATGCAATAACCTACATTGATTCAAGAAGTGATTGAGAACGTATAAATGACACTTGGGCGCAAAAACATTGTAACACCTCATTGTTAGTTTACCCATTAATTTTTCTTCGTAAGCTTGATTTATCGAGTAACCTTGCTTTGGCTTATGATTTTTGGTTTCGAGTAGAATTTTTGTAGATTGAACATCTCAAGTAGATTTCAATAGCTTAATTATTTCTGCGTGGATGATTGTTTCACTATTTAGGTGGTCCTTATTGAAATGTAGGTGTTAATCACTCCTTAATCATATTTTACCTTTAATCGTAACTTTGGGTAATCGAATTTAGTTGAACATATTTTGATAAGCCTTAAACTTCCCACAAGTCATGTTAATCATATTACTTACGCGTGCATGTTTGAAACATAATTCAGATAGCTGTGGTTGAATTTGGTCGGCCAACGATGAGAATTAAGCTTTTGGCCAACTTTGCAAGGCCATAGTTTAAATCTTTGCATAGATTTCTTTGTCATCTACAACTTTCATATTTTGATCGAAACCCAATTCTAGCTCCTCATTAGTCAAAATTGAGCACAAACTAAGCCACTTAACCAAATCTGCTCGAATTGGAATGCAGTGTCTTGGAAGATTACTGCTTCAATAAATTTATGATATTATTTTGTTCAATTTGGAGAAACTTAAAGAAAACTTTTAGTTCATCGGCTCCTCTTTCCATTGATATAAAGATCACCCAAATCTAAATTCTAAGCAAAAAGTTTTACTTAAAATACAAACAATGCGCTAGATGCATTTCCAACAGTTGATTGTTGGGGTTAGAACAATTTACTTTTAGGGTTTAGACAACAATTACTAATTGTAGAAAAGATCCATTTCGTTGCATTATTACACACAATTAACACAGAGCCTAGATAGAGGGAGAGATGGCGATTTTGGGGGTTTGGTGAGGGGTTTATTGTCCTAGCTAGTTCAAGAATCATCAAAGGCTTATTAAGATTCACTAGAAGAAAAATGGGCTTTAGCAAGAAATAATTTTTGTCACTAATGACATCATTTACTTGCTAAATATCATTCGCGAGAAAAAAATTTTGTCGACTCGATAGTTGCGATAGCCTCGCTAATAGTTTTTCTCGAGTAAAAATGGTTTTCTTGCTAAAATATGTATTGCAGGAAAATTATTTTATCGCCAAAAATGTAATATTTTCTCAGTAAAACTTTTGTATATAGTCAAATAATTCTATTATGAGAAAATAATTTCTCACCACAATCATATTTTTTTGTCGCCAAAAGATTTTGTGTTTCTCGTATAATAGTTTTTCTCGAGTACAAATGATTTTCTCGCTAAAACATATATTGCAAGGAAATTATTTTATCACCAAAAATTAAATATTTTTTTGGTAAAAGTATTATATATGGTCAAAAAATTCTATTCCGAGAAAATTATTTCTCGTTACAATCATATTTTTTTGTCGGCAAAAGATTTTATGTTCTCGTATAACTCTTTTTACGAGAAAATAATTTGTCTGCAAAGTAAATAATTTTGTCGATGAAAGTACCAGAAACTTTCTTGTAACCCTATTCCGAGAAAAAAGTTTATCACAAAAAAGTAAATTTACTCCTCGGTAAAACTCTAATTGCGAGCAATTAATTTTGGCCAAAACAAAATAATTAATTTCATATGTAAAATATTTATAACAAAAATTAGCTACTAAGCTTATAATCAATTATCAATACAAACTAATAGTACAAATTGACAAATATAATTATGTAATATTAAAGGTCCCAGTTTTCATCTTCCCAAAGACATAAAAAAAAAATCATTAGTATCACCCAGTCTCGAATTTCATTTACACAAGGACATCAAAAATAATTGTATGCTTCACCTAATCACATATTTTTATCTACCCAGTAACATCTAAAAAAATGGTTAACTTTTATCTAGTCCTGGGGTTTCATTTCTCCTGAGACATAAAAAAATAATGGTGTCCTATCACCTAATGATAATAACATAGTTTTTCCAGTATTACATACTCATAGCAAAAGTACAAGAGATAAGTTGTATTAAAAGAGATACAATGTATTAAGAGAGATTTAATATAATTAGTCGTCAATGAAAAGAGTTTCCAAATTTGGTATGGATTCCTAAAACTTCTTCAAAATAACTTATGTGTGTGCTTGATTGGCTAAGAGTCGTGTATTTGTTTCATTGCAGCTAGCAACAGGCTCTGTCAAACGAAGCACCTCAGATCTCAATTCCTTAATTTTTGCTTTAGTAGTCTCTTGGTTAAGCCTAGACGTAGAAGCCTCTTTTGGCAGGGGACCGAAACCATGACCTTTAACATACCTAGTTTTCACCACAACCCAGATATAAAACAATTATTATTCATGAAACTTCAGTTTAAGTCTAATAAGAACACTAGTAAATAAGAAAGAAGCTCATGGAATCAATTTTATATGCAGTATACTCCCTCATAACAATAATTATGACTTCACTCTGTGGCTAATAAATTAAATGAACTATGGCTACTTACGAAATAGAAGCACATATAGTCATGGATTCAAAAGACGCATTATATGGTCAATCAGGCCAATAAATGATTGCATTAATAAGACAAAGGCACCTCACATATGAATTTTGAATACCCAGTTTTAAAACATAAATGAAATCGTCAACGTATCTTCTTATTTTTTGTTATTAATATAACTTAGACTGGGCACAAAAAATCTACATGAATTCTAATTCCCAAGTTTTTTACGATTATCAATTATATAAATATGTAAGTACCATAATTGCTAAATGCATCTAGTTTTGTCTCTTTTAAAATTTAAGGGCAGTACATAAATCATAAATTCGAATTCTAACATACCTAGATTTCTTCCCAAGCACATTTTTACAAATTTTAGCCTTAGTCATTTAATTTCCTGGGATAAGTTTCAGTTCAACCATTGTTTTCTACAAATAAAAAAGAACACTAATGGAATTAAACAAAATATTACCTATTATTTTCAAGTATTAAAGTGTGTTAAATTAGTTTATTTATTAAATTACTATAATACTTGCATAGCGAAGCTGTGACATTCCATCTACTCATCCACAATCATAATCGAAATGGGTATCAAAAAAGATTTGAATGTCTCCCTTTGGCTCCTCAAGTGGTTCACCATTCTATTAGACAACAAGAGTTAACATTAATGCATAAATAAGTATTCATTGATCTTATTTCGTGGCCAAGGAATATATAAACCATAACCTCATCCTCGTATCTATAACCCACAAATGGCTTTGATCCCCCACAATGGTTGAAAGGAAGCATGGATCGATTATCACTACACGTTATAGATCGATTCCACAATATGTTGTGTCATTTTTATCAAAATAAGCTAGCTAAATAATTTATTATCTCAAAAAATTATTGTACCAACTAAAATAAAAAAATACATTACCAAAATATCAAAATAAAAAATAAAAGAAAAAGAACACACCAGACAATCTATACATATAATTGTTGAATATAATACTATTAAAAAACTAATTAAGACCAATTCTCGGCTAACTAGAAATTTAATTCAATAGATCAAAAGTCATAACCATCTCGAAATACAATGTGTGCTATGGCTGGTTTGTGTCATTATGTACAGTTTCAGAATAATGGTTTAATCCCGAATATACGTGTATAGACTGGGTTGGGTTTTTTTAGCATTAAACTTGAACCTGCCCTGGTTTAGGAAATTCCAGAATTAGTGTATGAAAAGTGATAATTCTGTCCAAACTTGTTAAATGACCTATGACCTATGAGAAATCCAAGCCACCATCGTATTTGAACCACAATTGCACACTAGTCCGTCATGCTTTCGCCACGAAACCTTAACTATGTGTTTACACTAACATAATGATAAAAAATAAGCAAAACATGTTCAAATCACACACAAACTAACCAAACATATCTCTGAAATCTAACAAACAAGCATACAAAATTTTAAAGCGATTAAAATTTAAGAACATGCGTTAAATAGAAATTATGGTTTGAACAATTTTCGAAAATACGAAATCTGCCAGCAATGAAAACGATCTACTGACTTCTGGAAATTTTGGAATTTGAATATCCAAATCAATGGAGTTTTGTAGAGAATTCAAAGACAACCATTTTAATGGGTGGATAGTTAAAAACGGTCAAGAAACAAAGACATTATAACGAAAATGCGAATTTGAGGTATTTTTGTGAATTTCTAGCAATATTAAGTCAAATTTAAGCATGAATTTCAATAATCAAACACATTCAAACATGTAATTAAGTGACAATCTAGGCATTAATGAGCATTAATTGTAATCAATTAGAAAGAAGATCAAAAGAAAACTTACAAATATGTAAAGATCGAAGAACAATAATAAAAATAGATGCACCATGTTGAAGGAGAAAGGAATGATCGTATTAATTGAACTATGAACTTTGAATTTTGAAACAGATATTGAAACAATAAAAAAAAATCTAGAGTTGGATTCCAAAGAGAAAATTATATAGTTTCAAATTTCTTTTGGCTTGTATTGAGGAAAAAACATAGTTCAATTAATATGATCATTCTTTTATCCTTCAACACAGTGCATCTATTTTCATTACTTTTTCAATCTTTACATATTTGTAAAAAAATTTTATGTTATTTCCAATTTATTGCAATTAATGCTCACTAATGCCTAGATTATCACTTAATTATATGTTTGAAAGTGTTTGATACTTAAATTCATGCTTAAATTCAAGTTAATATTGCTGAAAATTCGTAGAAATGCCTCAAAGCGTGTTTTCACAATTTAGTCATAACTTCTTCATTTGTTGGCCCTTTTTAACGATCCACCCAGCAAAATGTCCGTCTTTAAATTCTATACAAACCCCCACTAATTTAAAGATTCAAATCCTAAAATTTTCATAAGTCAATAGGTCATTTTCGTTGCAGACAGATCACGTATTTTCAAAAATTATTCAAACCGTAATTTCTATTTAGTGCATTTTTTTAAATTTCGATTGTTTCAAAATTTTGTGTGCTTGTTTGTTAGATTTCAAAGATATGTTTGGTCAGTTTGTGTGTGATTTGAACATATTTTGCTTATTTTTCATCATTATGATAGCGTAAACACATAGTTAGGGGTCCATGGTAAAAGCATGACGGACTAATGTATACAATGATGTCTTTAATTTCTCATAGGTTATAGATTATTTAACAAGTCTAGATAGAATTGTAACTTTTCATGCATTAAAAACTTAGATTTTTTAAGATTCTTGCTCGACTATTCGACAAAAGACCCGAAGACCTAAAAAACCCTAAATTATGAATTTTTGCACTAAAACCCTGACGAGGCTAAATAGAGGACGGTCCTTCTCTCCTATTTAGTTGAGTTAGTTATTCAAGTAATTTAGGAGATTTGAGCACTGTTTTGGTATCATCCTGGAATTGGTATCAAAACAGTGTCATTTTTGGCTTTTAACAATGTTTAAGAACGGTTTTGACAAACACGCATATGCATAATCAAACCTAAAAAATTAGTTAGAATTTTGATATTAATTAAAATTGTTTAGATATAGTTTATTTTTGTCACGCATTAGCATTACTAAGTGATAACCGACTTCCATGAAGATCATGAGTTCCATTATTGAAAACTAGAGTTAAACGTAGCCTATATAAGTCTTGTCATTCATTTCTCATGATATGCTTGTGAACTTTAAGAGTTGATAATTGGTAAGCTAAAGGACAATTATTTTTAGTAGAAAGGCAATACTACAATCGTATTTTGAACTGCTAAGTCACACTCTTTGACATGTCATAGTTACTGAGATCTCCAACGCTTTTCTTCATTTAGTAAAACACGTGTTTTGGTTATTTTTCCATTTTACCTTTGGTTTGTTTTTATATTTATTTTGGGATTCATTTTCCTATTCCACTATTTCTTATTCCATAATTTTTATCATATTTTCTTTCTCTTATCTTTTATCATTTTTGAAAGCTTAACTAGAACAATGGAATTTCCCTTTTCCCCTAAGTTTGACCTCAATCTTATCAAGTACTATAAGCTGACCACCTGAAATTGGATGTATATATTATGTGTTTCTGAGCGTAATCACTATGGTTGGCTAATTGGTAGAGGAAAGTTGCATTGGAGGATAAGTGATGGGAAATAGCCATTTATGCAAGTGTGAATAGGATTAGGGACAACTGTTATCTTGGAGTAATGAAAAAGTTTACTTTTTATAGTAATTTTCTTAACTCATCAACCCTAATATAACCATATCTTGTACTTATAAACAAGAATGATAACTCCTAACTCAGGATAATCAATTTTATTATCTCTAAGCTCACTCCCACAAACTGCCACCTTCTTCTTCCTCAAGCCAAACCTATATTTCTCTGTAATTCCACCATTGTATTAATTTATTAAGCTTTGTGTAATGACCTGACCTAAGTGGGTCCAAAAAGCGATAAAAATAAAATCAAACTTCATTTTATAAATCAAATTAATTTGTAAAAATACAATCTTTATAATAACTCCACTCTCCATGATTAAAATACATCAACATCTCTCTCCTCTAATAAACAAAAATAATAAACTACACTGCGCCCGACTTGCTAGCTAGTCAAAAGCCGACTCCGTCTCGAGATACCTGCAGCATAAAAAAGAAAGGGGGCAGTACATAACACACATGAGTGAAAAGTATCTCAACAAAATATTTTATCAATAATAAAATATTCTAAACAACAATTTCGGTAATTCAACAATACCAAAAATTCAACAAATCATCAACCGGCCTTATACACAGGTCCCTTTCGGTAACATGTTAAAAACTGTCCACCTCACCACGTCGAAACTTATCTCCAAGCCTTACACGACTAGCTTATTAGGACTGATTGACGAGTAAACTTAACCATGCACCAATTAGTTTCATTGTAATTTAGCCAATATCAATAAATGATACCAATTAATGAGGCCAAATGAATACACCGAATTCAATCAATGTAATGAATTCAAGAGGAAAGCTACGAACAGGATAATGAATAAATACTCTAGAGATTTATAAGTATGTTAAGTACAGCCCCTTATCTCAAAAATAGCACTAAAATTTAATCCAAATATACACTCTAGCTCCTCTATAACCCCCACATGCAGCTCTCTCCATAACCCCACGGTTCCCCCTCCTCTCTCTCTCTCTCTCTCTCTCTCTCTCTCTCTCTCTCTTCTTATAAACTTTCCATCATTCTCTACTTCTTAATGAAAGGAGTGATATTAATAATAAATCACAACTTGAGAAAGCCAGTGGGCCACCAAACTTTAGTCACCAATCTTGGCCACGTTGGTCATTACTTAAAACCATGGACACATGTCCAAATTTTACAAATCTTGGTGACAAGACTTTTCCATACATAAACCAAAGAATAACAACCCCACACGTACATACATACCAATACATATCTATACATATTTTTTATTATAAAAATACACGATGCTACACTTTGAGCTAGTACAATCAAGATACACACATAAATGAAGGACATACTGCCGGATGGGTGTAAGAGCCCTGAAGTAACCTATCCTCAAACCCATATTTGGCATATCTTCTCATTTTATGTTTGGTTATAACCATATTTATTCAATATTTGATTGCTGGAAAAGTTTACTGTTACTGTTTATCATATATTTTTGGTTGTCAAGGTGGTGTTTGGTTGAGATTTTAAAATTAAAATTTTAAAATTTATACCAAAAAGTCAATTTTAATTCACACTTTCCAAAATTCACTTCACTTTACTTTCTCTCTCATAAAATTTTTAAAATATCATAACTTTAAATTCAAAAATTGGAATTAGATAAAAAAATATATATTTGAAACCTACTCATCGAAATCTATAACATAAGATCCATTGTGACTATTTTTTGAATTTTTTTCATGAGTTTTTTTGAATTAGTTAAAAAAAACTCCAACAAAAATTAAATTCACTTTTCAACGTACTTTCACACTTCTCAAAAACTTATCTAAAAAATATGTTTTAAAATCTCAACCAAATAAGCACTAATAATCTAAGTTGGGTTGATTCTCATCTTTTCAGGCTGATCAACTTTTAACCACCCAAAATTTATTTGGAGTAAAATAGTGGATGGCCTTTGAAAATAGGAATTTCTTAACTTATAGGTATGGATTTTTTTTTATTTATATGTATATATTCACTAGTTTTATTAATAAAGAATAATTTAAATTACATGCGTGTTGCGATCTCTATCTATGGGAAAAGAATTTGACATTTGTTGATTCACTACCACATTTTCATTGTGTCTTTCTTGGTTATTGTACAATTAGTCTTACTTGCTTTAATGGTAGTTTTCGTATCGTATTACATTATTGTGTGGTGATACTTATTCAAACTAGAAGATCAAATTCTTTTGTCATTGGGGTGCATGGATAATTTAGTGCCATTACTTTCTAAAAATAAAGAAAAATATCTATTGTGTAGTCTATGAATTCTACGTTATTTATCCAGAACTTGTTTTTATATAGTATTTGTTTTTCAAGAAAACCCAATGTATATGTTGCTCATGTACATGTCCTCTAACCTTAAACGTGACCATGAAAATTTATTACCATTGTACTTTTTTATAAACCATGAAGATTAAACTTTCAACTTTTATCTGCATACAATGTGTGTGATATTAACATTCATAACTCATTTATGAACAAGTAATATTTCAACAAAATGAAAATAAGCCCTTTACTCCTCTGATTCATCTTGAAGTAATATCAATTAATTTATGAGTTTTTATTTATAAATGTTTATTTTTAAAAATAAATTTAGTTAAGAAGCATATAATTATATTATTGAAATATCGGAGGATACTAATTCTTAGTTAAAAAAATTGAGAGTATGTTGTTTCATGATCTGTTTCATATGAAAATAGTATGAAAATGTATATTGGGTTAAGTTGAGTACGAACTAATCCCATATGAGTAAATGAGTAAATTAGATAAGGAACCAAAAATATTGGGTAAAGCTTATTGACTAAAGCTTGGAATGATTGCAGGATATAAAATGACCCTTCCTTCCTCTGGAAAAAAACTTATGTGAAATAAGCAACTTACTTATCACTTCAATTTGCCAAAATGCACTTTTATGAGTTAATTGTACATTGTAGTTCCTAAATTCATAGTTTCAAGTATATAGAGTGAGTTATTTTGATTTATTCTTATTTTAAATAAAATGACTTTACTGATTGAAATTTTTGGGGCTAAAATTCGTTAAAATATTACTTTTATTTTAGTTTTGTCATCAACCCAATTCCAAAATTTTCTTACATGTACAATTAATGATTAATAATTCATTCATTTTCTCACATGAAGTTAAAAAATTGGACATATCTTCTCAAATGAAGAATTTGAACTGGGCATAAATTGAAATTTAGAAAATTAATTATGAATAACAAAATTTGTATATAATCATACCCTTAGGCTATAAAGAGGATTTTCTCACTTTAGTTAGAAGAAGGGATGCGCATTTGGAGGGGTAAAAATAATAATTTTGAGAGATCATCTATATAGCGAGTAGATTAGGTCCAACAAATTTCATAAAAAAACTCAACATAAAAGTGGGTGTATTGAAAAATTGATATATATGCACATTTTCGACTGTCGAAATTTTTGATGGTCATCTCTACAAATTTCATGGTTGAATTTTTAATGAAATTTCATGGATCTCTACAAAATTCGAAAAAAAAATTCATCAATTTACTCCTTTAAATGGGAATCCATTCTTTTTGGTAATTGTAGACACCCCAATCCGTGACCCCCGCAAGAACCCTAAAAACCCTCAGTAACACATAGTTGTGAGTCTAGAACTTACCCAAAAGTACTAGAAACTGCTCCGAAAAGTTTGTAACCCAACAAACTTATTCCCAAAGGGTTTTGTAATGCAACAAACTAGATTGTCACACGATAAACCCCTCTGACCTAGACCATCCACTCCCTGACACATCAATCTATCAGGGACATCACTTCAGCTGTTTGTCGCGCGACACTGTCCCAATTATCGCCCGACACTTGACATTTCTGGAGGAATGTTGCGCGATAATCTTTCCTGAGCAGTATAAATAGGCCACACCCCTAAGGGTTTAAGGGGTGAAACTCAAATCTAAGAAAAAGAAGGGTTATTATCTATAAAAAAATTGATTGTTTAAGAGTTCAGCTTATCAATTCTTTAAGGAATCTCCGAGTTTCGATACTCGACATCTTGGATACCAAAGTCGAATTCTCGACTGTATCTGGAGGAGAAAAGTCTATATTCGCCGGATCCTCTTCAGTCATATTATATTTTCTCTCTCTTATCTTATTTATATCGTCGAGAAGTTAACTAAAAAACTATTCTAGTAATTAAATACAATATCTGCATATTGGTTTTATTGTATTTTATAGACTTGTTTAAGATCCTATTTAAGTTTACTATATATATGTATTTGTTATCTTCGAAAGTACTATAAGTGAGTAGGGAGTTAGCTTGCTTGGGCCAACATAAACCGAAAGCATTTACTTTACTTTCATTATCCTTGAAATTTAAGTTGTTTTGTAGACTTATTATATCTGTTGTTTTGTCCACTCTCTAGCTGGATAAACTTATTGTCAAGTTATCATTAGTTTATTAGTTTCAAAACAAAACGTCTTTCCAAAACCCTGATAAAACTATTTTCAAAAATTAAAAGAAGCTAAACTTTATCGTCCAGTTAAAACTATTTTCAAAACCCGGACTGATAAAGCTTACTTAGAAATTAAATTCAAATATATTGTCTTTCATATAAACTGTAATGTATCTGATACACTCTCCTTAAGAGTTCAATTTCATACCAAATCAATTCCGATAAGATCCGATCCTTTCTAAATTAACCTAACGAGATAATTGATATTGTTATCTGATAAAACAATACCGAATCATTCTCATTTCAAAATAGATAAGATAAACTTTTGTCACTAGTAATCATATTTCGATAAAACCAAAACATCGGATAACGGAATACAAGATTTTCATCACTTTTCCCCTTTTTCCCAAAATCAGGTTTTAATGATTTATTTTCAGAAAGCAGTAGAATATTAGTAAAAGTATCCAAGTTTTTCAACATAGAATAAACATATAAAGCGATTAGAGACTAAAAAGGTGGAATGGGTGCCTAACAACTTTCTAAATTGTAACATAGTTCCCGAACCCTATAAGAATCACGGTTTCGTAGACAAAAACGCGAGGGAATAAGGCTTGCTTTGGCCTTTACCTCTAGGCAAACTTTTGTACATTTTCTTGTAAAATGTGCTGGAGACTCTGAATGAACCCACTTGCATTTAGAAATAGAAAATATAACTGATCCATATAAATTGAAGTGAATGAAACGACTGAATTCGTTCCGACGTTTTAGACTCCCAAGCCATAGGAATGAGACTCGGGGGTCACATTTGCGGATTCTCACAGTAATGTAAGGAAATCTCTCTTTATACCCTAACTATAATCCTTAAATATTACATCAAATGAAGAATTTGAACCGGGCACAAATTAGAAAAGAGAAAATTATGAGTACCTAAATTTGTATTTCTTTAAAAACTATGTACACTTAGGTGGTGTTCTTTTCACAAATTTTTGAAATCGTGCGATTTGATAATTTATAAGATTTTAAAATGTAATGATTTTCAATTTAGATGTTCTTTTTATCTTATCTTTTTTTAAAAAAATTTCCTAAGTAATTTATAAATTTTCAAAATATAGCAATATAAGTTGAGTTTTAATAGGATTCTTACACATTTACATGTTTTAGTTAGAGAAAGTCTTAGTAACCAATAATGGACGACAAATAAGGTTAAAAAGAGATGGATCAAATTCAAACTATGTAATTCTTGGATTCCCAAATCTCAATCTTCCAAGCGGATTATGAAATCGCATAATTTACAGGATTACAAAGCTTGATGGAATTTTTAATATATCAAAACTATGTAAATCACTTGATTTATAAAATTCTCTCAATCGCGCCAAAAGGACATAGCTTTATAAGATTCATTAATTGATCTAATGCGAGAATAATAATTTAGGGCCATAACTTCCTAAAAATAACCAAAGAAGACATTTTGTACTCTAAGGCTCAGGTTGATAACAAAATGGAAAAATGGTAGGCGAAATAAATTGATTTGTTTAAGAAGTTAAAAAATAATTTGAGTGGTGCGATACTCTATATTTTTAATGAGTAGATGTCCTTCATCATTCTTTTATCTTTTGTGGAAACAAATTATTATTCACGGTCAAAATTAAGAAAAAAATTTCATAGAAAAAGCTAAAAAGTAAGAGAACATCTCACAACATCCTCAACTTATTTTTATCTTCTAACATAGTGTTTTTCCCTTCATTTTTCACATTATTATCAAACGGAGTGTAAGAATGCTATGACATCACTTCAGAGCTTTAGTTTCTATATAGTATTAGCTTCATCAAGAGCGGATCCAAGATAACTACGAGAGTTGGACTATGTGAAAGGAATACATCAAAATTTGATTGAATAGGTGAAACTATCGAGAATTTTATGGTCGTAAATATTAAAAATAACATGAGGTCTAGAATTTTTTTTTTCAAAACTAATCACAAATATAACTTGAATTAATATTTAAAATTAATTATAAATACCTAAAAAGAGATTGGGATTAAGGGTTAGAAAAAAAAAGGAAAAAAAAATGAGAGAGAAACTACAAGGGAGAGCGGGGTTTGGAAAAAAATTAATTTTATATAGGCCATTCAAACTCTCATCTTTAGCATTTCTATAAATAAAATTCATTTACCACTTGAACTATAAAATCATTTCATAAATTTTGCATTTTTGTAAATAATGTGCTAATATTTTGTACAAAGGGTTGGGCTAAACCAATAGCAATATTTTAATTAACACTGTTAAAAAAAACTTGTAGCCCACCTCGGCCCTCCGCCCTTGGCTGATGGATATGTCCATTATAATTTGCACGTGCCAATTCTCACGTGAAAATGATGATGACGATTATCATTCTACTTTTTTGTGCATACTATGCGTGTGATTGTAACATTCATAACTAATTATGAGTAAATAATATTTTAACAAAATAAAAATAAACTCTATGCTCCACAGATTCATCTTAAAATAATATCAATTAATTTATGTGTTTTTATTTATAGATGTGTATTTTAAAAATAAATTTAATTAGGAGGCAGATAATCATATTATTGTAATATTGGAAGAAACTAATTCTTATCCCTCTCAATATTTATGAATAGAGATCTTTACACTCCCAAAATAGTATTTTTTTTAAAAAAAAAAATATGTTGTTTTGTGCTCTGTTTCATACCGTTTCATGTGAAAATAGTATGAAAATATATATTGGGTTAAATGTGTAAATTGTGTGAGGATGCAAAATTGTTGCACTGCATATTGCTGATAAGGAATATTTTAAAAAAATTAAAAAATCAAGTGATGGTAAAAAATCAAGCAAAGATATCATGAATATTGAATATGATTCTCGAAATCAAGGAACAAATTAATTGAATATTGTCAATCCACCATTATACGATCAAATATAATATTATTTTAATTTATTTCCTTCTTTGATGTAATCTTTTAAATTCTAAAATTTTCACTTGATGTATATATATATACAATATAGAGTAAATACCATCAATGGCCACTGAACTATTGGCAAATTCTACCAGTAGCCACTGAACTTCATTTTGTTACACTTGGACCATTAAACTTTTAAAACGTACTACCATTGGCCACACCGTTAAATCTCACCGTTAGTTTTTGACGGAATCAATATCACATGATTTTCATGTGCAATGGAAGGGGCATTTTAGTCTTTTTCCATTTTCTTTTCTTTTCTTTTCTTTTCTTTCTCCTTCTTCTTCCCCTTTCTCCTCCTCTTTCTTCTCAGACGCATTTCTTCTTCTTCTTCTTCTTCTTCTTCTTCTTCTTCTTCTTCACCTTTCTCCTCTTTCTTCTCAGTCTTTTTCCATTGAAGTCCAGGGCATGTTGATTTTACACACACACACACACAATTTCAGAGGAAGGCGAAATTCGGAGAAGTTTCGGAGGGGAAGAAATTCGGAGGAAGAAAAAGAAGAAGAAGAAGAAGGAGAAGAAGAAGGAGAAGGAGGAGGAGAAAGCGGAAGAAATTCGGGAGGAAGGAGAAATTCGGAAAAAAGAGAAGAAGAAAAAGAAGAAATTTGGAGGAGTCGGAGTCGGAGGGGAAGAAATTCGGGAGGAAGGCGAAATTCGGAGAAAAGAGAAGAAGAAAAAGAAGAAAATCGGAAAAGAAATTCAGAGGAGTCGTCGGAGGAGGAGTCGTCGTCGGAGGAGGAGAATTAGAATATCAGAGAAGAAGAAGAAGATCGGAGAAGAAAGAGGATGAGAAAAGGGAAGAAGAAGAAGAAAGAAAAGAAAAAGAAAATGGAAAGAAGAAGAAGAAAGAAAAGAAAAGGAAAAAAGAAAAAGAAAATGGAAAAAGACTTAAATGCCCCTTCCATGGACATGAAAATCACATGATATTAATTCCGTCAAAAATTAACGATGAGATTTAACGGAGTGGCCAATGGTAGTATATTTTAAAAGTTTAATGGTCCAAGTGTAACAAAATAAAGTTCAGTGGCTACTGGTAAAATTTGCCAATAGTTCAATGGCCATCGATGGTATTTACTCTACAATATAACATTATAGCTTCACCCAAAGTTTACACCTAAATTTTAGTATGATTGTATTGTACATTATTTATTGCGTTATATCAAATGATTTGTGCTATGACGAATGTCAGCAAATGATTTGTACTATGACGAATGTCAAAGTTATTTTTTGAACTAGAAAAACATTAAACTCCCTTTACGCTTAAAATAAATGTGGTAGTTACACGCTCGGAGTACTTTCTGAGTGGTAAAGGAGTTGGTTTCTAACTCTAAGATTATAAGTTGGAGCCTTCGATCTCCCTCCCTGCACTCCTCCCTTTTAGGCTTAACACCCGAATGACTTAAAGGTTAGTGATTAATTGAACTACAAAAATACTAAACTCGGACACTCTCTAGTCCTGCCAGAATGTTTTTCTAATTTGCATACTGTCACATTATTGCTTAATATATAAAAATGTAATATACAATTTCTTTTATTATTCAGAAGGTGGTACTTAAAAAAAGAATAGAAAATTGATGAGCCACTAACTATTGATGGTGAAGCTATTTTACTACTTTTACTATCTTAGGTGGCACCATTTGATTGGATGAGAAAAATGATTACAATAACCCCCAAGTATGCCTACGGTAGATATAATTTTAAACATTGACGAATTAATTTTCCACAATAAAAATCACTGGATATTTCACAGTAACAAAAATGAAAACATATGAATACGTATTAATTCCCAACACAAATAACAAAATTGTCAAGTTCTTGGAAAAACCCAAATATTTTAAGAAAAATTTTACCTGGAAAATTTTTGCTATCAAACAAACTAAAACATGGAAAATAACTTCTCAAAAGGTATTTTCCATGGAAAATAAGCCCTATCAAACACACCCTTAATGTACAAAAACTTCATGTGAAATAAAAATAACTCACTTATTGCTGAATTGTTTGTTCAATTTACGTAATTATATATAAGTGGCAAATCGAATAGAATCTTAGAGGTGAGCCTAATGCTGCATAGCCCAAATTAGCATTTTTGGCCACAAACTTTCACAATTAATTAAGTTTATAATAATGTTGGACACATTAAGAGAAAACAAAAAATTGATACATATGATCGTGTCAATGATTAGTATGGTCAAATATTGAACGATATTAAAATTATTTCAAGGTAATTCCAAATTCTTGACAATCAAATGCAGTTTTTGAGGTAACTTTTATTACACATTGTAGTTCCTAATTCGGTAGTTTTAATCATATACGGTAGGCTCTTCAGATTTACTTTTATTCTGAATAAAATAACTCTCTCTAGTGTGCGCTTGAAATTTTCTGGGACTGAAAATTCCTTAAAAGCAATTATATTGCACTATGAATTAACTTTTAGTTTAGTTTTGTTATCAACGCAACTCCAAAATTTTCTTACAAGTTCGATTCATGATTCACGACTCATTCATTTTCTCACATGAGTATTTTGTAGCAAAAAAATAGGAAATAAGTTATATCATCACAAATGAACAATTCGAACAGGGCATGAATTGGAAAAGAGAAAATTATGAGTACCTAAATTTGTATATCCTTAAATAATATTTAGAAAACACTTGGATTGAGTTCTTTTCACAAATTTTTGAAATCAAATTTCAATTTAGGTATTCTTTTAAAAAATTTAGAAATTTTCATAAGTAATTTATAAAATTTCAAAATATATAATAATATAAGTTGAATTTTAATGGGAATCTTACCCATTTAGGTGTTTTAGTTAGAGAGAAAAAGTCTTATTGACCAACAATAGAGAACATATAAGGTTAAAAATAGATGGATCAAATTCAAACTATGTAATTCATCACGAGATTCCCAAAATCTCAACCTTTTGATTAGATTATGAAATCACATAATTTACATGATTTCAAAGTTTGACATAATTTTAATTTATCAAGACTTATCACAAAAGAACACTATGAATTCGTAAATCATGTGATTTATCAAATCCTCTCAAAATCACGTGAAAACAATACACCCTTATAAGATTCATGGATTGATCTAATGTAAGAATAATAATTTAGTGCCATTACTTTCAAAAATAACGAAATAAGATATTTTGTACTCTAAAGGACTGTTTGATAATAAGATGGAAAATGGTAGGCAAAATAATTGATTTGTTTGACAAGTTAGAAAATAAGTTGAGTGACGTAATACTCTCTATTTTTATAAGTAAATATCATCCATCATTCTTTATCTTTTGTGGAAAAAGTACATGGCCCAAAAAAAGTTTTCCATAGAAAAAGCCAAAAAGTAAGAAAATATCTTACCACATACTTAACTTATTTTCATCTTCCCACTGTTAGAAACTTTATATGATACGAATTTAATTCTGTATTCCGAATTGATAATGATCAAAATGAAATCGACACTAAAACCGAGTCCTGTGATATCCACAGTCTCCTTAAAACAGTTACGCCGTCCCTCGGTAGTGCTTGGAGGCTGCCGGACGACGTCTGTTTCCCAGGATGAAACGGTACTTCAGTGTTACCTAAGCACCTCGGTACACTGAACGAACTGAAGACGTTAGAATCTTACCACCGGAGAAGGAAACCTACAAGCTAGAACAAAAGCGAAGGAGGTTCAATGGAGAGGAAATTTTTGAATTGTCGAATTTTGGTTGTGTTTTTTGGAATGAGACAGAATCTCCTTTTTAATTCAATCGGGAATAATGGCCATTAAACAAAATAAAACTGACCATTAATCATTATCAGTTTCTCAAAACTGACCATTAAGTGGTTAATTAATCAACATAAATACAATGAATTCGAAATTCAAATTGGAAAAAATTAATATCTCGAGTGCAAAACTTAGCCCGCACAAGGCTCGCTTTTTGGTCCGGCATTCGTGTCCGCAGGTGCGGGCACACATGAGCCACCATTGTTCTAGGCTTATTTCGGTCCATGATTTGCACCCCCCCCTGCGCCTGTGTGCGCGAGAGAGAGCCTCTTATCTTGCCTCATTCAATAAGGCATTCTCATGAGCTTAGTTATAAACCCATAGAATTTTTTCCACTTTTCCTATGTGGGACTTCCCACTTTCATTGCATTTTTCTATTTCAACTTGCTCACTTTGAGTGACAATTACTCATTCACCACTTAACCATTTTGAGCATGTAAATACACGATTTCAATGTACTCACGTAGGAGAACACGAATATATTAAGAACTTTCACATCCGAGTGCAAAGTCTTATTACAATTTTGCCCTCAAAATGGTAGAAAATGTGTTTTCTAATACCCATTTTCTAACAATTCCCCACATGAATGATAATTGGAGACCAAGTGCTCGAAAGAGATGGTGGTAAGACTCAACGGTCGAAACCTGCATAGGATAGGTAGGTTTTACCCTTTGAACCCTCCATTGTGATACTATGTTTACTTTACTAATTAAACAGTGGACGCGATGTCCTTGAACTGCTCAGTTGATTATGTAAATGATGACATGGTTCACACAGGAATCTTCCTCAAACATTTCAGTTCTCACTATTATGTTCGTTAATGGCCATGAACATACGCCTGGTTCTGTAAGAGTTTACAAGAATTGTGCCCTAAACAATTTCCTTGGAAGCGGCCCTTCTTCCCTCTTACATAGGTGATGTCTTAATTAAAGGTAACCCGCCTTACCCCGCTCGACTTCTCGACGCATAAGAATCATTAAAAGCTTAGCTTAACCTTCATCCATACGGGCATCACTGTTTGATCATAGGAATGGGTTTGGGAAAAATCCCCACAGTGATCCAACATCGTCTTTATAATTTAGTTGTCCCTTTTGAACCTACATCTTGGGATCTCCAGTCACGTAGGTTGGGTATCCACTATAAAGACTTATTAATTCATGGGCTTTAGCCCCATTCCCCTTGATGATTTCTCAACTAGCTCTCGATTTAACCCTTTAGTTAACGGATCCGCGATATTATCCTTAGACTTTATATAGTCTATAGAGATAACGCCAGTTGAGAGTAATTGCCTAATGGTATTATGTCGTCGACGAATATGTCTCGACTTACCATTATACATATTATTCTGGGCTCTACCAATTGCAGATTGACTATCTGAGTGAATGCAAATTGGAGGCACAGGCTTCGTCCATATTGGAATATCCTCTAGGAAGTTGCGTAGCCATTCAGCCTCTTCCCCACATTTATCCAGTGCGATAAACTCAGATTCCATAGTGGATCTGGCAATCACAGTTTGTTTTGAGGATTTCCAAGAAACGGCTCCTCCTCCTAATGTAAATACGTATCCACTAGTGGATTTGGAATCTTTTTCACTAGATATCCAATTTGCATCACTGTATCCTTCAATTACAGCAGGGTATTTAGAATAGTGCAGTCCATAATTACGAGTAAGTCGCAAGTATTTTAATACTCTCACAATTGCTCGCCAATGCTCAGCTGCGGGGTTACTCGTATACCTGCTTAGTTTGCTCACTGCATAAGCTATGTCAGGTCTCGTACAACTCATTAAGTACATTAGACTGCCTATCACCCTAGAGTATTCTACTTGAGAAACACTCTCTCCTTTATTCTTAGATAAATGTAGAGATAAATCTATTGGTGTTCTTGCAACTCCAGAATTATCTTTATCAAATTTTCCAAGAATATTTTCGATATAATGAGTCTGACTCAATATTAATTCACTTGGAGTTCTTGTGATTTTAATCCCTAGGATTACATCAGCTAAACCCATGTCTTTCATTTCGAATCTTGAATTCAACATGTTTTTCGTAGATTGAATCATCTTATCATTACTACCAATAATAAGCATATCATCTACGTACAAGCACACCATAACATATCCACCTTCAGTGTTTTTGACATATACGCATTTGTCACACTCATTTATTTTGAAACCATTCGCAATCATAGCGTGATCAAATTTCTCATGCCATTGTTTAGGTGCTTGCTTCAACCCATATAGGGATTTTACCAATTTACACACTTTCTTTCCTTGTCCAGGAGCAGAAAACCCTTCGGGTTGATCCATGTAAATTTCTTCCTCTAAATCTCCATTTAAGAAAGCAGTTTTTACATCCATTTGATGTATTTGGAGATTACGTAAGGCTGCAATTGCAAGTACCATTCTAATGGAGTTTATTCTCGTCACTGGAGAATAAGTATCAAAATAGTCTAGGCCTTCTTTTTGCCTATAACCTTTGATTACAAGTCTCGCCTTGTATTTATCAATTGAACCATCCGCTTTCCTTTTCCTTTTAAAAATCCACTTAGATCCTAGTGTTTTACAACCTGGTGGAAGATCCACTAGTTCCCAAGTATGATTTTGTAGAATGGAATTAATTTCACTATCGATGGCCTCTTTCCAAAAAGGACCTTCCGTAGAGCTTATGGCTTCTTTATAAGTTTGAGGCTCACCTTCCAATACAAAGGTTAAAAAATCTGGACCAAACGATTTTTCCGTTCTAGCTCTTTTGCTACGTCTAGGTTCTTCCTCAATTTGCTCATCTTTCTCATAAGAATCTTCTTTTTCAAGAGGATCCTCATTAATGATCTCGTGGGATCTCTTTGAAGAACTTGTATCTTCTTTTGGCTTACATGGGAATACATGTTCAAAGAACGATGCATTTCTTGATTCCATAACCATGTTCTTGTGTATATCAGGTATATTAGATTCATGCACAAGAAACCTATATGCACTGCTATTTTCTGCATATCCAATAAAGATGCAATCAACGGTTTTTGGTCCTATTTTCACCTTTTTAGGTGGAGGCACTGCCACCTTAGCCAAACATCCCCACACTCGCAAGTAATTATATGATGGCTTCCTTCCTTTCCATAACTCATATGGAGTTTTATCTTTTTTCTTTTTAGGTACCTTATTTAAAAGGTAGTTAGCCGAAAGAATGGCTTCTCCCCACATGTTTGGTGGTAAACCTGAACTTATTAACATAGCATTCATCATTTCTTTTAAAGTTCGATTTTTCCGTTCAGCAATGCCGTTAGATTGAGGTGAATAAGGTGCCGTCAGTTCATGTATAATCCCATTTTTTGAACAAAATTCAACAAATGGTGATTCATATTCGCCTCCACGGTCACTTCTTATTGCTTTGATTTTCTTATTAAGTTGATTTTCAACTTCATTTTTATAGAGAACAAATTTCTCTATTGCCTCATCTTTACTTTTGAGTAGATACACATAACAATATTTTGTGCTATCATCAACAAAAGTAATAAAATATTTATTTCCGCCTCTGGTTTGTGTCATTTTTAAATCACATATATCACTATGAATTAACTCAAGAGGTTGAGTGTCTCTTTCAACACTTTGAAAAGATGATCTTGTTAGTTTTGCCTCAATACAAGTTTCACACTTATGTTTAGAATCGATTTGGAATGTCGGTATATGATTCATGTTAATTAATTTGCGCAAAGTATCGTAATTAACATGTCCTAGTCTACCATGCCACAAATTGGAAGACTCAAGCATATAAATAGAAGTGCTAGCTTTATTCTTATTATTTTCAACCATGGTCATTACATTCAATTTGAACATTCCATCACTCATATACCCCTTACCAACAAACATTCCACTCTTAGACAAAACAAATTTATCACTCTCAAAGACAAGACGAAAACCGTGCTTACTAAGCAACGAACCGGATACCAAGTTCTTGCGAATTTCGGGCACATAAAGCACGTTGTTGAGAGTTAATTCTTTGCCCGACGTCATCTTTAAGATCACCTTCCCTTGCCCCTTGACTTCCGAGGTAGCAGAATTTCCCATGTACATCTTCTCTCCATTTTCCACCGGCTCAAATGAAGAGAACATCTTCTTATCAAAGCTCACATGACGGGTTGCACCTGTATCGATCCACCATTCTTTAGGATTTGATCCTACCAAGTTCACTTCAGAAATAACCGCCGACAAATTAATGTCACCCACATCACGAGCTATGTTCTCCACCACATTAGCTTGATAATTCTTCTTCGGGAACCTGCAATCCGAAGACTTATGACCTGTTTTACCACAATTAAAACATTTGCCTTGAAATTTTGGCTGAAATTTAGGCTTAGAGATTCCTCCCTTAGGACCCATATGGATCCCTTTTCCCTTTTCCTTTTTCTTTGAGCTTTGGCCATGTTCAACAACATTAGCCTTAGCTCCCAAACCATTACCATTGCCATTACCATTGCCTTTTCCTCCACCATTCCCAACCTTTTTCTGTTTTATTTTATTTTCTTCTTCAATTCGAAGTTTAAGAATTATATCTTCAACTGACATTTCCTTTCGTTTATGTTTTAAATAATTTTTAAACTCATTCCATGATGGTGGCAATTTTTCGATAATAGACGCTGTTTGAAAGCTTTCACTTAGATTCATTCCTTCAGAATGTATCTCATGCAAAATTAGTTGTAGCTCTTCAACTTGGCTCACAACAGTTTTAGAATCGACCATCTTAAAATCAAGAAACCGGCCAACAATAAATTTCTTGGCACCCGCGTCCTCAACTTTATACTTGTGGTCCAAAGCTTCCCACAGTTCTTTGGCTGTTTTCTTGTCACGATACACATCATAGAGTGAATCTGACAAGCCATTCATAATTGTGTTTTTCGCCAAATAATCAGAATGGTTCCAAGCATCAGCTGCACTGACTGCTTGAATATCTTGGGAACCTTCTTCAACTACAGGTTTGTCCTCGGTCAAAAACCGAGCCAGATTCAACGTGGTCAGATAGAACATCATCTTCTGCTGCCAACGCTTGAAATTCTGCCCAATGAATTTCTCAGGTTTTTCCCCCTTTACTGGAGCAGTCGGTGGTTTAGCAGCCACAGCGGGTACAGCAACAACATTGGTTGGATCAGTCATATTCTCTACAAAAAGCAGTACACAATCAGTTTCAACACGAACACAGAATTACAAAATTAATTTACCACTAACTGTTTTAAGATTGTTAGAAACTTTATATGATACGAATTTAATTCTGTATTCCGAATTGATAATGATCAAAATGAAATCGACACTAAAACCGAGTCCTGTGATATCCACAGTCTCCTTAAAACAGTTACGCCGTCCCTCGGTAGTGCTTGGAGGCTGCCGGACGACGTCTGTTTCCCAGGATGAAACGGTACTTCAGTGTTACCTAAGCACCTCGGTACACTGAACGAACTGAAGACGTTAGAATCTTACCACCGGAGAAGGAAACCTACAAGCTAGAACAAAAGCGAAGGAGGTTCAATGGAGAGGAAATTTTTGAATTGTCGAATTTTGGTTGTGTTTTTTGGAATGAGACAGAATCTCCTTTTTAATTCAATCGGGAATAATGGCCATTAAACAAAATAAAACTGACCATTAATCATTATCAGTTTCTCAAAACTGACCATTAAGTGGTTAATTAATCAACATAAATACAATGAATTCGAAATTCAAATTGGAAAAAATTAATATCTCGAGTGCAAAACTTAGCCCGCACAAGGCTCGCTTTTTGGTCCGGCATTCGTGTCCGCAGGTGCGGGCACACATGAGCCACCATTGTTCTAGGCTTATTTCGGTCCATGATTTGCACCCCCCCCTGCGCCTGTGTGCGCGAGAGAGAGCCTCTTATCTTGCCTCATTCAATAAGGCATTCTCATGAGCTTAGTTATAAACCCATAGAATTTTTTCCACTTTTCCTATGTGGGACTTCCCACTTTCATTGCATTTTTCTATTTCAACTTGCTCACTTTGAGTGACAATTACTCATTCACCACTTAACCATTTTGAGCATGTAAATACACGATTTCAATGTACTCACGTAGGAGAACACGAATATATTAAGAACTTTCACATCCGAGTGCAAAGTCTTATTACAATTTTGCCCTCAAAATGGTAGAAAATGTGTTTTCTAATACCCATTTTCTAACAATTTCATCTTCCCACACAAAATCATTTGTTTTTCCTCCATTTTTCACATTATTATCAAACGGAGTCTAAGAATGCTACGTTTTATGCATGACATTACATTAGAGCTTTAGTTTATATATTAGTATTTGCTTTTCAAGAACTCCAGATGTATATATATGTGGCTGATGATGGCAAAAGCGGATCCATGATAACTACGAGAACTGGACTGCATGTGTGAAAGGGATACATCAAAATTTGATTGAATAGGTGAACTATCGAGAATTTTATGGTTGCAAATATTAAATAGAACACAAGCTTGATATAGATTTTTTTTTTTATTATTAATCACAAATTTAACTTCATAATATTAATCATAAATACCTTAAAAGAGATTAGGATGGAGGGTTTGAGAAAAAAAGGAAAGAAAAATGAAAGAGAAACCACGAGGGAGAGAAAAGGGTTTGAAAAAAATAATAATATTATATAGGGGATTCAAACTCACAAATTTAGTATTTCTGTAAATAAAATTCATTTACCAATTGAACTATAAAATCATTTAATAAATTTTTCATTTCTATAAATAGTGAACTAATATTTTGTACAAGGGTTAGAATAAACCTATATCAATATTTTAATTAATACCGGTCTGAACACCTCATTTTTCGACCCTCACAAGAATCCCGAACTTTAGGAAAACAAGCACGCATGCATGCACGAGCATTTCTCGATGCATACATACCATATACATGTTATACAGGTCAAATAAGGAAGCCAAAAGGACACCCGGATGAGAACTTACGAGGATTACCAAAAACTACCGAAATTGAAAACCGTCAAAACTCCTGAAAACTTGTCATACATTACCATAAGGAGTAGCATATTTGAAAATCAGCGCTCGATCTAGCGATCGGATCTTCAAAAATTCAAAAAATCAGGAGTTCGTTTCGGGTGATCAAATGGAGGCCTTCCTGAAGTTAAAATAATCTGAAGTTTGGTCAGTATATAGATCTCATTTTGGAGAAGAACATATCCAAAGTTAATCTTTGTCGGACATGGGATCATCAAGAATCAATTCGTTTATAGTGCAATTATAGTCGAAATGTCCTTCGAAGAAATTAGAGTAAATGGAGGGCCTTTCCTATTTCTGATAGACCTAATATTTGGATATAAGATAGAAAACATTTGGAGGGAAAACATATCCAAAATTCAAGGAAATCCAACGGCTAGAATTTCAATTGTCGAGGTTGTTGTAGGCAAGTATGTTTCATGCGCGGGAAAAACTCTTTGTACCAATTCGAGGAGACCGAGTCCTTCTGGAACTCCGACCGTCTTAAAATTTTTACAGGGTCTAGAAGACTTCTATTGGTAATACATATAAAAAAATCAAAATCATCCAATGGTTATAACTTGACTTGTCGTACAAAAAGTGACCTTGTCTACAACAAGTACCTTTCTTACGCGGAAACAAACTCTTTGTACCAATCAGAGCAAAAGGAGTCCTTCCCGAACTTTAATCGACCTGAAATTTGACATGATTTAGAAGACTTCTATTCCCAACACAAATCCAAAAATCAGAATGATCTAACGGTGGGAAGGCTTTACGATAAGCTCTAAGAGTCCTGGTTGCAATATATTTTCTTGCTCTCTAAGCATTTTTTTTAACTATAAATAAACCCCCCTCCATTCATATCTTTCATCAACAATCAAGGGGATTTCGTGGTACATACCAAGAGATCCTTATTCTCTCCCTCCAAGGTGGCTCAAGGATAATTTTCTATCTCTTCTTTTATTTATTCATTAGTTTTATAATTCATATTCCTGTCTGCATAATTTCTATAGCTTGATAACTTTGCAAAACCCTTTTCTAAATCGTTTTTCAAAACTAAAGGTGTATAACAAACCCTAATCTAATTCCAAAATAGTATTATTACTTTCTTACTTTTTCAAAAACCCGGATTAGTGGCATTGTTATACGAATGAATCGATAATCGCTATATATCCAATCTAACTCATAGATTGCGGTGTATATGTGATGAATACTCGATTATAAGAGCACTATTGCCATCTATACCTAGGGGTGTTTTCGGTTTCGGTCAGGGTAGAATCTAGGGTACCCCAAACTCTCCCCAAACTTTATAGTTCAGTTTCGGTTCGGTTTCGGTTTTTGTACCTATGAAACCCAAATCCTCTCCAAATTATTCGGTTTCAGTCCAGTTCTGTCTCATTCGGTTTTTTTTGTATTGTTAAAAATTTAGTTCAAAATTGCACTAAAAATATAAATTCACTCAAAAGGCGATACAAAAAAATTATATAATGTATATATTTTAATAATTAGCTTAAGTAATTATTTGTAAATGTAAATAATCCATAGGGTAGGGTCATTTATATAATGTAAATGTTCTAAGAAAGTTTCTTTTTTTTTTTTCAACATATTGTAAGACAACTTAAGTAATTACATTAAGTTAGCAAAACTTTTTTTTTTAAGATTCGTTTTTTTTGGTCCAATTCGGGGACCCCGAATCCCCAACCCATACCGACCCAAATCAATCGGTTTCGATTTTGGTTTCAGTTTTTTTTTCGATTCGGGAAATTTCGGATCGCAACGGATCGGTTCGGTTCGTTCGTTCGATTTTTGAATTTCTGACAACACTCATATCTATACCAGTTTAATCAACAGAATATGGTACATGATCGGTTAACTCGCCTCATATTACATCGAATATAAGATTCCACATCAAATCAGTTTTTGAAAAGCCCAATACCTTACAAAATCACTTGTTTCATTGTATTTACTATTATCAAACTCTATTTTTTTTAAATCACACACAAACACTTATTTTCAAAATCATGGGCGAACTAGGAAACATATCGTTTTCATCTTATTCCTAAAATCCCAATTTCTAAGGCAGGCACAGAAAACTGTAAAGTAATAGCAATATCATGCAAGAACTGAATTATAATACGCGCATATCCTACTTAAGAGACCGAAATGGCGAATTGGGTGCCTAACACCTTCGCAGTTCGTAACTTATTTCCCGTACCTTCAAATCAATTGGTTTATAAGAGAATATTTATTCCATAAATACGTCTATTTTATACAAACTTTTTTGTTTGCTTAGTAAAACAAGCTGGCGACTCTTATTATTTTCAAAACCGATTTTTAAAGTAACACGGAATCGCCGCCCACAAGGACTTAGGCTTCAAGAACGTGGGTTCTCATAACCAGTAAAAAAAACATGTAACCCACCTCGGCCTTCTGCCTTTGGCTGATAGTATGTCCATGTTAATTTGCACGTGCCAATTCTCACATAGAAAAGGTGTTTTTAAATATAACCACAAACTCAGTCTTCTTACCCCATCCAAATTCAAAACTAAGTCAAACTTATCCTAAAAAATAGCGTAAATTTTTTTCTTCTCACCCAAATTTCTATCCAAGGAAAAAATCCTCATTACTCACTTTTTTTCACAATTTTTTTTCTCCGTCGTCTTTCTTCTAATATTTTTGATAAAAATAAACTTGATCTTTTAATATTTTTGATATAGTGAATTAAGATATATATATATATATATATCTAGTATAAGACTTAATTTTTACTTTTTATTAATTAATTAGTTAATTTCAATTGTTCCTCCGAATCTTTGCAATCTAACCTAACTTATTATTCCATATCGCTTACATGTACATTTTCAAGAGAGAGAGAGAGAGAGTTTATGTAATATGCATAAAAAAATTAATAATGTAAAAAATAGTGTAAGGGCTTTTCTTTTAAGTATAATTAATCTTTAAATTTTCATATTATAAAAAAATCAATTTAATTTTGTTTTATTAATAATTGTGTTGAAAAATAATTAATAATTTTTTCAAAATGCACAAAAATAAAGGATGATCTAAATTTGATTGGAAACAGAGTAAATATTTCAAGTCCATGGAAAATTTCTTTTGTATATCAAACACACTACTATATATATATATGGATTAGAGATTTTGATCTTTTAATATTTTTGTAGTGAATTAACACTTATATTCACTTATTTGATAAAAATAAAATTTGTAGATAAATTTAATATATGAATAATAACCATTTAAAAGCAATGAATAATAAAAGATTATATGAAATTTCATATAATTGCTAAAACTATATTTATCACAATTAATATTTTGTATCATACTATTTAGCCATAATATTTAATGAAATTTATTAAGAACAATATAATTTTTGTTTATTATGTCTTATATTGATGAAAAACTTAATATTATTTAATATTTTGACTTTTAGTGACAAAATTTTATCTTCTTTACATTATTTCAATAAACTTACCCCACCACTGGAGTGAAATGCAAGATTTTTTAAAGATTTGATGGGGTGAGAAGAAAATATTCTCACACTTGAGTGAGAAGACTAACTTTGTGAGTTCATTTAAATGATGATGAAAATCATCATTCTAGTTTTTTGTACTATCAAGATTATACTTTCTACTTTTGTATGCATACTATTTGCGTGATGATTTAGTAGCATTCACAACTCATTTATGAGCAAATAATATTTAAACAAAATAAACGAACTCTTTAGTCCTCAGATTCATGTAATAGTAATATCAATTTATTAATTTGTAATTTTATAAATAAATTTAATGAAGAGTATGATAATTATATTATTGAAATATTGAAAGAAACTAATTCTCCATAAACTCGTACCAATAACATATCAATATTTTATAAGGTATAAATTCATTTTTGAGTTAGAAAACAGTAACACTTGTATCTTCTAATTTAAAACTTAAATAAAAATTAGTGTTGTCCATTTAGATTATTTTTTTCTAATCCAAAACGTAAAGTAAAATATAAGTGGGTTATTTAAAAAAGTTGAAAGAAATTGAGGGTTGGAAGCTTAGCATTTAACGTGATGGGTAATAGCAGACAAAATCGAAACTCCTCCATTGTGATTGTAACTTTTTTTGTTGCTTGATGTACCATCTTATTTTCTTTAATTTTTTTTTATAAATTAGTAACATAAAAATATGTAAAAATAATATCCATTTGTTAATATATAAAATTAGATAAGGTAGGATAGAAAAAGAATAAATAATTTATTTTGTTTTTGATTATAAAGAAAAAATAGGCCTAATAGTGAAAGTTGGTGAACATACTAATATACTCTCAAACTAACACGGGCATCAATATGTGATAACATGATTTTGGGAAAAAGACATGAAAAGTATGTCATGTCTTAAAAATAAAAAATTTAAAAATGAAATGATCAACACATCCACAGACATATATTAGATTTGACACAATGAAGCACAGACAGGTATATATTTATTCAATTTGGGGCCAAATTTAAAATAATACACATATATATGTGCATTAATATAGTTCTAGTGATTGTGAATTTGTTGATTCATACTTGTGTAGATTCGATAAGCCGTCGTTTTGATCTAAATTATGATACATATAAACCCATAAAAATAACTTTTTAATAGAAGTAGTTGTTTGAAAATTTTAATGGTAACTATAATTTAATTTCTACCATAATATTTACATGTATAACTATTATGATGGAAAACTATTATTACAAATAAAGTTTAGGCTATCTACCTATTATTAAAAGAAATATCATATAACATATAAATTAATGATATAAATAGTTGAATATAAGTGATGTACTTTAATGATAAGTGATTTTTAAATTAATAATTGCAAAACTAAAAACTAATTATTTTATAACTATAAATTATATTTTATAAATTCCTAAGCTTTACTGTGACTTTCCCTCAAAATCATGTGATTTTTGTAGAAAAAATTTTCCCGTAAAAAAATTATAGAAAAGTTATGAAACACTTTCTTGCATATGAAATATCATTTATTGATTATTTATATTAAGATGTGTCTTATTAGAAACAAATGTTCCCATTCATCAGTATGGTACAAATTACTGCACAATAGATTTCCATTTTGTTTTACCTAGACTTTCAGCCAGGAAAAGTATTTCGTAAAGCTTTTTAATTTTTCCAATGGAGACGGTGATGGAAATCTAAATCTCAAGGTGTCTTATGTGCTTTGTTTTTGGTATATTTAAGAATTTTAGAATAGTATCAAGTGGATGAGGACAATGTGAAGGTGGGGGTAAAATAGTTAGTTTGTTATTTCACGTAACAGAGGCTAATAAAATACATAAGTAATGGGGTGCAAAGACAAATAGAACAAAATGCGGAGTGCTACCACAAAACAACTCTTACGGTATCTCCAACGGATGCAAACAAAACGCCTTTTTATCTTTTGGAGTAATACGAAAAGTTGTGTACATATATATAGATATTCCTTGTTTGGCCCCTTAATTATATATCTAAGTTCTACTTGCGTATAGTGTAAGTAAAAATAAAAATAAAAACTTGTTGAAGAAAATTACATATAGTGTGCTACCGTCTAAATAGAATATGTATTAGAAATTTTACTTTGTAAATTATGTATTATGGGCCATAATGAGCTTCCATGTAAACCCTATGTACTATTGTATTAATACCCTATTTAATGGTGTCTATATTATTTATTTAATTTTACTTTGGCTATTAAATAAAGAAAAAATGCCCTGCTTAAATATGTTTTGGATATGCTGGTTTATAACATAGCTGTCAAATTATTTTTGAAACTTTATTATATATTCCATGATATTTTATGAAGGTTATTTAGTGATAGTTCTTTTCTTATTTATTTTTTTTACATGTTAAAGAACTATTAGATTCTCCACCTTATTTGTTATATCATGTTTTGCACCGAAAAATATTTAATTATGGTAAATCGGCATGCTAAGAAAATTAGAATATTACTTATATCATTAATTATTTTATTTAGTATGTCATAAATTGAAAGTTTCCATGATAATGAAAGTTCACGCACATTATAATCAGTATGATAAAGTATTTTCATATAGCATCGAAAATGTGACCATTGTGAATCTTAGTTTTGAAATTTAAATTTATATTCTTTGAAAATAACTAACATAGATGTACTCACAACTGTGTAATATTTTCTCTATTATTTATTAAGATGGCCGACCCAACTCGACCTGAATTTAACATTTTGGACTCCGAAAAACTTGAGTACCATTGATAGGTTTCTAATGTAGAAACAGCTTTTGTGACTAAAGAATACTCTGCCACACTTGCTGACCCCACAAACAAAGGACCGTCTGATAAGGTGAAAGCAAATGCATTAATGTTTCTTAAGAGACATATTTATCCCAGTCTATGCTGCGAGTACCTTCAGTTGAAGACACCTAAAGAACTATGGAATGCCCATAAGGGACGTTTTGAGAACATTCATGACACTTTGCTCCCAGAATTGACCATTTGGTGAATGGAATCCGCTTGCTTGAGTATAAAAGAGTTAATGACTTCAACAAGGACATGTTACGCCTAAAGACACGTCTCAACTTCTGTGAAAAGGTTCTCACATAAGATGATATGATTCAGAAGACTCTTTCCACTTTCCCTACTTCAACACTTATACTAGCGAATCAATATAGGCTCGAGTATGATAACAAAAGAATCGCAACATTCAATAAGCTAATCAACATACTGCAAGTGGCTAAAAGGCATAATAATGTTCTTTTGAATAACAATGCCAGGCCCGTCAGAACAAAGAGAATCCCTGAGGCTAACTATGGTAAGATGAATAGTGGAAAGAACCCCAATGCAAAGGGGGTTGGACATGCTTATCCCTACCCACGTACGTAGCAATAATGCACAACGTAGAAAGGGACGTGAGAGTCGTGGTGCAGGTCGTGGAGGCTCTTCCAAAGTATGGAGAAGAAATGGTGCTATTGGACCTAGTGGTCAGGGAAACAAGATGAAAAATGCACCTAAAAACCCTTCGGTCAAAGAGGAAAGAGTTGGCGATGAGCCATGTTACTGGTGTGGAGTTACTGGGCAATGATACAAAAACTATCATGCAAGCACTAAAGTAGCAATGAGTTATAAGAGATATCGAGAGTCTAAAGAACAAGAATATCATTTTATGATTGAAGACGATAATGACACTGATGTCAACTTCACAATCGCAGACTTTAGTGGCAAGAAGGATTTTGCCCAGTCAATAGATGCACTCGATTTTGACTGATCTGCTTTATTCATTTTATTTTTCAAAATAGTTGAAAAGGCATATTGCCTAATTTTTAATTAGACTATGATTTTGTCTTAAAGTTTATGGATTATATTTCTGAATAAGATATTGGATTGATTATCGTTGATTTTATAAATTAAATTTTGGACTTTATTTTGATGTATTTGACATGTTCGATTTTTTTATATATATGGTTTGAATTTTATACTCGATTTCATTACTTTATGAATGACTTAATGAGAACTTAAATGTTTAGTTGATAGTGGAACCACACACATTATTTTAAGAAATAGGCAATTATTTGTTGAATTAATAACCCATAATTTCTCTGTGACTACAATGATTGGTTCATCACAAGTAATAAAATGGCGAGATATTGCCAAATTTTTGTTGCCTAGCGGCACTTTATTTAAAATCACGGACACTCTGTATGAACCAAGAGCTACCCGAACCTTACTGAGTTTCAAAGATATCCGTGACAACGATTTTCACATAGAAACTCACTATGAGAATGGAATATAATACCTTTATATTACATTTAATGAATGTGGAAAGAAATGCAATTTTAGATAAACAAATGAGTCGATCTAATGGACTGTACCTCATTACTATTCAGATCATTGAATCGTATGCTATCACCAATAAGGAAATGTCGGACACTGACTAATACAGGTTTTAGAATGACCTTCTAGGACATCTTGGTCATGATATGATGATCCGTATTTTAATATTGCTAAAAATAAAACTTACCTTCTGAGGTACCAAAAACACTACACCCCTCCCACTATGCCTTTTTAACCATGTCAAACGCACATAACTCATTTTGCAAAGCCTTCTTTTTAGCAAAAACAGGATTAAGACCTTCTTATTCTAAAGATACAAAAGAAAATATCTCATTCTTACAAAGGATACAAGAAGATATATGTGGACCTATCAATCCATAATGCGGACCATTTAAGTACTTTATGGTTTTGGTGGATGCTTCGACACACTGGTCACATGTCACATTTTTGTCCATAAGAAATGCTGCATTTGCAAAACTCCTGGCATAGATTATACGTTTAAAGGCTCACCACCCTGATCATCCTATCAAGTCTATAAGGCTTGACAATGCTGGAGAGTTTACATCAAAAGCATTTGATGATTATTACATGTCTATTGGGATCGATGTAGAGCATTATGTTCCCCATGTGCATTCGCAAAATGGTCTCACAAAAGCCACCATCGAAAAGTTACAGATGGTGGCTAAAGCACTGGTTATGCGCACCAACTTACTTATATCTGCCTTGGGTTATGCAATATTACACGCAACTTTACTTATTCATTTCAGACCAACTATTAACCAACCAATATTTTCTGTGTACCAGTTGGTCATTGGATATGATCCTGATCTTTAACACTTACGCATATTTGGCTCAGCAGTATATGTGCCAATTGCACTCCTATAGCGCAATAAAATGGGTCCTAAGAGATGATTAGGTATTTATGTTAGATATGAATCCCTAATAATTATGCGCTATTTAAAACCTTTGATAAGCGATCTTTTTACCGCTAGATTTGCGAATTGTCATTTTGATGAAACAATCTTTTCGTCGTTAGGTGGAAATAGAAAAAAGGATTTTTTTAAAGGAACGACAGGAATTGTCGTGGTTATTTTCACCCTGTCACATTTTGATTCCTGCACTTCACAATGTGAAAGTGAAGTGAAAAGAATAATCGATCTTCAGAACGTAGCCGATTCGATGCCTGATGCGTTTATGGATATTGTAAAGGAAACGAGATTACATATACCAGCTGCAAATGTGCCTGCAATGTTAGAATTCCCAACAAGGGGCATGTCATCATTGACAGAGATGTTGCAACCACACTTAGTGGAGGTGTGGTTGAGGGTGTGGCTCCCCAAATGAAGAAGGGGAGGCACTTAGTTCGATTAACACTCACCCAAGGAAGAAAATATGGAGTAAGGCACAAAATGATCCATTAATCATTAATGAAAAAAACCCTTCTCATGAGATTATCTCTGATTATATTTATGTCCATGAATCAGTACTGGAGGATGCTCCGATGTTTGAAATGATTCTAAAGAATAAATAAAACTCAATGGATTATGAGAAAGCATATGGGTTGATAGAAAGATCTTTCATATACATTGATGATATATTTGCATATACTGTTGCTCAAGAAATCATAGAGCACGATGATGTCAAACCTCGCTCTATTGTAGAATGTCAATAAAGAGCATATTGGCCTAAATAGAAAGAAGCAATCCAGGCAGAACTAGATTCTCTGGAAAAGAGATAGGTATTTGATCCAGTAGTACTAACTCCACCAAGTATAAAGCCTGTAGGACATAAATGGGTATTTGTTAGAAAGCGTAATGATAAGAATGAAGTTCTAAGGTACAATACTCGCTTTGTGGCGCAAGGTTTATCACAACGCCTTAGAATTGACTACGAGGAGACATACTCTCCCGTAATGGATATTATAACATTTCGCTACTTAGTTAGCTTAGTAGTTTTTGAAGGACTGAAATGCAGCTCATGGATGTGGTTACTGCACATCTCTATAGAGATCTTGATTCAGAGATATATATATATATATATATATATATGAAAGTGTCTGATGGCCTTACATTATCCAAGTCAAGTGATTCTAAACCACGGAGTGCGTTTTCAATTAGGTTGAAATGCTCAATTTACTGATTAAAACAATCCGACCTGATGTGGTACACCCGTCTAAATGATTACTTGATTGGGAAGGGGTATAAGAACGATGAATTATGCCCTTGCGTATTCATAAAGAAAACAAGTTCCGGATTTGCACTTGTAGCTGTATTTGTCAATGATATGAACATAATAGGTACTCTTGATGAAATAAAAGAAACCAAGAGTTACTTAAAATCTGAATTTGAGATGAAGGATCTTGAGAAAACTCGATTCTATCTAGGTTCTGAATTAGAACATTGAGCTTGTGAAATATTAATCCACTAGTCTGCGTATGTCCAAAAGATGCTTCGGCGATTCAACATGGATAAAACGCATCCTGCTAGCACTCCCATGATCGGTCAAAATTTGGATCTAAGAAAAGATCCATTTCGTCCAAAGGAAGATGGTGAAGAAGTGTTGGGAGCTGATATTCTATATCTAAGTACAATAGGTGCATTGTTGTACTTAGCCCATTGTACTCGACCAGACATAACATTCCAGTGAACTTGCTAGCTAGATTTAGCTCAACGCCAATTGTGAGAATCAGCAAATGCGACCCCTGGGTCTCGCTCCCGTTGTTGGGTGTCTGGGACGTCGGAACGGATCTCGTCGTTCCATTTGCTTCTTAGGCGTGTTGATAATTCATATCGAGTGTCTTTCTATCCTATTTCTTGATACAAGGGGGTTCGTTCAGAGTCGCCAGTACGTTTTACAAGAAAACGGACAAAATGGTTGTGTAAGAGGAAAGGCTACAGACAAGCCTTTCTTTACACATTTGTCTGCGAAACCAGGATTCTATAGGGCTTGGAAACTATATTACGGTTTGGGAAGGTGTTAAGCACCCATTCTGCCCTTTCGGTTTCTAGTGGTCTTATATGTTTATTTTATGTTGAAAAAACTTGGATGCTTTTACTGACAGTCTACTACTTTCCAAGTGAAAAACCCTAATTTCTGGGAAAAGCGGGAAAAGGGATAAAAACCTTTGTATTCCGAGATCCGATGTTTTTATTATTAAAAGATGTAAATACAAATGACAAAATCTTTTATTTTGAAAGAGTGTCCCGTATTATTTCCTCAGATAATGAAGGTTTTCTCGTGTTGTGATTACTTTTGTAAAAGTTCGGATTTTGTATCGGGACTAATTTAATATGGAACTAGAACTCTTTGAGGAGAGTTTTATCAGACACGTCGCAGTCTATAGAAAAGACAGGATATGTTGATTTTAATTCCTAGATAAGTTTTTATCAGTCCGGGTTTTGAAAACAGAATTTTATCCGGATGATAATGTACTTATACTTCTGATTTTGGAAATGGTTTTATCAGGATCTTTTGTTTTGAAAACAGTAGACTACTTTGTAACTTGGCAATAAGTTTATTCAAATAAAACGTGGACTAAACAACAGGAGTAAAACAAGTACACATATATATAATTTAAATACTAGAAGAGATTTTCTTTACCTTCCCGACGAGAATAATAATAATAAGAAAGAAAATATAATGCGGCAGAGAGATCTCTGGCGATAATGATATTTTCCTTCTTCAGATATTTTTGAGAATGCGATTCCAGAGACGGGACACGTCGAGTGTCGGGAATAGATTCGATAATTCTTCAGAAATAAGATTATAACAGAAAATACTTGACGAAAGACTAGAAAATCAGATATAAACCAATAATTCTCCGAATCTAAGTTGCTGTCCTTGAACCTTTGGGGGTGTTGGCCTATTTATAGTGGTGGGAAGAGTATGTCGCGCGACACTTCCCCAAAAGGGGCATATGTCGCGCGACAATGTTTTCAATGTCGCGCGACAAACGGCTAAAGTGATATCTCTGACAAACTGATTTGTCAGAGAGTGGATGGTCGGGGTTAGAGGGGTTTGTCGTGCGACAAAGGAGTGATTGTCGCGCGACATATTAGTGATTGTCGCGCGACATACTGATATGTCGTGCGACAATCCCACTTAAAAACAGGTTTGTTGGCCAACAAACCCTTTCGGAGTAGTTTCGGGTGCTCGGGTGGGTCCCGAACTCCAAAAATAGTACTTCTCAAAGGTCGTTAGGGTTCTTGCGGGAGTCATAGATCGGGGTGTCTACAGAGCCTCTCGACTCAAGCTCATTGTTTGCAAGAAATTGAGGCGACTGGAACAGACCATTATTCATGGCTCCCGCAGTAGCTCTAAGGAAGTGTGCGTACGAAAAAAAATGTTCGTGAGTGCCTCCGGAGAGGGCTTTGTGTTTGGTTTTGCCTCCAGAGAGGGCTTTTGTTACCTCATTGCCTCTTTTGAGGACTTTCATTTGCTCCACTCGCCTCAGATGAGAGGACTACCATTGCTCCATTAGCCTCAAATGGGAGGACTACCTTTTGTTCCACTTTGCGCCTCAGGTGGGAGGACTACTATTCCTCCACTGTGCCTCTCTGGGAGGGCTTTTGATCTTCTCGCCTCAGGTGGGAAGACTACCATTGCTACACTGTGCCTCTCTGGGAGGGCTTCGCCTCAGGTGGAAAGATTACCATTGCTTTACTATGCCTCTCTGGGAGGGTTTCGCCTCAGGTGGGAGGACTACCATTGCTACACTGTGCCTCTCTGGGAGGGCTTTTGATCTTCTCGCCTCAGGTTGGAGGACTACCATTGCTACACTGTGCCTATCTGGGAGGGCTTTTGATCTTCTCGCCTCAGGTGAGAGGACTACCATTGCTACACTGTGCCTCTCTGGGAAGGCTTTTAATCTTCTCGTCTCAGGTGGGAGGACTACCATTGCTACACTGTGCCTCTCTGCGAGGACTTCGCCTCAGGTGGGAGGACTACCATTGCAACACTGTGCCTCTCTGGGAGGGCTTTTGATCTGTAAGAAAATTGCCTCTGGGAGGGCTTTTGTGAGTATTTTTGCCTTTGGCGAGGGCTTGTGTTTGTGATTTTCCTCTAGTGAGGGCTTGTGTTGTACTCTGGTGAATTTATTTGTTGTCTCTTTTAGACTGCTAGAGTGAGAGAGAGAAATTTTTGTGAGGGTGAAAAGAGCTTCTCGAGGTCTAATTTTTATCCGGATGTCCGTTTTCCTGTATCTTTCTGGCGTAAGTTTTCTCAACTTCTGCTTGACGAGTCTAAATTTCGGCTTGGTGTGTATCTCGTGCATGACTATCTAGCTGTTCAAACCTGGCATATCGGCATAGGACCAGGCGAAGACATCCACGTACTCTCTCAGAGTTTGTGTGAATTCTTGTCTTTCTATCTCGCTTAGACTTGCCCCAATACAGACCTTTTTCCTTTCTTCTTTCGTCCCGAGATTAATTACAAGAGTGTCTCCTTCCTCGCTCTGTATATGCTGCTCCTCCCGTTCAGGGTGTTCGTTTAGTCTTTCCAACTCCATATAAGCAATTACAGAATTAACATCAACAGGATAACGCAAAATAGAGTCTTCTTCATTGATAATATTATTTACAGGTACAAGTTTAAAAAGTGAATCTAGGAGTGACTCCTCCCTACCCTTACCCTCACTCTTATCTCTCACCCTTACAATTTCACTCTTTCCCCCCTTTTCTTGGTAATCCGGATCAGCGTGTATCAAGTGTATAGGGTCGTCTCTTGGCTCATCATCCCCTAGAGCCATGACGTCGAAGAGATCTCCGATCATTTCTTCCTCTTTCTCGTCTTCATTTTCTTCTCTTGGCCCGATCGTCAACTTGGTAGAGAAGCTGTGCAAAATATTTTCCTTGAGATAAAGGTCATCTTCATAGAAGATTTTCCATCCTGGAAGGTTATCTCCATCGCTGTTTCTCCAAGGCTCCTGAAAGCCGCAAAAGGGGAAGTCCTCTCCTTCTTTGACGAAAAACCCATTCAGAGAGCTAAAACTCGGATACTGATGCCCTCGACCCTTTTTCTCTTGGTTGTCTTCTTCGGTGTGCCGGTACCCCAACCCTTCTATTTCATGCCTCGTTACTAGTTCTAAGGCCTAAAGTAATCCTGGCTGCCCCATTCCTAGACTGGCTCCAAGTAAGTATTTCATCATTCTCAGCATATTTGTTATCTTGGTGCTGAGACCGGGGATATTATCAGGGGGTAGATACTCGATTCTCTGGGTGGTGAGAGCTTGTACTTGAGGCTCGTAAGAAAAGCCTCCCAGCTGTATGCTCTGGCTTCCGATGCCCAAAACAGGTAATTCCAGATTTGCCAAGGTCCTCTCAGGATCTCCTTGGATGGTGATTATATTCCCTTCGAATGGTATCTTGATCTTCTGGTGTAGGGAGGAGGGGAGTGCTCCTATGTCATGTAGCCATGCTCTTCCTAACAGGAGGTTGAAACTAGAGGGAATGTCTATGATTTGGAAGTTGGCTAGAAAGTTTCCAGGACCGACCATAAGATCGAGTTTTAGAGAGCCCAAAACGGCCCTCCTGGTGTTGTCATAGGCCCTGACGGTTACGGCTGATGGAGAAAGCTCTGAGTCTAAGATACCCAGACATTTGGCGGTTTTCAAAGGGCAGACATTTATGGTTGACCCGTTATCGATGAGGACCTGCGGCAGGATTTTCCCTCGGGTCCGGACAGTAATATGGAGGGCCAGACTGTGTTTCTTCCCCAATGGAAATAAGTCTTCATCTGAAAATGACAAACTTCTTTGGACTGTAAGGGACCCGATCATGTTTGGTAGTTGCTCTGGTGTGGAATCTGATAATATGGCAGCCTCATCTAGGAGTTTGATGAAGGCGGTCCTGTGAGGTTTGGAGGCGACCAAAAGGCCCCAAATGGTGATGTGTGCCTGGGTTTTCTTCAATTGTTCCAGTACTCTATCTTCTCCTATTTCCTTAGGAGGTGGTGATTTATCGGCATCCATTGGTGGTGGCTGGTATACTCTCCCCGAATGGGTAATTTGTTGTATCCAAAGGGATGCTGGGTCTGATCCCTTTGAAATTTCTGATGACTCTGACTCTGCCGACCAATTGAAAGTGTCGGGGGAGGTTTCTGTCATACAGATTGTCTCCTTAGGGGGGGTTTGGGGCCTCCACGGTTGTTTCTTCTTATCCTGAGTCCATCTTATCCCAGATTTTTCGGGATTAGTTTTGATTGTAAGTGGTTGCGAGATCCCCTGATTTGCCTTTCCTAAACCCTGTCCAGGTAGGAAGTTCATTTTAGCCATCCATTGATCAATTATCGGATTGAGGCCTGGGGCCACTTGAGCTTTTACTGGCAACACAACGGGTGCCTTGTAAGCTGGGTCATCTCGAATGAGTCCTACGGGATCAAAGCATTCTTCGTCAGTGGTCAAGGCGTTAATCCCCGCAGGTGGAGCATGGTTGGGAAGGGGGTTGTTGGTAACATTGGGCCCGCCGGGTGCGGGGATAGTTCCAGCTTCGATGAGGTCCTAGATGCGATGGCAAAGAGCCAAGCAGTGTTCCGTGTTATGGCCCGCTGCTTGATGGTATCCACAATTCTCATTCATTCTCCAGGTGCTGGGAATAGGGTTTGGTGGGGGGCGTGGGTTGAGTGGAGTGATCAGTCTGGCCTTTCGGAGTAGTTCCAGGCTTTTGACCAGGGTAGTGGGAAGGGTACAGAAGTTTCTCCTTTTCTTGACCTCGGCGCTCGAAGAGTCTCCTTGTGCAGGCCAACTCATCGGAGGGGCTTGTTGTGACTGTTGAAATGTGTTTTGTTGATATGGGTATGAGCTTAGTTGATTTACGGCTGGAGTGGCCGTCTTTCTCCCGGTGTATGAGGCTTTCTTGGTATCGGTCTCTGCCTTCTTTGCCAATTCTTCCTCTACCTGCAACCCCATACTCAACAGGGCTCTGAAGTGTGGAAATACATGCTTTCCCATGCAACTCAGTACAACTGGAGTGAAATTCTTTTGTATGATCTCCAACTGTTCTTCTTCATCGGGCCATTTGGACATTTGGGAGGCTATCTCTCTCCAGCGTGTGACGAAATCGCTGAAGCTTTCTTTCTCGCCTTGCTTGGCCATTTCCAGGTGTTTACGGGTAATTTCCAAATCTTCGTTGGACCCGTATTTGGTCATGAATTCCTTGACGATATCTCCCCAAGTTTTTGTGTGATGTCTCTCCAAATCGAAGAACCATCTCAGGGCGGCCCCCGTGAGAGTCATGTGAAAGGCTTGAGCCAACTCCGGCTCTCCACAACTGGACACTTGCATGGATCTGATGTAAGATTGAAGATGGGTGTGGTTCCTGTGAATTTAGTGATGGAAGGTAGTTTGAATCCCTGGGGTAATCTTGCTTCTGGGTAGAGGGAGAAGGCATTCATATCTGTGATCTCGTCTGCCCCTTTTATCAGGGAAATCCCCCTCTGCAGAACCTTCATCTGCTCTTTCAGTTTCTTCATTTCTTCACTCTCTCTTGACATCTCGTCGGGCTGTTCCCGAGCTATAACTGATTCTGCATACACTGCCCGAAGTCGGTTGATGTCTGGGTACTCATTAGGAGGGGTTACTGGGGTCGGTGGTGGAATGGGTCTTGCGGGGACTTGTGGCCATGGCTGGTATTGGGGATCAAGGCCTTGCTAAGGTTGTGGCCAGATGATGGGTGGCTCTTGTTGTTGGTAAGTGGGGCCTGAATTCGGGGCCCATTGATTCTGATTGTTGAGATCGATCTGATCGGGACCGGCCATGACAGGGCCCGTTTGGGGTGGATTGGTTGCTTGAACTGGGGGAAGTACTTGCGATGACTACCCTTGATCTCGATTCGATGGTAGTCATTCAAACCCTGGTGGTGCGGCCCGTCCGGCTGACAACTCTTATACTCGGACTCGGGTACTCTGTTGCTCGTTTGTGAGGTTTGCTAGACTCATGCTGACGGTCATTAGCAAACAATGCATCTCGGCTAAAGTTGGCTGAGGTGCAGACGCCTCGGCTAGGCTCTGATCTGTCTCTTGATTCTCGCGTCCATCGGCCATTTCGGGTGTGCTTAGTCTTACTAGTCTTCCGGTATGATCTCGACCGGCCCAACCTTCCAGTCTGTCGTTGTTTTGTGGCTGTAGACGAAACCAAGTGGCGAAGATGAAGGAAGACTACGATACGACTCGATTTTTGCCAAGAGAACCACTAAAAAAGTGCTGAGAAAAGACTCGGGTTTTTTTTAAAAAGGTGTTGTAAAGTAAGCCGTAAGGTGGCACATCCCATACGGCTGTTTGACAAGTGTTTTAACCGACTCGATCTTATATGCAGCGCAGGTGTACGAACGGTTAAGGCTTCAGGCTCCCTCCTATTTGGCAAGACCTTGCGATATACCCCAGGGGCGGGTACGTGCAAGAGTCTTTTGATATACTTCCCGGGTACGTGAGTGTTCTCGTCACTCGATATACCTCGGGGGCGTACTTGGCCAAGGAGAGTAGAAGTAAATGCTTTCGGTTTATGTTGGCCCAAGCAAGCCAACTCCCTACTCACTTATAATATTTCTGAAGGTTTGGGGTAATTTCACACTCGTAGAACCAATGCATGATTTGTGAAAGTGCGTGTAAAGTTCGAAAGGTTGGTTTCACAAATATTATTATCTTTATTACGTATTTTTGAAAACTTCCATTTTTAGGAAAATGTTTCTTCTCAATCAATTGACACAAGTAGGGAAAGTAAAAGCAGATATTCAACAAATAAACAAAAGTTCACATATAAGAGTCTAGTTTTCTAATGTCCCCAGTAGAATCGCCCCTGTGAGAATCCGAAAATGCGACCATCGGGTCTCGCTCCCTTTGTTGGGCGTCTGGGACGTCGAAACGGATCCCGTCGTTCTATTTGCTTCTTAGGCGTGTTGATAATTCATATCGGGTGTCTTTCTATCCTATTTCTAGATACAAGGGGGTTCCTTCAGAGTCGCCAGTACGTTTTACGAGAAAATGGACAAAATGGTTGTGTAAGAGAAAAGGCTACAGATAAGCCTTTCTTTACACATTTGTCTGCGAAACCAGGATTCTATAGGGCTCGGAAATTATATTACGGTTTGGGAAGGTGTTAAGAACCCATTCCGCCCTTTCGGTCTCTAGTGGTCTTATATGTTTATTTTATGTTAAAAAAACTTGGATGCTTTTACTGACAGTCTGCTACTTTCCAAGTGAAAAACCCTAATTTCTGGAAAAAGCGGGGAAAGGGATAAAAACCTTTGTATTCCGAGATCCGATGTTTTTATTATTGAAAGATGTAAATACAAATGACAAAACCTTTTATTTTGAAAGAGTGTCCCGTATTATTTCCTCAGATAATGACGGTTTTCTCGTGTTGTGATTACTTTTGTAAAAGTTCGGATTTTGTATCGGGACTAATTTAATATGGAACTAGAACTCTTTGAGGAGAGTTTTATCAGACACGTCACAGTCTATAGAAAGGACAGGATATGTTGATTTTAATTCCTAGATAAGTTTTTATCAGTCCGGGTTTTAAAAACAGAATTTTATCCGGATGATAATGTACTTATACTTCTGATTTTGAAAATGGTTTTATCAGGGTCTTTTGTTTTGAAAATAGTAGACTACTTTGTAACTTGGCAATAAGTTTATTCAAATAAAACGTGGACTAAACAACAGGAGTAAAACAAGTACACAAATATATAATTTAAATAATAGAAGAGATTTTCTTTACCTTCCCGACGAGAATAATAATAATAAGAAAGAAAATATAATACGACAGAGAGATCTCTGGCGATAATGATCTTTTCCTTCTTCAGATATTTTCGAGAATGCGATTCCAGAGACGGGACACGTCGAGTGTCGGGAATAGATTCGATAATTCTTCAGAAATAAGATTATAACAGAAAATACTTGACGAAAGATTAGAAAATCAGATATAAACCAATAATTCTCCGAATCCAAGTTGCTGTCCTTGAACCCTTGGGGGTGTTGGCCTATTTATAGTGGTGGGAAAAGTATGTCGCGCGACACTTCCCCAAAAGGGGCATATGTCGCGGGACAAACGGCTGAAGTGATGTCTCTGACAGACTGATTTGTCAGAGAGTGATGCAATGGAAACGAAGACAATATTATTATTTTTTATTTTTATTTTATTAATTAGGGTTAATAGTTTCTTTATTTATTGTCTTTTTTTAAAATTTGAATTTGAATTTGAATATTTGTTTTGGTAGGTCTTAAATATAATTAGATTATAATAATTCAATTTCCTTATGTGAAGGTAGGTTTAGGATTTTAGATTATAAATAAGTACTTATTTCATATCATTGTAACGAACCAATTATGAATTAATAAATATTTTGAGCATTTCTCTTATTCTTTGAAAATTCAATGAATTTTCATTTCATTCTTGTGAATTCAAGAAGCTAAGGTTGAAGACGGTGTTCTTTGTCCTTCCCGCCCGCTCCTGTTCTACATCACATTCACTTCTTAATTTCTTTGCGATCCTTTTGAAATTAATGGTTGATTATATTCTCGTGACAATGTTAGTGAATGGCTATTATACATTCCAATATGCAACAATTTTTTTTAGAGAATGAACTATTAATAAATTTCCTTAATTTCTTCTTATTCTCTTGAAGGACTAGTTTGTTAAACGATTGGGCATCGGTCAATTATTTGTCGTTTTGATTTTGAAAAATGATTTACAGTGACTCTAATAAATTTTAAATTCACAAAGCAATTGTTCACTACCACACTGTTACGTGCCTACTCTTTATTTTATTTTAATTAGTATTTAAAATTAATCATTAATACCTAAAAAGAAATTAGGATGGAGGGCTAGAAAAAAATGAAAGAGAAACCGCGGGGATAGAGAGGGAGTTTAGAAAAACAATTAATGTTATATAGGAGATTCGAACTCACAAATTTAGCATTTTTGTAAATAAAATTCATTTACCACTTGAACTAAAAAATCATTACATAAATTTTGCATTGCTGTAAATAATGAACTAATCTTTTGATTAAACCTATATATATCAATATTCTAATTGATAAAAAAAAAAAAACTTGGAGCCCACCTCTGCCTTCTGCCCTTGGCTAATTATAGATATGTCCATGCTAACTTGTAGTCTTGTACGTGCCAATTCTCACGAAAAAATGATGATGAAGATAATCATTTTACTTTTATGTACTATTACACTTTCTACTTTTGTGTGCAAACTATCTTCGTGATTATATAGTAGCATTCACAACTTATTTATCAGCAAATAATATTTAAACAAAATGAAAACTCTTTGGTCCTTGGATTCATGTAAAAGTAATATCAATTTATTAATTTATATTTTTATAAATAAATTTAATGAAGGAGTATGGTAATTATATTATTGAAATATTGGAGCAAATTTAATTTTTCATAAAGTCAGAACATTAAATTATCAATATTTTAAAAGATATAAATTCATTTTTGAATTAGAAAATACTAAGACTTGTCTTTTCTAATCTAAAACTTAAAAGTTTTCTCTAATCTAAAACTTAAAAATAATAATCGTGGGTTATTTAGAAAAGGAGAAGAAATTAAGGTTAGAATATGGATTTTTAGAAGTTTGGCATTTAACCTTATAGAAAATAGTACACAGACAACCCATACTCTTTCATGATGATTGTTTGATACACCGTCTTATTTTCTTCAACTTTTTTATAAGTTACCAATATTAAAATATGTAAAAATAATATATATTTATTAATGTATAAAATTAGAAAAGGTAGAATAACAAAGGAGGAAACATTTAATTTTGTTTTTAGTTATGAAAAATCTAAAAGAATGTAGTACTGAATGATTTTGGGAAAAAAGATACTGAATAGTACATTTTGTATTTAGTTATGAAAAATCTAAAAGAATGTAGGAATGAAAGATTTTGGAAAAAAGTCACTGAATATTACATTGTGTATTTCTGTAATTAATCCTTTAAATATTATTTTCAAATGGAAAAATTGCAATGATGGATGGCCATATATGAGGAAATAATATTTAAAGGATTAATTATAAAAATATACAACATAATTTTTTTATTTTACACTTTAGTAATTATACGCTTCGTGTTCATTTTTATTTTGATCATTCTATTTGGTGGCATTAATAATAGTTGATGACAGTCTTAGTTGTCACTAAATGCCCGAGTTGGCGTCCAGGTTTGCATCAAAGTCAGAGAGTAAAATTAAAAATGTATATTTAAAAATGAAAAGTTTTACATATCCACACACATTAGATTTTACACAATGAAGCATAGAGAGATATAGATTTACTCAATTTGAGGCCAAATTAAAAATAATACACACATATGTGCATTATTTGGGTTTTTATTTGGGTTTTGGCGATGTGAATTTGTTGATTCACATTTGTGTTGATTCGATCAGAAGTCGTTTTGATCTAAATTATGATACATATAAAAACCCATAAAAATAATTTTTTAATAGAAGTAGTTGTTTGAAAATTTTAATTGTAACATAAAATGAATAATTTAATTTCTACCATAATATTTACATGTATGACTATTATAATGGAAAACTAATATTACAAATAAAGTTTAGGCTAAATACCTATTATTAAAAGAAATATCATATAACTTATAAATTAACGATACAAATTATTAATTATAATTGATGTACTTTAACGATAAGTAATTTTTTAAATAAAAAATTGCAACACTAAAAACTAATTATTTTATACATAAATTCCTAAGCTTTAACATGACTTTCCCTCAAAATCATGTGATTTTTGCGGGATGAGTTTTGCAGGAAAAGTTTTCCTACAGAAAAATTGTAAGAAAGTTATAGAAACACTTTCTTGTTGGAAAATTTATATTTTCTAATTTATGTGGGCAACAAATTACGGATCCCTTCTCCCCATCTGAAAGAGAACAAAAAATTTCCATTAAGATACTGATTTGGTTGAGGAAAACCACGTACCATCTCGATTCGTGCTGCTATTGTGATCGATTCTCGTATTTCACATTTATTTATCATGGATCCAATTACGCGATTTAATTGTTTTAATTTAGATCTTGATGATTTAACATGTTGATTTTAGGGATTAATTTTCACATTTCTTACATACCGAACGCACCAACAATGCAGGAAAATAAACTTCCTTTCACTTTCCCATCTTATAAACCAAACACAGCAAGAATATGAAATATCAAATGTTCCCATTCATTAGTATGGTACAAATTACTGCATAATAAATTTCCAATTTTTTTTTGCATTCACTTTTAGCCAGGAAATAGTATTTGGTAAATCTCAAGGTGTCTTATGTGCTTTGTTTTTTGTGTATTTAAGAATTTTAGAATTGCATAAAGTTGATATGACAACATGAAGGTGGGGGGTAAAATAGTTATTTTGTTATTTCACTTAATATAGGCTAATAAAATACATTAGCAATGGGTGCAAAGACAAACAAAACAAATGCGGAGTGCAACCACAAAATATCTCTTATAGTATCTCCAACGGATACAAACAAAACACTTTTTTATCTTTTCGAAGTAATACGGAAAGTTGTGTATATATATAGATGTTCCTTGTTTAGGCCTCTTAATTATATACCAAAGTTCTACTTGCCCATAGCAAAAGTAAAAAATAAAAATAAAAACAAAACTAATTAATAAATTTGTTTCATTAATACATAATGTATCAATAACAACTGGATGTGATAGTTATTTTATGTTGAAGATGCATACCAAAATTTGAATGAATTAATTGAAAATCTATATGGTACACATCACAATCATAAACGCTTTAAGCAAAACTATGTGGTTCATAAAATTAATAAAAATGAGCATAATGCTAAAATAGTTACAAGTACATGCTTTATTTGAAATGTCATATTTGATAAACATAATGAAACATACACCTTATCAAGCCGCTAAATTTATAATTTATGAATTTGATAAAATGTTGTGATAAACATCTTAATTTTTACACCACATAAGATGAAGCTTACCCGTATATATAGCCCATATTCTAAAGAAGACAATTAATCTCTACTTAAAAATAAATTGTCTATTTTGATAGGTAAATGAATATATTTTTTCATGAAATTTAGTGGAGATAATCTTCATAATGAGATCGATAATTACAAGTAATAAGGAAACACCATGGTTTTGTAAATAGAGTATGTATATAGTAATACGCGGATAAAAGAAATAGCATGGTGCTAGTAAGGTGGAGGAGGTGAGTAGAAGTCCGGTCTAGGAGGAAGCAGACCTTGCATATGCAGTGCTGTTTTTCGCCGGAGGTAGTGAAACCCGGGAAGTGGTCCAAGGGGATCTCGTGGCGACATAGGACTATGATGGAAGATGTTCTAGATGCATTGGCGGCAGTGGTGTGAGATGCTTGTAACAGAAATTAACATATTTAATGTAAACATTATATATCAATTCAAGTGCAAGGTATATATGAAGTTTATATATATATATATATATCAACTCAAGTGTGAGGTATATATGAAGCTTATATTTCTTTTAATTAAAAAACAAACGAAGATATAGTTCTCCTCCTTTTTTGGCAAACTAGAATTTAAAAAGATGACACTCTAGCCTGAGAGCTCCTGAACTTAGGTAGGCACCTTTTTTATTATGCAGCTATTTTTTTATTGATTAAATTATGCGGCTATTAATTATCCATACATCCTAACTTAAGAGTTCTTTGATGAACTTTAAACTTGTTGAAAACTATGATAATTTTGACATAATTCATGGTTGTGCATAAAAGTCCTGGTCTTATGAGATAAAGTGTATTGGCTACATCCTTAAAAATAATTGAACTCTTTATTTAGTTGTGTCATCGAAACAATGTAATACTTTTAAAGTATTGATCATGATGTGATCGACATGAAAATTAGAAATTATTAATTAGGTGATGTAGTAATATTATTTAGTTGTAACACTTACAACAGCCATGCCAGTGAAGATTGCACTTCAATATCTTGGTGATTTTCCTAAAATTGCAAAGCCACAAAATTAATTAAAAATTAAAGCACAAAAGTAAATAAAAATTAATTAATTAGCTTGTTAGGTTAAAAATGATGCGAGTACCTTTGTCATTGAGCTGATAATGCATTGCTTGGGAGGAGGAAGCATGTCAAATGGAAGAACATGATATTGTCGTATCGCCCTTAAAATATCCTCCTGCTATGGTGTACGACGCTCTTGATGCTCCATATTGAGTCGTTCACTTAGTATATGACGCTCCTGATGCTCTAGATTGAGCCATTCACTTAGTGTATGACGCTCTTGATGCTCTATATTGAGCCATTCACTGTGAGTTAGCTCATGGATGAAAAACTCGCATGATTTGGAGAGTAGTGCAGGAGCCACTGAGCTAAGCATCCGCCAACAATTTAAGTCATTGCCCTTGAAATATCCTTTTGCTGTAGTGTACGACACCCCTGATGCTCTATATTGAGCCATCCACGGTAATTGAGCTTTGGGACAAAGAGCTCACGTGGTTAGCTCATAGCACAGGGGCCGCTGTCTTAAGCATGTATAAGCTAATATTCGGGAAAAAATAATAATATTATAAATGTAAACAATAAAGATACTGTTAAATAGATGCACAAACACACGATGAGGATAAATTCCATATTATTATACCAATAGCTCTTTTTTAATTATATGGACCCTATATGCATATTATTATTATTATTATTATTATTATTATTATTATTATTATTATTATTATTATTATTATTACGTATTGATTTCATAATTAGATAAAGTAGGATTATTCGTATTTTATTGCCGAAAAATTGCATATGCATAAATAGTAATCATATCAATGCGAAATAAGACAATAGAAATAAAATTTGTTAACTCGTGCAATGCTCTTCATATAAAAGCTAATACTTCTTTACGAATAATAAGACTCAAATATTTTTCAAGGTAAGGATGAAATTAAATGGTTCCTTGTGTGAACACCTCATTTTGCGACCCATGCAAGAATCATGATTTTCAAAGAAATGAACACGTATGCATGCACAAGCATTCTTAGATGCACACATACTTGTGAAAACTGTCGGAACCAAAAACCGTCAAAACTCCTGAAAACTTGTGAAAGGAGAGTTACGCATTCCGGATCATCCTTTGAGAGTTGTTAGACATTACCATAAGGAGTAGCATACTCGAAAATCAGCTCAATCCAAAGGTCGGATCTCCGAAAATTCAGAAAATCATGAGTTTGTTTCGGGTGATCAAATAGAGGTCTTCTCGAGGTTAAAATGGTTTGAAGTTTGGTCGTAGATAGGTCTTATCATGGGGAAAAACATATTCAAAATTCAGCTTTGTCGGACATGGGATCCTCAAGAATCAATTTGTTTATCGTGCAATTATAGTCAAAATGTCCTTCGTAGAAAATTAAAATAAATATAGGTCTTCCCGAATTCTGATCGACCTCAAATTTAGATACAAGCTAGAAAATATTTTTGAGGGAAAATATATCCAAAATTCCGTATAATCCAATGGCTAGAAGTTCAGTTGTCGAGGTTGTTGTACGCAAGTACGTTTCCTATGCAGGAACAAACTCTTTGTACCAATTCGAGGAGACCCAGTCCTTCCCGAACTCCGATCGTCTTAAAATTTTTATAGAGTCTAAAAGACTTATATTGGCAATATATATCCAAAATTCAGCATGATCCAACGGTGAGAACTTGACTTTTCGTGCAAACAAGTGACCTTGTCTACAACAAGTAATTTTCCTACGCGAAAACAAACTCTTCGTACCAATCAGAGCAAAATGAGACCTTCCCGAACTCTGATCGACCTGAAATTTTTACACGATCTAGACGACTTCTATTTTCAACACATATCCAAAAATCAGCATGATCCAACAGTGAAAAGGCTTCGCGATATGCTCCAAAAGTCTTAGTTGCAATCTCTTTTCTTGCTCTCCAAGTATTCTTTCAACTATGAATAAACCCCCCTCCATTCATATTTTTTTATCAACAATCAAGGGAATTTCGTGGTACACACCAAGAGATCCTTATTCTCTCCCTCCAAGGAGGCTCAGATATAATTTTCTCTCTCTTTTTTTATTTATTTGTTGGTTTTATAATTTATACTCTTGTCTGCATAATTTCTATCACTTGATAGCTTTTCAAAACCCCTTTTCAAATTATTTTTCAAAACCAAAGGCGTATAATAAACCCTAATCTAATTCCAAAATAATATTATTACTTTCTTACTTTTCCAAAAGCCCAGATTAACGATATTGTTATACGAAGAAATCGATAATCGTTACATATCCAATCTAACTCATAGATTGCGGTTTGTATGTAATAAATACTCGATTATGAGAGCACTAGTGTCATCCATACTGGTTTAATCAATAGATTATGGTACACGATCGGTCAACTCGCCTCATATTACATCGAATATAAGATTCCACATTAAATCAGTGTCCGAAAAGCCTAATGCTTTACAAAATAACTTGTTTTATTACATCTACTATTGTTAAACTCTCTTTTCCAAATCACACACACATACATACTTATTTTCAAAATCATCGGCGAATTAGGAAACACATCGTTTTCATCTCATCCCCAAAAAATTCCGATTTCTAAGGCAAGCATGGAAAGCTGTAAAGTAATAGTAATAGCATGCAAGAACTGAATTATAACACGCGCATATCCTACTCAAGATACCGAAAGGGCGAATTGGGTGCCTAACACCTTCCCAATTCGTAACTTAATCCCCAAACCTTTGAATCAACTGGTCTCACATACATTGTGTATAAGAGGATATTTAGTCCATAAATACGTCTCTTTTACGCAAACCTTTTTTTGTTTGTTTAGTAAAACAAACTGGCGACTTTTATTTTTTTCAAAACCTATTTCCAAAGCAACAACAGAATCGCCGCTCACGAGGACCCCCAGGCGTCGAGAACGCGGGTTTTCACACCTTGTCATTTCATATATCTTCTTTTACTAGAAATCAGTATTGAACTATAAATTCCAAATCAGAAAATTAAAAGTCTTGTAAAGTAATACCATAAAAGGGAAATATTAATTTAAGTTGCTAAATGAAAGACTTTTATACTATAAAAGCTTTAACAAAATATTATAACTTAAAATTGTCGTAAGTAAAGTTCATAAAACAAATTTCAAACCATGCCAATTGTTTAAATTAAAATCAAAATAAATTTGATTCGATTATGTCCTTACTAGTTAGGTTACCAATGATAATGCAATCAAACCAACGACAAAATATAATCAACCACACGAGAGTGAGATCTCGAACAGAGCTACTCTCAACTATGATCTCAAATCGTATGAATATATCTTTTAAATAGAGTTTTAATACATCAAATTAAACAAAATTATTTCAAAAATTCTCTTTAGAAAACCACACTCAAATATGTAACTAAGCAAACTTTTCAAAGAGACTTCGTACAAAACCAGATTTGTAAAAATCTTAAATCACAGAATCATTTAATAAAATCTAATGAGAGAAACTTTTTAGAATAACTATTAAAACAAAACAACAAAGTCTCTCACACCCGAGCTCCTAAAGGAGTAATGGATCAAAAATCCTATTGAGTGTATGTATAGATCCTCGAGACAAATAGAAGAAAAAAAAATATTACGGTCTAAAGGTTTCAGATCTAGATCAAGCAAGTAGATGAACATACCAAGCGGTGAATATAAACCCAACAATCGATGTATCTTACCTCTAAACAAATCTATAAAATATACATCAATCCACACCAAATATAATTTAATCCCTCAAGATAGAAGAAGATTTATAGTGTAAACCCTAACTACAATCCACATAGTGCATCATTAAAAACTTTTTTGCAAGGAAAAGGAATTCTAGAGAGAAGAGAGAAAACCTAAAGATTTTTCTAAATTGGATGAATACAATTATTCTCTTTACACACTTATTTATAAATTAAAATGAAAATTTTAAATCAACAGAAAAACGTGGATCACCATCTTTGCTGTTAAAACAATTTTAATCAACGAACACGCAAAGTTAAGAGAAAACACACTTTAAACCAATGACACATAACTACACGAATTGTGCTTTCTCAATGCAAATCAGAGACACACAATTAAAATAATTGACAGTCCAGTATGCGTGCACCAATAAGAGAAGGATCTAGAACAAAATACTCTATATGGCGACATATCCACCGAGCCCACAACATATAAATATAATATAATCCCAAATTAAGTAAGCCCCTCATAACAAACTCAAAAGCCCAAAAAAAAATCATATCAGACCACATGTCTATGTTTTTAAAAAATTATTCCAATTTTATTTAAATGGCCTCACTCGGTTTGCCTGACTAATTGAATACAAGCTTGAGCCTTTGATGCAGCAAAGTAGAAGATGGTTTTGTGCACACACTTGATGCGATTTGTTCCAAAATAATGATCACAAGCAAGTGAAAAAAAGAAACTGAACCCTAATAAGGTGTCAACTAATCCAATGAATTTTACTTATAGAAATGCATGTGAAAAAGAGAAACTGATCCTAGAAAAATATTGATATTTAGCATTTTTGTAAATAAAATATTAGTTCATTATTTACAAATATTTTAATTAAACCTATATCAATATTCTAATTAACACTAATTAAAAAAAACTTGTAGCCCACATTGGCCTTCTGCCATTGGCTAATAGATATGTACATGTTAATTTTCACGTGCCAATTTTCACGTAAAAATGATGATGAAGATTATCATTTTAGTTTTATGTACTATTATACTTTCTAGTTTTGTGTGCATACTATCTGCATGATGATATAGTAGCTTTCACAATTCATTTATGAGCAAATAATATTTAAATAAAAAGAACGAACTCTTTGGTCCTCGGATTCATTTAAAAGTAATATCAATTTATTAATTTGTAATTTTATAAATAAACTTAATGAAAGAGTACGGTAATTATATTATTGAAATATTGGAAGAAACTAAATTTCTATATATTTAGACCATTAAAATATCTATATTTTAAAAAGTATAAATTCATTTTTGAATTAGAAAACACCAAGACTTGTGTTTTCTAATCTAAAAATTAAAAGAAAAAAATAATAATTGTGGGTTATTTAGAAAACGACAATAAATTAAGGTTAGAATATGGATTTTTAGAAGTTTGGCTTATAGGAATAGTAGACAGACGACCCATTGCTTGATACACCATCTTATTTTCTTCAACTTTTTTATAAGTTATTAATATTAAATTATGTAAAAATAATATATATTTATTAATGTATAAAATTAGACGAGGTAGGATAGGAAAGCAGGAAACATTTAATTTTGTTTTTAGTTCTGAAAATTTTAAACGAATGTAGGAATAAATGGTAGTCAGATACTAAGAAACTCTCAAACCAAACCGAACACATTTTTTTTCTTGATTTTAAAAGATTAATTACAAAAATATACAACGTATTTTTCTTGATTTTACACCTTAGTCATTACATTTTTTTTTAATGAACTGATAACATGTTTCATGTTCATTTTCATTTTGATCATTCTATTTGTTGGGATTAATAATGGTTGATGACGGTCTTAGTTGTCATTAAAGGCCTGAGTTGGTGTATAGGTGCGAGACAAGTCAGAGAGCAAAATTAAAAAGAAAAATTAAAAATGAAAAGATCAACACATCCAGAGACATATATTATTTGACATAATGAAGCAGAGAGAGGTATATATTTATTCAATTTGGGGCCAAATTTAAAATAAAGGGGAATGGCCAGTAACTATAGCTTAGTTAATTTTTTGCCACAAATTCTTATCTTGATAAAAATTGACTACTAACTCATCTTCACCCATTTCTTATGAAATATCCCTAAATATTATTCTTATTTACACCCGGTCCCACTCCTCAACAAATAGTCACTTTTCAGAAAAACTCCTTCACATTCTTTCTTAGATCCACTTTCTCTCTAAAACCTCCCATCTTTGCTCATTACAAGATCTCCACTTTCTCTCTCTTAGATGAAGAATGGAAGTTTGTGAAAATCAAATAAAGATGAAGATAAAGTTCTATTATCATCCATGGCACAAAATGAACTCGCGACGATCAGAATTAAAGTTAAAAGATTAAAAAATCACGAAAAATGAGAAGATTCGAATTGAAAATCAACAAAGCAACGAATCAAACTGAGATAAAGGTGAAGTTCGATTCTTCTTCATATTCACTTTGTAGTTAGATTACTGAAAATTATCGCCCAATAATTCGCAAAACCACCATTATAAACCTACTCAGTGCCAAAAAGAATAGTAGTAAAACATTCATTCTTCTTCATTTTCACTCTATTGTTGGATTACTAGGGGCAGTAATCCTGATTAATAGGGGCAAGTAGTAATCCAATTACTGGGGGCAATAATCTAGATTATTGGAGGTAGTAATCCAATGCCAAAAAGAACATCAGTAGAACATCTATTCTTCTTCATCTTTACTCTATTGTTGGAGTAATCCAATTACCGGGGGCAGTAATCCAATGTCAAAAAGAACAACATTAGAATATCCATTCTTCTTCATATTCACTCTATTGTTGGATTACTGGGGGCAGCAGTAATCCAATGCCAAAAAGAACAACAATAGAACATCCATTCTTTTTCATCTTCACTATGTTGTTGGATTACTAGTGGTAGTAATCCAGATTATCGCCTAGTAATTTACAAAACTAAAAATATAAACCTACTCAATGTAAAAAAAAAGGGTAGAACATCCATTCTTTTTCATCTTCCCTTATTGCCCAGTAATTCTCAAAATTACTAATGTAAACCTACTCAATGTCAAAAAAAATAAAAGTAGAACTTCCATTCTTCTTCAATCCACTTTCTCTCTCTAAAGCCTCCCCTCTCCTTTCCCATTACCAAATCTCCCCTCTATCTCTCTCTCTCTCTCTCTCTCTCTCTCTCCTCCACTTCTCTACTAGTAGCGCCGGCACGAGGAACATCGGCATCAAATACGGCAAAATTTGTGAAGAATAAAAATTTATGAAAATCAATGGAGATGATGTTTGTGCTTTCTCGATGTAAATCAAAGACACACATTTAAAATAATCAACAGTCTAGTATGCATAGACCAATATGAGAAGCATCTATAACAAAATACGCTCTACCCACAACATAAAAATATAATCCCAAATAAAGTAAGCCCAGCATAACAAACTCTAGACAAAAAAATGGGTCAAATTACCAAAGACATACAAATGGCAAATATATATATATATATATATATATCATATAAAACCACATTTTCTAAGTGTTTTTTAGAAAAATAATCCAATTTTATTTAAATGGCCTCATTCAGTTTATCTGACTAATTTGATGTGCCAAGAAATTAGTATATTTTGGTCTAGTATTTTATACTTTAGATAGCTTATATTACTACTAATTTTTTTTAATGCTTCTCATGTGTTAGAAAAAAATTTTAAAAAAATTAAGAAAAAATAGAAAAATTAAAACTTGTGAAGACAATTAAAGTTGGTTAATATTTCTGAACGCGTAACTTTTCACTCGGAACTCCAAATCATGCGATTCTTGAACTTAATTTGAAGAAAATTTCAAGAGTTAGAATTTTGAAATCAACACTTTTTCAAATTTATCCGTCTCGGGATCCAAAATTATGACGCAAAATATAACAATTAAAAATGTCAAAAATTCATTATATTTAGTTATGGGTCCATTTATATATTTGGTATTAATATTAAACAAGTCCAGCCCATCAATCAAGGCCCATTCTGCTAGAAATAAAAAGCTGCCAAAGAAGCCCATGATTAAGTTAGTAGGCCTAGTTCTTGTAATGTGAGAAGCCCAATTGGAATTCCACACCAACAATTATGTAAAGAAGAGTAGACACAGCAGCCGTGCACAGAACGAGGACTTCTTCCTTTTTTTCTCTTTTCTTCACTAATTTTTTTATTTCTTTTTGTTTTATTGAAAACTTTAAAAATTGAAGGTTTATTTTGATTATTTAATTAAATTAATGTCAAGTAAGTTTTTTTTTAACTTTATTATTTTTTATTTATTTATTTGGTTCTATGCTAGCATAAATTTGTGCTATAATTAGAATTAGTATATTTAATTGATTCCATTGCACACTCTACCAATTTAGTGTTTTAATGTTAAATATAATTCTTTTTATTGGATGCTATTTTAGTTGATAAAAATAAAGTTGGATTTTCATTATTTTTTGTTGGATTCACCTTCTGATTTGTTAAAAGTGGATATAGGATGTGTTTTAACCGATATAGTGAGTGTTTTGACCTTATACATAAGTTTGGCTGTAGAAGGATTATAATTGGACTTTATAAATTAATTAAACTTGAATGATTTTATTTTCTGCAAATCATAAAGTTGAGAGACCAAATTATTGCGAGACAAGAGTAGAGTTTATATGCATGAAAACTTAGGTAGATGATTTTAAATATATGACTCTGAAACCCTAGTTAATTAATTCATTAATTTTGCTATCTTTTTTAATATTATTTAATTTTGTTCCATTACTTTGGTTTACTTTGTTTGATTCCCATAAAGTTTTCTAGTTAGATTATGATCGAGTTTAGTGAAAGATTAACAAAGTAATTATAAAACATACTATTTGAGTCTTTGTGAATTCGATTTCGCACTTGCCTTAACTATACTATATGTTAATTCGTGTGCTTGCGAGTATTAAAATTTATCACAATACTAATTAAATACAAGCTTGAGTCCTTGATACAATAAAGTAAAAGATGGTTGTGTGCGCACACTAGATATGATATGTTTCAAAATAATGGCTACATCTAAGTGAAAATTAAACTGATCCCAATAAGGTTTTAACTAATCCAAAACAAAAATAGGAGGATGGTTTATATTTCTATAATATATTATACAATAGATACGTTTTTCTTAGTTTTCTCAATAATTCTAAAACAATTCAAGCTATACCCAAAAAAAATTAATAAGATGACACGGCATCAATACGCGCAAATCTAGTAACAGAATTAGTCGCTAAATATGTACGTATACATTTTTCTTTGTTTGTGCACTATGTTAAATTTTGTATTTTCCACGATTTTTTTTTCCTTTTCATTTTGCGCCATCATCATGAAGGAATTTATTTGCTAACATTCTATATCAAACAATGATTAAGATAATAAAATGAGACTTTAAACATCTGCTAGTTAACTGCAATTTCTAAGAATAAGAATTCAATACTTAATAAATATGAAGATTGTATGATAGAATATCATGAAGAATTTTTTTACAAACAGCGTAACATTCACTTCTTAATTTCTTCACAATCCGTTTGAAATTAATGGCTGATTATATTATTGTGACAATGATAGTGATTGGAAATTATATTATTGTGACAATGTTAGTGAATGGCTAGTATACATTCCGATATGCAACGATTTTTTGTCATAAATGAACTATTAATAAATTTTCTTAATTTTTTCTTATTTTCTTATAGGACCAGTTCGTTCATGGACCTCCCACTAAATAAATCATCCTTCAGAGGGACCTACTGAACCACTAAATCAACCTGTCTAATGAAAATTGAATACTTAGACACTAAATATTGAATAGGACCAGTTCGTTCATTGAATACTTCACACAAATATGTACATTCTATTTTCAATACTTTTCCACATATTGCACAAGTATAAATCTTAAAATAATTCATATTATTAAAAATAAAAGGGAAATGAGGCAGAAGGGCTCCCTTAGAAATTAAAATAATATCAATACTTTATATTTTCAATTCAATTTTTTTTCTTTACCTAAAAATAATCTAGCTTCCATCATGATATCGAGGCCTAACAATCACAAGTGAGAAAGGAAGAGCCTATAATTAATAATTAACCATTAGGAAAAAAATAATAAAGAAGGTGAGTGTGTCCTTGTGATGTACATACACGATAAAATTTAGTTATGAGTAAAGCAAATTGTAAAAAAAAAATTATTTCATAAACAATTCATAAAAATTTATTTCGGTGTCATTACAATGCAATATTTTATTTTATTTTTTTGGAGAAACCTCTCAACCATTTTTTGAAATAAAAATTTATTTCATAAACAATTAACTACCTAAGTTTTAAGTCACTTGACATTTTAATGGCTTAAATTATATATTACATTTTCTTGTTTTAAATTAAGAATTTTAGTTAGAAAGTAGATCACAATGAGGTATAAATTTTGATAAATATATGTTGCTTATTAATTTGTTAATGTCCCAAGACTAGAATCCATTACAAGATATGTATTTTTGTTACGGTTACTGGTTACTGTTAATCATTTATATGTGGTTGCCAATAATTCAAGTTGGGCTGATTCTCATCTTTGTAGGTTGATCAACTTTTAATGTTATTTGGAATAAAATAGTGGATGGCCATTGAAAATAGGAATTTCCTAACTCATAGGTACGGATATTTTTATTTATTTATGTGTCTATATTCACTAGTTTTATTAATATAGATTAAAAGTAAATTACATGCTTGTTGCGACCTTTACTCACGGGAAAGTTAAAATTTGCAACTTAATTTGACATTGGTTGATTTAATACTACAATTATATTGTTTTTTTCTTGATTATACAATTAGTCTTACTTACCTTAGTGGTAGTTTTCGTATTACATTATTGTGCAGTGATACTTGCTCAAACTAGTAGATCAGATTCTTTTATCATTGGGGTATGTAGATAATTTAGTGTCATTAATTTCTAAACATAAAGAAAAAAAAATATTGTGTAGTCTAAGAATACTTTGCTATTTATGAAGGGGAATTAGGGCAGTAATCATGCATCGCATACACTAATTTACGCACTAATCTTAAACCCTAGGATCTATGCTGTTCAATAAAATCGACAGAAGACATACCTTATGTGTGATTTGATGTTACTAAAACGAACCAGATGGATCGAATCCTTCTGTTGTTGTCGTCCTTAGCGTAGAAATTACGACGCCTCTACGGTATGCACACACGAACGGGATGAGATCCTTGCTTGGTGTACTAGCGCCTTCTAGGGTTCTCACAATTATTTCGACTCTCTAGCCTCTCAATAATTTCCCATGACGGCCAGGATGAACAAAGGTTCCCTTTTATAAGGGAACCCTAGTGAGAACCCTAAGCAACAAACGAACTGGGCCCAAGTCCAACTTGGCCCGTTTTAATTCGTTTTGATCCAACTCGTTTTGGTGTGCGACCTTGTAGGTTTTACACTCTTTGGCAGTATAATTAAAAGCCCGTTTTATTATACGAATAGTAAGCGGTCTCTAGTAAAACATTACTACTATCCAAAGGGTATAAAGGTCAAAAACGACACAACCTTAAATTGATATTCCACATATCAACTCCTTTTGTCAATCGATATCTAGATTGAACACAAGACTAGGCAAGTGTCATTCTTGTATAGTTCAATCTTTATTTCTTGATCTCTAAGTATAATTAATCTAAAACAAATGACATCTCATTTGTGCATGGCCATGCAAATATTAATTACACTTATCAAGGGGCCCAACGATATCTCTCTCAATACATGAGAGTGACAAATCTCATCTTGATCAACCACATACCTCTACATAGTTCAAAGTATGCTCGGTCATCATCTTTATAATTACTCGATCAAGAGCAACGTTTGATAATGCTTGACATGCTAATCCCTATGTTGGTAACCATGGCGATCTCAGGTCTGAGGATAATACGATATCACAAATGGGGAACATCACTGATGACATTATGTAACACTCCTCGCAGTGTCCCCAAAGCGGGTCAGTCCAATACTTTGTTCCCTAACAAGTATCAGTATGTTCAGCTTGATATTTCCATATCCATGACTTGTGGAATATAATCATCAGCTGACCCATACTCTAATCATTATATCAATGTGATCCTAGGCTATTGACACATGATTAGGGATATCTAAATAATATTATTATAACATTACTAGCATCCCACAATCAAGTCACGTACTTGATGAACTAGTATTAATATATATTATTTACAAGATAATATAAAGTATAATAAATAAACTTTAATAATAACAATAAGCATAAAATATCCAAGTACAAATCATAATCTATGAATAGTCCTAGGACATATCTCTATCAGTCTCCCACTTGTACTAGGACCATTCATTCATAAAACGAATGCCTAGTGCACTAAAATGACGATCATGTTTAGATTGAGAAAGTGGCTTAGTCAAAGGATAAGCTACATTCTCGTCTGTGGGAACCTTGCATATCTTCACATCACCATTATTGATGAACTCACGAATGAGGTGATAACGTCTCTGAATATGTTTGGATTTTTGGTGCGACCTTGGCTCTTTAGCCTGAGCAATAGCTCCATTGTTGTCACAATACAAATCCACTGGATTGGTGCTACTAGGACTGACACCAAGTTCAGCGATAAACTTCTTTATCCATACCGCTTCCTTTGCTGCTTCTGAAGCAGCAACATATTCAGCTTCTGTTGTAGAATCAGCAACTGTGGCTTGCTTAGAACTCTTCCAACTCACAGCTCCACCATTGAGACAAAACACAAAACCGGATTGTGATCTGAAATCATCCTTATCTGATTGAAAACCAGAATCCGTGTACCCATTTACAACCAACTCTTCTTCCCCACCATAAATCAAGAATATATCCCTAGTTCTTCTTAAGTACTTGAGGATATTCTTGACAGCGGTCCAGTGACTCTCACCTGGATCTGACTGGTATCTGCTAGTCACGCTCAATGCGCATGCTACATCGGGACGAGTACACAACATAGCGTACATGATAGAACCTATAGCCGAAGCATACGGGATTCTACTCATGCGATCTCGCTCATCTTGTGTCTGAGGACACTGAGTCTTGCTTAGTGTTGTGCCATGTGTCATTGGCAAGAACCTTCTTTTAGAGTCTTGCATGTTGAACCTACGTAAAACTTTGTCAATGTAATTACTTTGACTCAGTCCTATTAGTTTTCTTGATCTATCTCTATAGATCTTGATCCCTAATATGTAGGCTGCCTCGCCCAAATCTTTCATTGAGAAACATTTTCCCAGCCAGGTCTTAACAGACTCAAGCATAGGAATATCATTCCCAATGAGTAGTATGTCATCTACATACAATACCAGAAAGACTATCGCGCTCCCACTAGTTTTCTTGTATACACAAAGTTCCTCTTCGTTCTTTCTGAAATCAAACTCTTTGATAGTTTCATCGAAACGAAGATTCCAGCTCCGAGATGCTTGCTTAAGACCATATATGGATCTCTTAAGCTTGCATACCTTGTTAGCATTTCTTGGATCGACAAAACCTTCAGGTTGTGTCATGTACACATCCTCTTCAAGGTATCCATTAAGGAAAGCAGTTTTGACATCCATTTGCCATATTTCATAGTCATAATATGCGGCAATGCTTAAAAGGATCCGGATTGATTTAAACATGGCAACTGGCGAAAAGGATTCATCATAGTCAATACCATGGATTTGTCGATATCCTTTTGCAACTAATCGAGCTTTATAGACATCGATCTTGCCATCTTTATCAATCTTAATTTTGAAAACCCATTTGCAACCTATGGCTCTACAGCCATTTGGCATGTCAACCAAGTCCCATACTTGATTGTCATCCATGGATTTCATTTCGGATTTCATGGCTTATAGCCATTTCTCGGAACTAGAGCTCTCCATTGCTTCTTTGAAAGTCGAGGGCTCATTGTTGTCTAACAACACTAGGTCTTGCTCATCTGAGACGAAAAGTGATAATCTCTCAGGTTCGCGACATGGCCTACTTGACCTTCGTAAGATTGTAACTTCTTCAGGAGTTTCTGCAACTATTTGCATACTTTGTTGAGGCTCTTCATTAAGATTACTATCATCTCGAATTTCTTCTAGATGTATCGTGCTCCCACTGTTTTCTTTGGAAAGAAATTCTCTTTCTAAGAAAACTCCATTCCGAGCTACAAACACTTTGTTCTCGGTTGGATTATAAAAATAATATCCTTTTGTTTCCTTAGGATATCCTACGAAGAAGCATTTATCAGATTTGGGTTCCAATTTAGTTGTGATTAGTCGTCTGACGAAAACGTCACAACCCCAAATCTTCAGAAAAGACAGACTTGGAACTTTTCCAGTCCATAACTCGTAAGGTGTCTTTTCTACAGTCTTAGATGGAGATCTATTTAGTGTGAACACTGCAGTTTCAAGAGCATATCCCCAAAATGATATTGGAAGAGATGTCTGACTCATCATTGATCGAACCATGTCTAACAGTGTTCGGTTTCTCCTTTCAGATACACCATTCCATTGTGGTGTTCCTGGTGGAGTAAGTTGTGAAACAATTCCACAACTCTTAAGATGATCAATGAATTCTTGGCTTAAGTATTCTCCTCCTCGATCTGATCGAAGAGCTTTAATAGTCTTGCCAAGTTGATTTTGTACCTCATTTTGAAATTCCTTGAACTTTTTAAAAGATTCCGATTTATGTTTTATCAAGTAAACATAACCATATCTACTGAAATCATCAGTAAATGTGATGAAGTACTGATATCCTCCTCTGGCAGTTGTGTTTAGTGGTCCACATACATCAGTATGAATGAGGGCCAAAAGATCACTTGCCCTATCATTGTTACCATTGAAAGGGCTTTTAGTCATCTTTCCCAACAAACAAGATTCACATCGTTCAAAAGATTGGAAATCAAATGAATTTAGAAGACCATCTTTATGGAGCTTCAACATGCGTTTCTCATTTATATGGCCTAAACGACAATGCCATAAATAAGTAGGATTCGAATCATCAGACTTGATTCTCTTATTATTTACGTTATAAACAGGTATTTCAAGATTTAGAATATAAAGACCATCCAATAATTTTCCAATACCATATTGCATATTATTCAAAGAAAATGAACAACGTTTGTCCTTAAAATTGAATTCAAAACCTTGTTCGTCTAACAAAGAAATAGAAATAATGTTTCTGCTAAAAGCAGGCACATAGTAACAATTATTTAATTCTAAAATCAATCCTGAGGGCAAAGGAATCTCAAATGTTCCTACAGCTAGAGCGGCAACTTTTGCTCGATTTCCAACGCGTAGATCCATTTCTCCTTTAGCCAGCTTCCTACTCCTTTTGAGTCCCTGTACATTTGCACAAATGTGAGATGCACTACCAGTATCTAATACCCAAGAAGTAGAAGAAGCTGAAGTAACATTTACTTCTATAACGTAAGTACCTGAAGACGAAGGGGCTAGTCCCTTCTTTTTGTCGTCAAGGTATTTCTTGCAGTTTCTCTTCCAATGACCCTTTTCATTGCAGTGAAAACATATCATTTCAGCTTGTGGATTAGGCTTGGGCTCAGAATCTTGCTTCTTGTTCTTCCAGTTCTTAACTGGAGCTTTACCTTTGCCTTTGGCATTGGACTTTCCTTTGCCATTTCCACCTTTCTTGAAACCTTTTCCCTTTTGAACCATCAGAACATTATTCTTAACTTTCTTAACAATGTTCTGCTCAGCCGTTTTCAGCATCCCATGCAGCTCAGTTAATGTCCTTTCCAGGCTGTGCATATTGAAATTCATAATGAATCCATCATATGACTCAGGCAGCGACTGGAGAATGACATCAGTGGCCAACTCTTGGCTAATAGTTGTCCCCAACCTTTCTAGGTGATCAATGTACCCAATCATTTTGAGTACATGAGGACTGACTGAGCCTCCCTCAGGAAGCTTACATGAAAATAAAGACTTAGTAGTCTCGAAGCGTTCGACTCGAGCTTGTTCCTGAAACAAACTCTTCAGTTCCTTAACCATGTCGAAAGCATTCATATTTTCAAATTGCTTCTGCAGATCAGCATTCATGCTAGCAAGCATGAGACATGAAACATCTAAATAATCATTTAGATGCTTCTGATATGCATCTCTCTGTGCACGAGGAGCATTAGCTTCTGGTTCTTCAGGAATAGCATTTCCGAGGACATAATCTTTCCTCTCGTGCTTGAGAACAATTCTCAGATTCCTAAACCAGTCTAGGAAGTTGGTTGTATTTAGTTTTTCCTTCTCAAGGACAGATCGCAACGAAAAAGCGGTTGTGTTATTGTTCGTCATCTATCTACAGCAAAATAACATATGCAAACATTTAATATGCTTATTATAAATTTCCTACTATGTCTTACACGCAATTGTCCCATTAGGACATAGTAGGTCCAAGATCCGTATTACACAAGGTATTAAAAAAGCTTTGGCTTTTCACTTAAACATTGTTAATTAGGTAAGCAACATTTGTTAATTACATTCTATGTAACTCTTGGTTTGTTGAGTTTTACATCTTATGTATCGGCTTCTCAACACTTTGCCTCAAGGCCCAAAACCGTTTTGATGGCCTTGTGAAATCAAACCAACACTTTTCTGACTTATGGATGTCCGACTTCCATTCTATTAATTTATGATGATTTAAGATAACCCCGCTTTGGCAGGCGTTTTCTATAATAATCATAAAATTAATAGTTATCAGTGTTGGAAAGGCACAAATAATTTCTTTTGTTCTTGGGACATAAATATGCAGTCTCACAATAATACAACAGAATATTTAAACATGCATCAACCAATAAATATGTGATATAGTATGGCCAGAGAAAGAAAGCTACTAATTAACTATGCTCTCCATCCTTTGTAGCTTTTGACACTCCAAAGTTCTTGGCTACCTTCTCTTGTGATGAGGGATCCTCCATCTTCTATGCGAGGTAATATACAAAAATTGTACAGCCTAATACAAGAGACTAGTAATATAAAATTACATTGCAAAACACAAACGACACGCAGGCCGTATTTATATATTACAATAAAAACAAAACGACACGCAGGTCGTATTTAGTTTGGCCATACTATATCACTAAAATTAAAATCCTGCAAATTAGTATTATCTCATAACACAACATATTGCATACTCATAAAAGCGAAAATAAATTTAATCAATTATTAAATAAACAATTAGGGGTCGAGGGGCAACGCCCCCGCGGGGTCGAGGGGCAGCGCTCCCGCGGGGTTTGGGGCAGTGCCCCAACCGGGGTCCGGGGGGTGGACACCCCACCGTGGAAAATTTGAACGATTTCAAATTATTTTCTCCAGAAACATGTCTGATCTTATTAGACAGATTCGTCTAGACTAATCACATTAATCTGCCCTATCTCATTAATCAAATTAACGTGGAAAAACCCGATAGCCGTGATCTCATCAAGTCTACCAGATTGCGTAAACCCTAACAGAATGATTCTGAAAACGCTAAACATGATAATTGCGGAATTAAAATCATGACAGCATAAAGATGAACCCTAATCAAAAATAACTTAACAGAATCATGAACATGTCGATAACAGTCATACAGTAATCACGTTTTTGTCATATCAGATCTCTATTAATCAGATTATAAAAGGACATATCGAATATGCAAACTTATAACGAAAACAGAAACATGCTATAGAAAACGATTAACCCATTAATCGATATTATCAAAACCTAGCATGATACTAAAAATCCGAATATGATATTAAATGAAATTTAAACGAGAACAGATCTTCAAGTTATTAAACGACTATAATCATGATCGAAATTAAAGAACAGTAAATAACCTTCCTCTGATACCACTGAAGGGGAATTAGGGCAGTAATCATGCATCGCATACACTAATTTACGCACTAATCTTAAACCCTAGGATCTATGCTGTTCAATAAAATCGACAGAAGACATACCTTATGTGTGATTTGATGTTACTAAAACGAACCAGATGGATCGAATCCTTCTGTTGTTGTCGTCCTTAGCGTAGAAATTACGACGCCTCTACGGTATGCACACACGAATGGGATGAGATCCTTGCTTGGTGTACTAGCGCCTTCTAGGGTTCTCATAATTATTTCGACTCTTTAGCCTCTCAATAATTTCCCATGACGGCCAGGATAAACAAAGGTTCCCTTTTATAAGGGAACCCTAGTGAGAACCCTAAGCAACAAACGAACTGGGCCCAAGTCCAACTTGGCCCGTTTTAATTCGTTTTGATCCAACTCGTTTTGGTGTGCGACCTTGTAGGTTTTACACTCTTTGGCAGTATAATTAAAAGCCCGTTTTATTATACGAATAGTAAGCGGTCTCTAGTAAAACATTACTACTATCCAAAGGGTATAAAGGTCAAAAACGACACAACCTTAAATTGATATTCCACATATTAACTCCTTTTGTCAATCGATATCTAGATTGAACACAAGACTAGGCAAGTGTCATTCTTGTATAGTTCAATCTTTATTTCTTGATCTCTAAGTATAATTAATCTAAAACAAATGACATCTCATTTGTGCATGGCCATGCAAATATTAAATTACACTTATCAAGGGGCCCAACGATATCTCTCTCAATACATGAGAGTGACAAATCCCATCTTGATCAACCACATACCTCTACATAGTTCAAAGTATGCTCGGTCATCATCTTTATAATTACTCGATCAAGAGCAACGTTTGATAATGCCTGACATGCTAATCCCTATGTTGGTAACCATGGCGATCTCAGGTCTGAGGATAATACGATATCACAAATGGGAACATCACTGATGACATTATGTAACACTCCTCGCAGTGTCCCCAAAGCGGGTCAGTCCAATACTTTGTTCCCTAACAAGTATCAGTATGTTCAGCTTGATATTTCCATATCCATGACTTGTGGAATATAATCATCAGCTGACCCATACTCTAATCATTATATCAATGTGATCCTAGGCTATTGACACATGATTAGGGACATCTAAATAATATTATTATAACATTACTAGCATCCCACAATCAAGTCACGTACTTGATGAACTAGTATTAATATATATTATTTACAAGATAATATAAAGTAAATAAATAAACTTTAATAATAACAATAAGCATAAAATATCCAAGTACAAATCATAATCTATGAATAGTCCTAGGACATATCTCTATCAATTTATCCCAGCACTTGTTTTTATATAGTATTTGTTTTTTGAGAAATCCTGATTTGTATATTTTTCATGTATATACATGTCCATGTATATAACCTTAAACGTGACCAAGAAGATTAATTATCATTCTACTTTTTATAAACCATGAAGATTAAACTTTCAACTTTTATGTGTATACTTTGTGTGATTGTAACATTCATAACTCATTTATGAGCAATCAATATTTCAACTAACATCAAAATAAGCTCTTTACTCCTCCGATTCATATTGAAGTAATATCAATTAACTTATGTGTTTTCATTTATAAATGTTTATTTTTAAAAATAAATTTAATTAAGAAGCAGATAATTATATTATTAAAATATTGGAGGATACTAATTCTTAGTTTATAAAACTGTTATGTTGTTTCATCTTCCGTTTCATATGAAAATTCGTATTGGGTTAAGTTGAGTACGAACTATTGTCATATGGGTGAATGAGTAAATTCATAAAGTAGGTATAAATATGGGGTAAAGCTTATTGGCTAAATCCTGGTATAATTACCTATATCAAATGAGCCTTCCCTCCTCTAAAAAAACTTCATGTGAAATAAACAACTCACTTATCACTTGAATTTGTATAAATACACTTTTATGAGTAAATTTTATAGTGTAGTTCCTAATTTCATAGTTTAAAGTATATACAGTAAGTTATTTGGATTTATTTTTATTTCGAATAAAATACTCTCTAGCGCTTAAAATTTTGTGGGGATAAAATTCCTTAAAAGCAATTATATTGGATTATGAATTAACTTTTGTTTTAGTTTTGTTATTGACTTAAAAATTTTCTTACATGTTCATTCATTTTTCTCACATGAATATTTTGTAGCTAAAAAATTGGACATATCATCTCAAATGAAGAATTTGAACCGGGCATGAATTAGAAAAGAGAAAATTAACTTTGAGTAGGGGTGTGCATAAACCGAACCGGACCGAAAAATGGGGTTTTTTTTTGGTTTTTATGTGTCTAACGGTCCTGTCTGATCTAACTATTAGTAGACCGAAATAGTCCGGTCTGGTCTTCGGTCCTATGAGTTAAAATATCAATAAAATCAGACCGGACCAATTTTTAATATAATTTTTTTAAAAATATATATTTATGTACAAGAGAAGGAGCAAAACTCTTTCTTTTCTTTTCCCCATAAGCCTACCGCCAGTCACATTTGTCCCCCACCCACCTCGACCCACGTGATTTCCCATATATCTCTTTCCTTTCTTTTTCTCCTTTTTTTTTTAATTTTTTTTTCATTGTCTCAAACTCTCACATGCTCCCTAGACTCTAATCACTTCCTCTCTTTTCCCACTGATCTCTCTCTCTCTCTTGCATTTTTCTCCTCCATTAACCCTTCATCCATTCTATGTCTCTGTATGCGTGAATATATACACGTTTAGATAATTAGATCTAGGAAATATTTTATATAAATATACAATTTTTTTTATTCTATATTTATATTATAAATATGTTTGTGTGTATGATTTGACGGTCGTAAAATGAGGAATAGATCTGTTGATTTTTCTCCCAATGCTCAGACTGATTGGACCGACTAAAACTGGACCGTTTAAATTGGTCCGGTCTAGTCCGATCTTGAAGGGTACTTCGGTCCAGTCCGGTCCAAAAAATTCTAGGATCGAAGTGGTAAGTCCGGTCCAAAAATATGATGAACAACCCTTAGGCTATGAAGAGGGCTCTCCTCATTTTAGTTAGAAGAAGGGATGCCCATTTGGAGGGATAAAAAAAAAATTATAGTGATGATCTATATAGTGAGTAAATTACGTCAAACAAATTTCATTAAAAACCCCAACATAAAAGTGGGTGCATTGAAAAATTGATATATATGCGCATTTTTTACTGTCAAAATTTTTGATGATCATCTCACCCATTGCTATATTGAATTTTTTAATAAAATTTCGTGGATCCTTACAAAATTCTAAAAAAGAATTCATCAATTTACCTCTTAAAATGGGAATCCATTCTTTTTACTAAAGTAAGGAAATCCCTCTTTATAGCCTAATTAAATGGGAATTCATTCTTTGTGCTAATGTAAGAAAATCCCTCTTTATAGCTTAACTATATATCCTTAAATACTGTATGAAATGAAGAATTTGAACCGGGCACAAATTGGAAAAGAGAAAACTACGAGTACATAAATTTGTATTTCTTTAAATACTATGTAAAAAACACTTAGGTTGTGTTCTTTTCACAAATTTGTGAAATCGTGCGATTTGATTATTTATAAAATTTTAAAATTTAATGATTTTTAATTTAGATGTTCTTTCAATTTTATCTTTTTTTGAAATTTTCATAAGTAATTTATAAATTTTCAAAATATAGTAATATATGTTGAGTTTTAATAGGATTCTTACCCATTTACGTGTTTTAGTTAAAGAGAAAGTCTTAGTAACTAATAACGGAGGACAAAAAGAGTTAAAAGAGAGGATCAAATTCAAAGTATGTAATTCATCATGCGATTCCCAAAATCTCAATATTGTGAGCGGATTATAAAATCACATAATTTACAATATTTCAAAACTTGATGGAATTTTAACATATCAAGACTTATTACAAAAGAACACTCATGAATTACGTAATTCACATGATTTATAAAATTCTCTCTAAATCGCACCAAAAGAACATAGCTTTATAAGATTCATGAATTGATCTAATGCGAGAATAATAATTTAGTGCCATTACTTTTTAAAAATAACCAAAAGAAGATATTTTGTACTCTAAGGCTCAGTTTCATACCAAGATGGAAAAATGGTAGGCAAAATAATTGATTTGTTTGAGAAGTTAAAAAATAATTTGAGTGATGCGATACTCTCTGTTTTTAATGAGTAGATGTCATCCATCCTTCTTTTATTTTTTGTGGAAACAAATTGTTACTCACAGTCGAAAGAAAAGTTTTTCATGGAAAAAGCTAAAAGGTAAGAGAACATCTCATCACAACCTCAACTTATTTTCATCTTGTAACACATTGTTTTTCCTTTCATTTTTCACATTATTATCAAACGAAGCGTAAGAATGCTACGCTGTATGACATCACTTCAGAGCTTTAGTTTCTATATAGTATTAGCTTCATCAAGGGCGAATCCAAGATAATTACGAGAGTGGACTATGTGAAAGAGATACATCAAATTTGATTGAATAGGTGAACTCTCGAGAATTTTATGGTCGCAAATATTAAAAAGAACACGAGCTCTAGAAAAAAATTCAAAACTAATCACCAATTTAACTTTAATTTGTATCTAAAATTAATTATAAATACCTAAAAAAAGATTGGGATGAAAGGTTAGAAAAAAAAGTAAAGAAAAATGAAAGAGAAACTATGAGGGACAGAGGGGTTAACTACACCAGTATGTCCCTTGGGCGACGTAAGCAATAGCCTACGTCGCCTAAGAAAAACCTAGGCAACGTACTAACATTACGTTGCCCAAGATTATCTTAGGCGACGTATGTATATCCTACGTCGCCCAAGATTATCTTAGGCGACGTATGTATATCCTATGTCGCCCTAGAATATCTTAGGCGACGTATGAATACCTACGTCGCCCCAGAATATCTTAGGCAACGTAGGCTATTTTTTATGTCTCCCAAAATACATCTTAGGCGACGTATGTATATCTTACGTCGCCCAAGATTATCTTAGGCGACGTATGTATATCCTATGTCGCCCTAGAATATCTTAGGCGACGTATGTATATCCTACGTCGCCCTAGAATATCTTAGGCAACGTAGGCTATTTCTTACGTCGCCCAAGATACATCTTAGGCGACGTATTTATAGTTTCTACGTCGCCTAAGAATAATTCATTTCGATTTTTGCAATTTTGAAGATAAAAATCAATATTATTTTCCTTATTAAATGCTTGTTTGATCTTTAGGTACTCTATCTCTTATTAATATTAATTTTTTACTAATTTTTGTGTTTATATAGATATTGTGTTTAATTATGTATTTTATTCAATTATGAAAATAAAGTTCGTAATGAATATTTTAAAAATGTATGATATTAATTTTCAAAATAAATCATTTATAATACTAATTATTACACTATAACTAAATTTAAAAGTAGTCATACTACAACATGATAACTTTTCACCTTATACAATTGAAAAAAATAATTATAGCAATCTTATATTAGGATCAGAGTGATGATGATGACTACAATTGATGTTGTATTGTTTTTATTTGTAATTCAATCGATCGGTTTCACTATTGTTGTAGACGTTATTAATTAAGTGAATTAATTGTTGCAAACGTTATTAATTAAGTGAAATGATTGTTGTAAAATAGTTAATTCTTTTATATTAATCAAGTTCTTAAACAAGGTTTCGGGTTCAATCAATCCTTTAGAGGAATGGGCCATCACTTCTCAACTACTAATTGAGTGGACCATCTCTTAGTACGGGTCCAACCTATGAAATAGACAGCTCCTCACAAAACTGAATTCCGTAGTGCGGTAAGTACTGCTTGAATAGAATTTCCCCTTATCTGACATTTGAACACCCAAGAACCTTATTTGTTGAAACACCCTATTAATGGCCGAGTCGCTCTTAGAATCAATTAGATCACTCATTGAAGATGACTTCAGAATGAAATTTATGGCGGGCGGTTTAACAAGCTTTAGCTGATTCTTCAGCTGCAACTCCACCAACTTGTTGTAGGAGGACCCTCAGAATAACCTTTTTTTCTCCATCAGCATCGATTGTATAGAATTGAAGAAGCTTAGAACCTCATTGGCCCCTTCCCAAAGAAAATAGAAATAACTATGTCACTGATAATCGATGGCATTTCATCTCGATTAAAATCGATTTTCAGCACTTGACTGTTAGAAATCGAGTGTCACTCATCGTAACACTCAAAGCCCGATGGTAGTCAAGTCTGTAACAATTGTAATGCTGTCCACAAGGGGCATGTTTCTTAGCCTTCAATAGTGCATGCTCGGGCAAAGGATTAGAGACAAACATGGCTATTGTTGTAAACGTTATTAATTAAGTGAATCAATTGCTGCAAACGTTATTAATTAAGTGAAATTATTAAATTTATAATTTTTTATAGTTTATTTTATAGTTTAAGGGCTTTTAGTGTTATTTACTCAAAATATGAGAAGACATGTATATGATGTTTACTTTTACTTTTTATTTCTAAATGAAAAGTGGTAAATTAAAGTAGTATTTACTTTTTACCTTTTAGTATTTGATAGAAGTTCATTTAGCATTAAAATCAGTGTTTGTTCACACATGTTAAATATATATATATATAATCAAGTCAGAACTCATTATATAAAAATAAGCGGTAAACACATGCTTAACTTCAATGAAATAATTTTTTATTTTTGACTTATTACAAGTTACATATTTTAAAAACTCCATTAAATTTCATGCTTAGCAATAAGAGGCCAAAGCAAATATGATGTACATCTCTCATCCAGTTTTTTCTTTTAAAATAAAGATGCTTTGAGGTTTTATTGATAATAAGATGAAATTAAATTAAAATGATAAAAAAAATAATTCCTATATCTCATGCTTATTTTTGTAAATTGATATTTTTCGTATTCCATTATCTTTTATAAAAAAAAATATTTTTTATCACCCAAAAATTATTTTTTCGTATAAAAAATTAAAAAGTAAAAAATTATTTTAACAAATAAATAATAAATGACTAAAATAATTAATTCTTTTATATAAATATAATTTTTTTAAATAAATAAGTATGTCTCCTAAGATTTTAAATTTTTTTTTTTCAATTTTTCGTGAAAAAAGAAGAGGCAAAAAAATTTGCCCGGGAAAAAGTTAAAAAATCCCCATTTCATTCCATCCCTGTAAACGCAACTCTCTCATTCTCACTTTCTCCGCCGATGCTCGCCTCTCACCACCACCACCGGCCCACCTTCGCCTCTCACCCACCACCACCGGCCCACTCTGCCTCTCACGGTCTCACTCTCAGTCTTTCCTCTCCTAGTCTCCCCGCTTCTCACCCACCGCCACCGTCCTCCTCCCGTCCTCCACAGGCCACCGCCCTCCTCCAGGCTCCTCCTCCGCTTGAGGTGAGACCCACCGCCATATACAGTCAGATTTTATTCTCTCTCCATTAACACACAAGAGCCCCAAAGTTTCTCTTTCTCTCTCGTTTATTTTTCTCTCTCTAGAATTGATTGAAGAACACATGTTCTTAATTTTTCTAATGTGTAAATCTAGAGATAGACTTTATTTTTGTTGAGTTTCTTTAAAGATTTTTCTATTGGCTTGCGAGAGTATTTTAGGATATTTTTATTAGTTATTTTGTTGAGTTTGATTCGGATTTGGGGTTTTTGAAATAAGAGATTGTGGATTCTTTCTACTCAAGATCAGAGGCACTTGGTTGATAGAATTTGAACTGCCGTGTGTATATCTTGGTTGTGCTGTGTACCTATTCCAAATATGCTGTTGTGTATCTGTTTACTGCGTGAATTTGGAGCTTAGTTAAGAGTAAATTATGTGATTCATTCCAAGAATGTCTTTCAAGTGCTCGATAAAATGCCTCAATTGGCAGTGTACTTAAATGTTATTTTTCCTTTACTTGTTAGTGCAGTATCCTAGGTTTATTTTTCCTTTACATGATAATTATTGACAAAAGTTTGATGTTTATTTAGGATCTAGCAACCGTAGATTCAATCTTATTGAGAGAGCTTCCACCACTTGATGATAAAGATGCTGTAAGGACGCACTTACCTTTTGCTCCATTGGTCCAAATTAAAATTTCCCGATCTAGGTTCTTTTAATCATGCTTGTTTGAAAATCTTTTTGAGTTATGGAATTTAAATTAAGGTGCGGAATTGACTTTGTATTGTTTTTTGTACCATGACCAGTGACTCGCTCTTAAAAGGATGACATATATAAGTATGGTAATTATAACTCCTTTATCAGAGCAATTAAACAAGCCATTTCCCAATGCGATTGTCCTAGTAACTCTCGAGGAGTTATCAACTTTTGCCCGAAGGTATAATTATTGTTGAATTTCTTTAAGCATTCTCAATCGGTAACATTCATTTATGCTATTGCTCATAACTATGCAATTGATTTACTATCAGGCCACGCTTAGTTGTGTCTGCACGAGGTGATGAATCTACCGAAGAGCTGGAAATCCTAAAGAGCATTGATGCTATGATGGTTCTTCATGACCTACCTTGGCAGATTGCAAGCTGCTAGTAGGTATTATTAATGTGAACATCTCTTAAATTCGATAAAATGATACACTTTTTTTCTAGCTCTAATTGTTTCAATGTCTTAATGGTGACAGGCTGTTCAAATATCTTTCAGGGAATGACCTGAACCTCCCTGTGATTCACCACAAAGAATTTCCCAAAGGAATCCACATTTAACTACAAAACCAAGACTAGTTTTCAGTAAGATATTAGTGGGAAAGATAATGCTTTTAACATTTGCTATACTTGTTTGCAGGGACGATTTAGTCATTGCCGCGGCTAACAATGCAGGAGCCCTTTTAGTAGATGGATTTGGAGAAGGCCTCCTACTAGAAGGCCCAGAACAGTACTTTGATTTTCTTAGGAACACATATTTCAATTTGTTACAAGGTTGCAGAATGAGAAATACAAAGGCAGTAAGGGGTTTTGTTTTAGAAACTTAAGTAGCACATATGCTTTTAAATTTTCAGAAATGGTGTATCAGATGCGGATTTTCACGTCCCGGTCCAGCGGTCCTGCTCCGTAAGATGTAGTCCACTTTGGGCCCAACTGCCCACGCCCAAACGAACTATCTTACAAGACTGGACAGGACGGGACACTGATATGCGTTGGATGTGGTTTTGGTATATATCTGTTGACTTTATTGACAATTTTGACTTCTGATTATGGTTTGGATACAACTGAAGTGACTTTTGAAAGAAAGATCTAAGATGGGGTAGAGAGTAAGTTTAAGAACTAGAACTGTGAAATGTTACCCTTTTTCTGTGTGCGCCAAATTTTGACTTGGCTCCTTATTCTTGCAGGGGCAAAGAGAGAAAGAGAAAGCACCACATTATTACTCTTTTATTCAGACAGCTACCCTACAGCTCAATTCACTGAACTAAATGCCCTAGTCACTCCCGTCAAATCCCAAGTTGTTGATGAAAGTGGGATTGACAAAACCGTAAGTCTTCTCTCTCAGCCTATATACTCAAAGTTTAGTTGTATACTTGTATTCTTTGGCTGTCATTATTTTTTTTTTTCAAAAAAATAAAAATAAAAAACAAACAAATAAAGGAGCTAGGTACAATAATTTATTTCACCAAAAGCTTGTATCAGCCGACTCTGCTAGTAATGACCCGCTAAATTCTGAATCGAGTGTTAGTTGAGTTTGATCCGAGTTGAATTTGAACAAAGTTCACAGCCCGAATTAAAATTCGGGCCAAGCTCGAGCTTCAAGAAACTCAGCTCGATTGGGCCCCGCCCTCTTACGCGTAAGATTAATTTTCTAATTTGAGATACCATCTTTTGCTAGTGTTGAAAACCCTTGCTGCAGCCACTTTTCGTTTCTATAAAATCACTTTAATGAGCCAATTTGAGGTTGTATTTTTCTTTTTTATTAAAAATTATTCTCAGCAGTGGATATAGTGTTTTGGGATTTTTATGCAATGTTTACTCATTACTTAGCCTTAGTGTTTTTCCTTTGTTATAAAAATCGTCATCTTCATTTTACCATTAATATTTAGATCCTATTTGGGCCTCTTTTTATTTCCTTGCTTTCTTGCAGACACTGTACATTGCTTTGGTGTGGATTTCTCACTTTGTTAGCGATAAAAAATTAAATACTAACGGCTTCGCTAAAAGACAAGGCATGGTGGGTAACATTTTTTTAGGAAAAAAATAAATGTTGATTTTTGCTTTAGTAATAGGCATAATGCCACTATTATTTCTTAATGTTGCAATAAGTTTTACATTGGTGTGACCATTTATATTACTTCTACTTCTTATAATAATATCTAGCTCTCATTCAGATGGAGTAGATGATGGAGCAGAAACATAAATTACTACCCTACTATCTTATCAGATGGAGCAAAAACAGAAATTAAAGATACTCTTCTTTTATTTTTGTAAAAATTCTTTGCTAATTGAGTGGCATCAATCAATTGGGGAGAGGTCATTGTAATCATGAATTATTTAGTTGTTTTTAATATCATTTGATTCATTAATTGGGTTGTATTGATTCATTAATTGGGTTGTATTGATTTGGATTTTGGAATGGTAAAACTCTAGTTAAAAAATGCATTGCTTTGTTAATTGAATTGATCGATGAAATTGTGTGGTAGCAAGCATAAATAGGCAATTTTTTTTTTAATTCACTTAGGCGACGTAGGTAAACAATTTACGTCGCTCAAGTAAGGAACTTAAGCGACGTATGTAATTTACTTACGTTGCCTAAGTTAAGTCAAAGTCAACTCTTCTTCAAATTTAGGCGACGTAGTTAAATACTTACGTCGCCTCAGTTCCTTACTTGGGCGACGTATGTAGCGTATCTACGTCGCCTAAAGTTTAGTCAAAGTCAACTTCTCTTCGACCTTAGGGGACGTAGGTAAATACATACGTCGCCTAAGTTTCTTACTTGGGCGACGTAAGTTGTTTACTTACGTCGCCTAAAGTCCAGTCAAAGTCAACTTTTCTTCAACCTTATAGGCGACGTAGTTATTTTATACGTCGCTTAAGAATAACCTAAGGCGACGTACGTATTTTTCTACGTCACCCATTACCTTGGGCGACACGGCTTAGGCGACGTAGGCTACGTCGCCTAAGATACGAGCGACGTATATACATACTTGGGCGACGTACATTGTACGTCGCCTAAGAGCCCTTTGGAGGTAGTGGTTTGGAATTTTTATTTTTTTTATATGTTTGTGTATATTAACAAAATATAATTGAAAAAATATTGAATATTTTAAAATATAGTTGGCAACCTTGACAACTAGTTTCCATACATTTGAATTACTAATATAATTGGCAATTAATACATTTCCAAAATCTTAATAAAGGGTATTTTTGTCCGTTTAAATATATGCCCATGTACATGATTTTTAAATTACAATTATTTATAGTAACTATATCAAGAGAGGGGTGTCATACTAATTTATAATCTCCTATATTCCTTACCGCTAATAAAGATGTATTTTGGGGACCAAATCTTAATTAGTTTCCTATAAATCATTTCAAAAATTTTGCATTTTTGTAAATAATGTACTAATGTTTTGTACGTGTGCTAAACCTATATCAATATTCTAATTAACATTGGTAAAAAAAATGATAACGATTATCATTCTACTTTTATGTACTATCATGACTAAACTTTCAACTTTTATGTACATACTTTTTGTGTGATAGTAACATTCATAACTTATTATGAGCAAATAATATTTCAACAAAATAAAAATAAGTTCTTCGCTCCTCCGATTCATCTTAAAGTAATATCAATTAATTTATGTGTTTTTGTTTATAGATATGTATTTTTTTGAAATAAATTTAATTAGGAGACAAATAATCATATTATTGAAATATTGGAAAAAACTAATCCCTAGCACTATCAATAAAAGTGATATTTACACACTCAAAATAGTATTTTTAAAAAATAAAAATATGTTATTTTATGCTCTGCTTCATACTGTTTCATATGAAAGTAGTATGAAAATATACATAAGTTAAATAAATAAATTGCGTTAGGATACAAAATTGTTGCACTTGATATTGTTGATAAAGAATGTTTTTCAAAAATAAAAAAAAATCAAGTCATGGTCAAAAATTAAACAAATATATATCATGAATATTGAAGACGACGAAATCAAGAAACAAATTAATTGAATATTGTCAATCCACCATTATAGGGTCAAGCATAATATTATTTTAATTTATTACATTTATAGATATGTACTAATGGATTAAATTATATATTACATTTTCTTATTTTGAGTTAAGAATTTTAGTTTAAAAGTAGATCACAATGAGGTATATTATGAATTTTGATAAATATATGTTGCTCATTTGTTGATGTCCCAAGACTAGAATCCACTACAAGATATGTATTTTTGTTACGGTTACTGTTCATCATTTATATCTGGTTGCCAATAATCCAATTTGGGCTGATTCTCATCTTTTTAGGTTGATAAACTTTTAACGTTTTCTTTATGCGTCTATATTCTCTAGTTTTATTAATATAGAATAATGTAAATTACATGCGTGTCTCGACCTTTACCCACGGGAAAGTTAAATTTCACAACTTAATTTGACATTGGTTGATTTAACACTACGTACAATTATATTGTGTTTTTCTTGATTATACAATTAGTCTTACTTACCTTACGAACTAGAAGAACGGATTCTTTTATCCAGAGTTGGTCCTGGGGCAGGGCTGGTAGGGCGATAGCCCAGGGCACAAAATCTTAGAGGGGCACAAATATTTATTTATATATATATATATATTAAAAAAAATAAAAGGTTTTAATTAATAACGAAACTTTTTAAGAAAAAAAACTTAGGCTTCCAAACTTCTAATTACGTGTAGAAAAAACAATTCTTTAACTATTCTCCTATCTTTCTTCCTATATTCAATCTCAATATTTTCATGCTATTAGATAAAATTAGAAGGGCACCAATATTTTTTCTTGCATTCATATTGATTTTAAAATAATAAGAGAGAATTTCATATTTATTTAATTGTAAGATATTTTATAGGATTTTTTGCAATTATAATGTATTTTTTGTGTTATGGAAATTTTTATCATTGAAATAAAATATTTTTTTTAATATTTGAAAAAATAATTTTTTTACTTATAAGAAGGTCTCATTTTGAGTTTGCCCAGGGCCTATAAATGGCCAGGACCGGCCCGGCTTTTATCATTGGGGTGTGTAGATAATTTAGTATCATTACTTTCAAAAAATAAAGAAAAACATATTGTGTACTACTGGAATACTTTGCTATTTATCCAGCACTTGTTTTTATATAGTTGTTTTTCGAGAAAACCCGATGTGTATATTTGTCATGTACATGTCCATGTATATAACTTTAAACGTGACTAAGAAGATTAATTATCATTCTACTTTTTATAAACCATGAAGATTAAACTTTCAACTTTTATGTGCATACTACGTGTACGATAGTAACATTCATAACTATTTTATGAGCAAGCAATATTTCAACAACATCAAAATAAGCACTTTACTCCTCTGATTCATCTTGAAGTAATATCAATTAATTTATGTGTTTTTATTTATAATTTTTTTTAAATAAATTTAATTAAGAAGCAAATAATTATATTATTAAAATATTGGAGGATACTAATTCTTAGTTCAAAAAATGTTATGTTGTTTCATCTTCTGTTTCATGTGAAAATATGTATTGTGTTAAGTTGAGTTCGAACCAGTACCATATGGGTGAATGAGTAAATTAGGTAAGCATGCATAAATACTGGGTAAAGCTTTTTGGCTAAATCTTGGTATAATTGCTTGATATCAAATGACCCTTCCCTCCTCTAAAAAAACTTCGTGTGAAATAAACATACAACTCACTTATCACTTGAATATGTATAAATACACTTTTATGAATTAATTGTATAGTGTAGTTCCTAATTTCATAGTTTAAAGTATATACAGTAAGGTATTTGGATTTATTTTTATTTTGAATAAAATACTATATAGTGTTTGAAATTTTGTGGTGATAAAATTCCTAGCAATTATATCGGGTAATGAATTAACTTTTATTTTAGTTTTGTTATCAACCTAAAAATTACATCAATATTTTGTAGCTAAAAAATTGGACATATCATCTCAAATGAAGAATTCGAACTGGGCATGAATTGGAAAAGAGAAAATTAATTAGGTGAAAAACAAATTGTAGTGATGATCTGCATAGTGAGTAAATTATGTCAAACAAATTTCATAAAAAAACCAAACATAGAAGTGGGTGTATTGAAAAATTGATATATATACGCATTTTTGACACATAGAAGTGGGTGTATTGAAAAATTAATATATATGCGCATTTTTTAGTGTCAAAATTTTTGATTATCATCTCACCCACTTCTAGGTTGAATTTTTTAATGAAATTTCATGGATCTCTACAAAATTCCAAAAAACAATTCATCAATTTACCCCTTCAAATGGAATCCATTTGTTTTGCTAAAATAAGGAAATCCTTCTTTATAGCCTAGCTAACTAAATGGGAGAGAGTGGTTTGGAAAAAAAATTAATTTTATATAGGCCATTCAAAATCACAAATTTAGCATTTCTGTAAATAAAATTCATTTGCCACTTGAGCTATAAAATTATTTCATAAATTTTGCATTTTTGTAAATAATGTACTAATATTTTATACAAATGGATGGGCTAAACCTATATCAATATTCTAATTAACATGGGTAAAAAAGATGATGACGATTATCATTCCACTTTTATGTACTATCATGATTAAACTTTCAACTTTTATGTGCATACTTTTTGTGTGATAGTAACATTCATAACTTATTATGAGCAAATAAGATTTCAACAAAATAAAAATAAGCTCTTTCCTCCTCCGATTCATCTTAAAATAATATCAATTAATTTATGTGTTTTTTGTTTATAGATATGTATTTTTAAAAATAAATTTAATTAGGAGGCAAATAATCATATTATTGAAATATTGGAAGAAACTAATTCTTAGCACTACCAATTTTTATGAACAGTGATATTTACACTCTCAAAATAGTATTTTTAAAAAATAAAAATATGTTGTTTTGTGCTCTGTTTCATAATGTTTGATATGAAAGTAGTATGAAAATATATATGGGTTAAATGAGTAAATTGCTACAAAAATTTTTGCACTTGATATTGCTGATAAAGAATGTTTTTCAAAAATAATAAAATCAAGTACTGTCAAAAATCAAACAAATATATATCATGAATATTGAAGACATTCTCGAAATCAAAACACAAATTAATTAAATATTGTCAATCCACCATTATAGCGTCAAACATAATATTATTTTAATTTATTTCCTTCTTTGATGTAATCTTTTAAAGTTTAGAATTTCACTTGATGTATATATATATATATATATCAAACTTTGATACAATAATATATAACATTACAGCTTCACCGAAAGTTTATTTGAGTTTTAAATCGCAACCTCGAAGTTGAATGAATGAAAAAGATGTTATCGTCTAAAGTTTGGTATGATATATTGTACATTATATATTGCGTGATATGAAATGACCTGAGATATCAAATGATTTGTACGAATGTATGATGAATGTCATGGTTATTTTTTGAACTAGAAAAACATTAAACTCGCTTTTGACACGCTTAAAATAACTGTGGTAGCACATACTCGGGATAGTTTCTAAGTGGTAAAAGAGTTGTTTTTTAACTCTAGGATTATGATTTCGAACCCTCTCTCCTTCAGGCTCAAATTAACACCTGGATAACTTAAACTTTAGTGATTAAATCAACTAAAAAAAACGCTAAACTCGGACACTCTCTTTCTAGTCCTGCCAAAATGTTTTTCTAATTTACATACTGTCACATTATTGTTTAATATATAAAAATGTAATATACAATTTCTCTTATTATCTAGAAGGTGGTACTTAAAAAAGAATAGAAAATTGAATTAATGGTGAAGCTATTTTACTACTTTTACTATCATAGGTGGCACCATTTGATTGGAGAAAAAACGTGATTAAAATAACCCCCAAGTATGCCTACGGTAGATATAATTTTAAACATTGACGAATTAATTTTCCAAAATAAAAATCAATGGATATTTCATAGTAACAAAAATTAAAACATATGAATACGTATTAATTCCAGACACAAATAACAATATTGTCAAGTTCTTGGAAAAAAACCAAATATTTTAATGTACAAAAACTTCATGTGAAATAAAAACAACTTAGTTATGGCTGAATTATTTGTTCAATTTGCATAATTATATATAAGTGACAAATCAAATAGAATCTTAGAGGTGGGCTAATGCTACATAGCCCAACTTATTATAATTTTTGGCCTTAAACTTTCACTATTAATTAAGTTTATAATAATGCTGGACACATTAAGATTGAGAAAACAAAAAATCGATACATATGATCGTGTCAATGATTAGTTTGGTCGATCAACTACTGAAAGATATTAAAATCATTTCTAGGTAATTCCAAATTTTTGACAGTCAAATGCACTTTTATGAACTAATTTTTATTGAACATTATAGTTCCTAATTTGGTAGTTTTATACAGTATGCTATTCAAATTCACTTTTATTCTGAATACAATAACCCTCTAGCGTGCACTTGAAATTTTCTAGGGCTAAAAATTGTTTAAAAGCAATTATATTCCTTTATGAATTAACTTTTTATTTTAGTTCTGTTATCAAACCAACTCCGAAATTTTCTTACACGTACGATACATGATTCATGACTCATTCATTTTCTCACATCAATATTTTGTAGCTTAAAAATTGGACATATGTTATATCATCTCAAATGAAGAATTTGAGCCGGGCATGAATTGGAAAAGAGAAAATTATGAGTACCTGAATTTGTGTATCCTTAAATATTATGTAGAAAACACTTGGATTGTGTTCTTTTCACAAATTTTTAAAATCATAAGATTTTGAAATTTTTGATTTTAAAATGTCATGATTTTTAATTTAGGTATTCTTTTGAAAAATTAAAAATTTTTCATAAGTAATTTATAAAATTTCAAATTCTATAGTAATGTAAGTTGAGTGTTAATGGCAATCTTACCCATTTAAGTGTTTTAGCTAGGGAGAAAAAGTTTTATTGACTAATAATGGAGAACATATAGGGTTAAAAATAGATATATCAAATTCAAATTATGTAATTCATAATATTTTGAGCAAATTATGAAATCGCAGAATTTACATGATTTCAAAGCATGAAAGAATTTTAATTTATCAAGACTTATCTCAAAAGAACACTAATAAATTACGTAAATCAGGTGATTTATTAAATCCTCCAAAAATCAAGCGAAAAAGATTTATGGATTGATCTAATGCAAGAATAATAATTTAGTGCCATTACTTTCTAAAAATAACAAAAAAAGGTATTTTGTACTCTAAGGCACCATTTGATAACAAGATGAAAAATGATAGGCAAAATAAAGTTAGAAAATAAGTTGAGTGATGTGTTACTCTCTATTTTTTATGAGTAGATGCCATTTATTATTCTTTTATCTTTTATGGAAAAAATACACGGCCCAAACAAAAGTTTTACATGAAAAAAGCCAAAAAGTAAGAGAATATCTCACCATATTCTCAACTTATTTTCATCTTCTCACACAAAATAATTTGTTTTTCCCTTCATTTTATACATTATTATCAAACGGAGTCTAAAAATGCTACGCTCTATAACATCACTTTAGAGTTTTATAAGTTTCGATATATTATTAGCTTTTCTAGAACTGGTGATGATAGCAAGGGTGGATCTAGGATAAGTACGAGAGCTAGGCTTTGTGAAAGGGATACATCAAAATTTGATTGAATATGTGAACTATCGAGAATTTTATGGTTGCAAATATTAAAAATAACATAAGCCTTAGAAAAAAAATCATTACTACTCATAAATTTTATTTCAATTAGCATTTAAAATTAATCATTAATACCTAAAAAGAAATTGGGATGGAGGGCTAGAATAAAAGGAAAGAAAAATGAAAGAGAAACCATGCACGAGGGATAGAGAGGGAGTCTAGAAAAACAATTAATGTTATATAGGAGATTCAAACTCACAAATTTAGCATTTTTCTAAATAAAATTCATTTACCACTTGAATTATAAAATTATTATATAAATTTTGCATTTCTGTAAATAATGAACTAATATTTTGATTAAACCTATATCAATATTCTAATTGATAAAAATCTTATAGCCCACCTCGGCCTTCCGCCCTTGGCTAATAGTATGCCCATGTTAATTTGCACATGCCAATTCACACGTAAAAATGATGATGAAGATTATCATTTTACTTTTATGTTCTATTATACTTTCTACTTTTGTGTGCAAACTATCTGCGTGATTATATAGTGGCATTCACAACTTATTTATCAGCAATTAATATTTAAACAAAATGAACAAACTCTTTGGTCCTTGGATTCATGTAAAAGTAATATCAATTTATTAATTTGTAATTTTATAAATAAATTTAATGAAGGAGTATGGTAATTATATTATTGAAATATTGGAGCAAATTTAATTTTTCATAAAGTTAGAACATTAAAATATCAATATTTTAAAAGATATAAATTCATTTTTGAATTAGAAAACACTAAGACTTGTCTTTTCTAATGTAAAACTTAAAAGAAAAATAAGTTTTGGCTATTTAGCTTAGTTTTCTCTAATCTAAAACTTAAAAATAATAATTGTGGGTTATTTACAAAAGGAGAAGAAAATAAGGTTAGAATATGGATTTTTAGAAGTTTAGTATTTAACCTTATAGAAAATAGTAGACAGACAACCGAGTATATACTCGTTCATGATGATTGCTTGATACACTGTCTTACTTTCTTCAACTTTTTTATAAGTTACCAATATTAAAATATTTAAAAATAATATATATTTATTAATGTATAAAATTAGAAAAAGTAGGATAAGAAAGTAGGAAACATTTAATTTTGTTTTTAGTTATGACAAATCTAAAAGAATGTAGGACTGAATGATTTTGGAAAAAAGATATTGAATAGTACATTTTGTTTTTAGTTATGAAAAATCTAAAAGAATGTAAGAATGGACATTTTGGAAAAAAGAGATTGAATACTACGTTGAGTATTTCTATAATTAATCCTTTAAATAACATGGCTATATATGAGGAAATAGTATTTAAAGGATTAATTATAAAAATATACAACATAATTTTCTTGATTTTACATTTTAGTAATTATACTTTTTTTTGACCAATTGATAACCTGCTTCCTGTTCATTTTTATTTTTAAGTTTTAAATTAGAGAAAACTTAAAGGCCCAAGCGGTCATTTTTTTTTATGGTTGATGACAGTCCTAATTGTCATTAAAAATGAAAAGATTTACATATTAGATTTTACACAATGAAGCACAGAGAGGTATAGATTTATTCAATTTGGGGCCAAATTAAAAATAATACACACATATGTGCATTATTTGGGTTTTGGTGATGTGAATTTGTTGATTCATACTTGTGTTAATTCGATCAGGCAGTCGTTTTGATCTAAATTATGATACATATAAAAACCCATAAAAAAAACTTTTTAATAGAATTAGTTGTTTGAAAATTTTAATTGTAACATAAAATTAATAATTTAATTTCTACCATAATATTTACATGTATGACTATTAGGATGGAAAACTATTATTAAAGGCTATCTACCTATTATTAAAAGAAATATCATATAACTTATAAATTAACGATACAAATTATTGAATATAATTGATGTACTTTAACGATAAGTAATTTTTTAATTAAAAAATTGCAACACTAAAATCTAGTTATTTTATACATAAATTCCTAAGGTTTAACACGACTTTCCCTCAAAATCATGTGATTTTTGCAGGATATTATAGAAACACTTTCTCGTTAAAAAATTTATATTTTCTAATTTATGTGGGCAACATATTATAATATTTTAATTATATTTGCAATTTAAATTAATTGGCTAAATTATAGTGATCTAATTAATTTTGTTAAGCCCGTAGGCCACTCAAATAAATGTGGACCAAAGGTAGGGGTGTGCAGAAAACCAAAAAAACTGAAAAACCGAACCGAACCAGCCCGAGTCGAGCCGAACCGAGCGGTTTTTCAAGTTTTGCGGTTCGGTTTGGTTAAGAAATTGGACAACCGAAGTAGGTCGGTTCGGTTATCGGTTTTTTGGTGTATAAAATCGACAAAAACCGACCCAACCCGACTAGTACGCTTATTACATTTTTATTGGTTTTGTGTATTAATTAATGAGCTATTTTCTTTAAAATAATATAGGTTAAATAATTAAAAAGAAATTTCAATAATAATAAATATTTAAGAAGAGAAAATGCGCAAATAATCAATAAGAAAATAAAGCCCAAGAGATAGAAAAACATATAAAAAAATTTCAAATAATATAAACTCATGGCCCAAAACACTAATTTAGGCCCAAGGTTCAAACTGACAAAAACCGACTGCCCGAACCGACCCCGGCCGGTTTTAGCCACTTTAACGGTTCGGTTCGGTTCGGTTGAACTTAAGCGTAAAACCGAAAAGTCAGTTCGGTTGATGGTTTAACCGCTCAATTCGGTTAACCGAACCGTGCACACCCCTAAGCAATGGGAACCCTAACTAGACTATATATAAAGTAAATATTAGGGTTATGGTCTCCAACTCACTAAATCAAATTACGGATCCCTTCTCCCCATCTGAAAGAGAACCAAAAAATTTCATTAAGATACTGAGGCGATTTGGTTGAGGAAGATCACGTACCCGCTCGATCCGTGCTGTTATTGTAATTAATTCTCGTATTTCGCATTTATTTATCATGAATCCATGTACGTGTTTTAATTGTTTTAATTTAAATATTGATGATTTGACATGTTGAATTTAAGGATTAATTTTTAACATTTCTTGCATACCGAACGCAACAACAATGCAAGAAAATACGGTATCTCCAACATATGGTATCTCCAACATATGCAAACAAAACACCTTTTTATCTTTTCAAAGTAATACGAAAAGTTGTGTATATATATAGATGTTCCTTGTTTGGGCCTCTTAATTATATACCAAAGTTCTACTTGCCCATAGCAAAAGTAGAAGTAAAAATAAAAATAAAAACCGCCCACTAATTAATAAATTTGTTTCATTAATACATAATGTATGAATAACAAGTGGATGTGATAGTTATTTTATGTTGAAGACGCATACCAAAATTTGAATTAATTAATTGAAAATCTATATAGAACACATCACAATCGTATACGCTTTAAACAAAACTATGTGGTTCATAAAATTAATAAAAATGAGCATAATGCTAAAATAGTTACAAGTACATGCTTTATTTGAAATATGTCATATATGTTTGATAAACATAATGAAACACCTTACCAAACTGCTGAATTTATAATTTATGAATTTGATAAAATGTTGTGATAAACATCTTAATTTTTACACCACATAAGATGAAGCTTACTTGTATATATAGCCCATATTCTAAAGAAGACAATTTATCTTTACTTGAAAATAAATTGTCTATTTTGATAGGTAAATGAATATATTTTTTCGTGAAATTTGGTAGAGATGATCTTCATAATGAGATCATTACAAGTAATAAGGACACGCCATGGTTTTGTAAATAGAGTATGTATATAGTAATACACGGATAAAAGAAATAGCAGGGTGCTAGTAAGGTGGAGGACGTGAGTAGAAGTCCGGTCTAGGAGGAAGCAGACCTCGCATATGCAGTGTTGTTTGTCGCGGGTGGTAGTGAAACCCGGCAAGTGGTCCAAGTGGATCTCGTGGCGACATAGGACTATGATGGAAGATGTAGATGCACTGGCGACAACGGCGGCGGTGGAGTGAGATGCTTGTAACTGAAATTAACATATTGAATGTAGATATTATATATCAATTCAAGTGTTAGGTATATATGAAGTTTATATATATATATATATCAGCTCAAGTGTGAGGTATATATATATGAAGTTTGTATTTCTTTTAATTAAAAAACAAAGGAAGATATAGTTGTTCTCCTTTTTTGGCAAACTGGAATTTAAAAAGGTGATACTCTAGCCTGAGAGCTCCTGAACTTAAGTAGGCACCTTTTTTATTATGCAGCTATTTTTTTTGATTAAATTATGTTGCTATTAATTATTCATACATCCTAACTTTAGAGTTCTTTTTTTCACTTTATTTCTTAATTTATTTCTTTTTTTAAGATCAACGATAGTTTATTCATAGTACTAAAAGTTTACACTTCATTATTATTATTTTTTTCTATACTTGGATCATATAAATTGTAAAATTGTTCTTTTCTAATTGATATGGTTGATGAGTTAGACATAGATGATATTAATGGTAAAATTAGAATTGGTGAAAGATTATTGTGAAAGGAAATAGTAAAATAATTAGAGTACATAAAACGTATAGCAACAGTTAAGTTTCACTATCTTCGCATAAATTGCTGGGTTTATCGATGGACATGAACATTAATTTTTTATTGTAGTATTAACTTGGTACCGTTTTCCAACAAAATCTATTTAAGGAATCTCTTTCTTTGCATCTTGAATAGCCGCTTGAAACACTTAATTAGTGGACAAAATGCTCCATCTCCAACTTCTTGTTCATCTCCGTTTATATTCTACTTCTTTTTCTTTATTTAAAAATTAAGTATAAATTTTTTTATTAGTTATCAAATACATATAAATTTGATTGTTTGTGAGAAACAAAAATTAGTTTCTTCCAATATTACAACAATTAACGTAAGTATTAGAATACAATGAATTATAAAATTATATCATATATCATAATAGATTGATATTTATTTTAGCAATATGAAACGAAACAAGTTCGTTCTTCAATTCATGTTAATATGCTATCTAATCACAACTGTTTTATTATTGTTATTGTCATTCACAAAATATGATTGTTACTGTCGTTCACAAAATATGATCACATAAGGGTAAATCATGATTTTATGATAGCTTTCATGCAAATATCCTTCGTATTTTTCATTAAACCATTTTCTTTGAAGTTGCTTTTACATTATCTAAGATAAGATTTATTGTTCTGCTTTTTTTTTTTGTCTTACTATCAATGTAAGTTGAATGTAGTAGCAGCAATATTGTATTAGTAACATGGATAGGAGTTTTCACACGAATCTGTAATCCTATTTTTAATACTATTGCGCATAAGAGTTTGAGATCGAGGTTAAAAAACGCTTTTTAAAGTTGAGGGGCCAAGTGGGAATGATGCCATAGTTTAAGGGCCACTTACATAGTTTGTTCAATTAGTGATCTTTTTTTCCTTTTCTGTTAAAATAATAGAGAGAGAAAGAAATAAGAGAATAAGAGAAATCTTATTACTCAACTGATCTCCAATATGTGTAAGGGTTAGCTCTATTTATATTAAGAGCTAACCTCCTTACTTCTCTACATAATCAATGTGGGATAAATCCAATATATATACTATTAGGTAATCCCTCATGCATACCACAATTCCAATGTGGGATAAATTGTATCTTACAATATTAGTTATGGACATCCACATATCAATATTTTTATAACACTCCCCCTTGGATGTCTATTATGTCACAATTCAATGACAGTTGCCTCATTAAAACCTTCCTAAGGAAAAATCCAGTGGAAAAAAACCAAAGTGAAGGAAAAATAGTACAACATTCTTCCGGATCATTGAATCGGTATCAAATGCACAATATGCTGCCTCGTTAAAACCTTTACTAGGAAAACCCAATGGGACAAAACCTAGTTAAAGGAAAAAGAGTACAGCGTGCAAATATTAGGTAGCATACTTCAGGATGCTCCCCCTGATTATTTACTCCCCCCTAATGACAACATTTATATATTTTTGTTATAAAGTCGACGCATGCCAATATCATAAACTAACTTCTGGAATATCGGAGTTGGTAATGACTTTGTAAACAGATCAGCTAAGTTGTCACTTGAACGGATTTGCTTGACTTCAATCTCTTTATTCTTCTGAAGCTCGTGAGTGAAGAAAAACTTAGGTGAAATATGTTTAGTCATGTCACCTTTGATGAAACCTTCTTGAATTTGCGCTATACACGATGCATTGTCTTCATAGATAATACTTAGAACATCTGTAATAGAAGACAACTGACAAGAACTGTGAATATGATGGATTAAAGATCTCAACCACACACATTCTCGACTAGCTTCATGAAGAGCTAAAATTTCAGAATGATTAGAAGAAGTGGCTACTAAAGTTTGTTTAGTAGATCGCCAAGAGATAGCGGTATTACCACTAAGAAATACATAACCTGTTTGAGATCGTGCCGTATGAGGATCAGAAAGATATCTTGAATCTGCATATCCTATTAACTCAGAACCATTAGAATTATGTGAATAAAATAAGCCTAAATCAGTGGTTCCTCGTAAATATCTGAGGATATGTTTGACACCAGTCCAATGTCGTTTAGTTGGTGCTGAGCTATATCTAGCAAGCAAATTAACTGAGAATGAAATATCCGGCCTAGTACATTGTGCTAAATATAATAGGGCACCAATCGCACTTAAATATGGTACTTCAGGACCTAATACTTCTTCATCATCTTCCTTAGGACGGTATGGATATTTCTTTACATCTAAAGACCGGACAACCATGGGAGTGCTTAGTGGATGTGCTTTGTCCATACCAAAACGTTTCAATACATTCTCAGTATAGTTAGATTGATGGACTAATATCCCACTAGTGTTTCTCTCGATCTGCAAGCCGAGACAGAATTTTATTTTTCCAAGGTCCTTCATTTCAAATTCCTTCTTCAAATAGTTAGCAATTTTTTTTCGAACTCCTCAGGAGTCTCGAGTAATGTATCCACATAAACTGCTACTATTGAAAATCATTTTTGATTATTCGTTTATAAAGACACATGGCAAATGGGATTGTTTCTATTTCATTCCTTAGATAAATCTTACTAAGATGATTGTATCACATTCTTCTGGAATGAATTTGTATCGCATTCTTCTGGAATGAATAAGTCCATACAATTAGCATCTTAATTTTATTGAGTACGTACTCTTCGACTTTGCTTCAGGCAAAGTTAATCCTTCTGGAATTTTCACATAAATGTTAGAGTCTAAGTCCCCGTATAAATTAGCAGTTTCACAGTATCTGAGTCTCATATATAATATTTCAATAACTGCTAAGCTAATTATAAGATATTTAAAATTTATATATTGGATCCATAATCAGGGGAATACTATACTCATAATCAATCCTAAGTTTCTGCAGGAAACTTTGTGCCACAAGTTGTGCCTTATTCTTTTTTATTATTATAATTTAATTTCTTATGAACACCCATTTGTAACAAAAAAATGCTAATATATTATTTGGGGTTCGTACTATAGGTCCAAATATACCACGTTTCATTTAGAGACTCAAATTTTGCCTTAATGGCAATTTCTCATTTGGCCAATTTTTTCTTGTCGACATTTATTTATTGTACGTGGTTATATATTATTATTATCATTGCCCTTTGATATTCCAGTCGCTACTGTATATACAAATAAGTTATCGATGACATTTTATTTATATTCCACATCTCTTTTATTAAATATTGAGATCTCTTTATTATTTGGTACCAATGCCTCTTCAGGGGCTTATGTAGTCTTTTCAGGGACTTGCGTCTTTTTCAAGACAATGGCCACTTCAAGAGCCTTAAAGAGAGTGGATTTTCTCATAACCTCTTCTTGTAATTTCTTACAAAACAATATTCTCCGTACCTTCTCACATTGTGATGTACGCGGGTCTAGATAAGATATAGTGGTATTGTTCCACTATAATTCTCGCCGTTCTTCTAGAACGGATAGTTCTGCAGGAATTTTCTTATCTCTCCCTAACGGCGGGAATACTTTCTCATCAAAGTGATAATTTGCAAAATGTGCAATAAACACATCTCCTTTAATTGATTTTAAATACGAGATTATTAAAAATGGGTCAAAGCATATATGAATAATAAAACTAACTATGGGAAAATTAAATTTAGTAGTTGTATTTTTGAATTTGCATGATAAGCTTGTAAAACAAAATAATATATAGTAGAATGAAGAAAACTTACATACCAATAGGTGTCTATAGTCTTGGAGCATCTACAGAGGGACAAATATCATCTTGCATTCTTTTAAAAAAATTGTCAATCCAAAAAAAAATTTAAATAAAATAATTTAGTAACAAGTTTACCTTTGCAAATACATGGTAGAAAACAAATACAAATTTAGTAAACTTGTACCATTAAAAGTTGTTTATTATTTTTTTTTCTTAATATGGTACTTCTAAGATACCTACCTATCATGCAAAGAGTTAAAATTTTTTGAGATAACTAAATTTTTGACTTTGAGCTCGGCTTGAGCTTCTTACTCATAATAAAGAGTGATTCAATACTAAAAAGCGTTGTATAATAGACACTCGATGATAAAATACTTAATTTTTTCTAGTGGGAGCTTTTGGCTCTTAACACTAGTAATAATGCACAATGTTGTGCAATAGAGACCCGAGGAGAAAGTAATAATGATTCTAGTGTGAGCTTCTGGCTCCCAACACTAGTTAATAATGCATAGTAATTCATTGTTACCTTCACTATTTATTTCAATATGATACTCATTAAAATGAAGCAAGTTTCTTCAAGAACTACTTGATAATAATAATCTTTAATGAATATGTTGATATATTATATAGGCTTTTCTGGAGCCTTCAATCTTTGGTATAAGTCCAACTATAGTGGATACTTTTTGTATATATTAAGCACAACTTATTGAAAAACTTTTGATTTTTCAATAATAGTATATGATATGACACCATCTGAAAAGTGTATTATGCAATCCATAATTCATACATTTAAATAAAAGAATCATAAATAAATGATAATTTAGGTCTTCTGGACCTAAATTGATTTTTCGCTCTCAACTTCTCATCAAAAGTCTCTTCATCAAGAGGAGTGTAATCAGCAGCTTTATAAAAAAATAATTTCATGCTCCCCCCCCCCCATTCAGTATGATTGTCTCACATTATTAATAAAGGTCTTGTATTTAACTACCACATATTTTGGTATATACTTATTATTTAAGGTCCGGCACTTCTCAACAAACCACTTCAGGTGGTTCTTGAATTTTATATTAATTTTTCTTTCTACCTCTGCTGGGGCAGTTACCATTTCTACCACCACTTCAGGAATTGCCTTAGAACTAATTGTTCTAAAATTATGATTCTATCAATATTTGGTTGTTCGATTCTGATATAAGGAGACAACCAACTTTGTCTAGACTAATTGAAAAACAATAATCTTGATATTGCTACTTCAGGAGCACATTCAAGGTATAATAGATGGGAAGTCTTTGATAGTGGTGCTTTAGGAGCAAATGATCAAAAATAAAAAGTCATACTCAACCATTGTCATAGATTCAATCTATTCATTACGAGCATTGGCATGATGACCATCTTCTAGTGGTCTTATCCATCTTTCAGGGATTGCCAAAAAAAACTACTAAGTCATTTTTAAGTATGTATAAATTGATGACGTATAAAGTTGAGAGTTGATGCTTTATCTTATGAGACTTTAGGCTCATAAGAAATAATGAATTGAAAGTTCTTACTTAAATATGAAATTTCGGATTCATAAGAAATAATAAAACTTTTGGTTTTATAAAAAAAACTTCGGGCTTGAAAATTCTAACCTTATATGCTGATCTATTATGTTTGTAATGTTTTGAGAAATTATAGAGAAGGGTTAGAATAAGAGATTTGTTAAGTTCAAATAGGAAATAATATAACAACAGTATACTTATATATAAATATATATATATATATATATATAATTTTAATTAAATAAAAAATTAACAGTTATATGGGACTTCAGGCCCAAATTTAGGTTACCAAATTTATGGGACTTTAATTCAATATCCTCTTATATCAAAATTTCAGATTTGATTATTGAAACATATTGTTATTGGAACTTCAGGTCCAAATTTATGACTATGGAGCTTCATGTCCAAATTTATGACTACAGAACTTTAGATCCAAAATAATTATTATGAAACTTCAGGTCCTAATTTAGAGAACTTCATATCTCTAAATAAAATAAAAGCCTTTGACTTCAAATATAAATCATAGATCTTCGGGTCTATAATAATGAATGGGGAACTTCAGGTCCCAAATATAAATTTTTGGATATTCGGGTCCATAATAATGAATAGGAAACTTTAGGTCCCAAAAATAAAATATGGATCTTCGGGTCCATAATAATGAATAGGGAACTTCAGGTCCCAAATATAAATTATGGATCTTCGGTTCATAATAATAAATAGGAAACTTCAGGTCCCAAAAATAAAATATGGATCTTCGGGTCCATAATAATGAATAGGGAACTTCAGGCTCCAAATATAAATTATGGATCTTCGGGTCCATAATAATGAATAGGAAACTTTAGGTCCCAAAAATAAAATATGGATCTTTGGGTCCATAATAATGAATAGGGAACTTCAGGTCCCAAATATAAATTATGGATCTTCGGTTCATAATAATAAATAGGAAACTTCAGGTCCCAAAAATAAAATATGGATCTTCGAGTCCATAATAATGAATAGGGAATTTCAGGTCCCAAATATAAATTATGGATCTTCGGGTCCATAATAATGAATAGGGAACTTCTGGTCCCAAAAATAAATTATGGATCTTCGGGTCCATAATGATGAATAGGGAACTTCAGGTTCCAAAAATATAAATCGTGGAACTTCGGGTCCAAGATAATAATGATTATAAATTTAAAGTCCCAAAAGTACAAATCATGAAACTTCAGGTCCAAATTATTTATAAAATAGAATATTCAATATTTATAACAATAATAAAAAGACAAACCACATGAATCATAATATTATGAAAGAAAAAAAATAAAAATTATAGATCTGACCTGTATGAAGAAATTACGATGTTTGATATTGAACTGGCCTCCAAAAAGAACAAATATAAATTTGAAACTATGGTGACATGCTTTCGCATGACCAGCCGGCCTTCAAGAAGAAGGAAAAAATTTTAACTATGGTGGCCTGCTTTCGCAATGGCCTCCAATTGACTGTAGAGCAGTCGTGCTGATAACGTGTTAAAATAATAGAGAGAGAAAGAAATAAGAGAATAAGAGAAATCTTATTACTCAACTGATCTCCATTATGTGTAAGGGTTAGCTCTATTTATATTAAGAGCTAACCTCCTTACTTCTCTACATAATCAATGTGGGATAAATCCAATATATATACTATTAGGTAATCCCTCATGCATACCACAATTTTAATGTGGGATAAATTGTATCTTACAATATTAGTTATGGACATCCACATATCAATATTTTTATAACATTTTCAATTTTTTTCAGTTGATATTTTGATAGTTTTTGGGGATATAAACCTTTTGGAAAGATAGCAAATTTTATTTATGCTTATCTTGTTATGGACGGTTTGAATGGAAGTAATTTAAAATATATGAAATAAAAATTATAATAAGTGACTTTGTGATTAAAAATTATTGTTTTCTAATTGCAAGAATTTAAATCTCCTTACTTATACAATACTATTAAATTATTCTAAAGCTGAAATAAAAGATTAAAATGACATGGTCGTTTAAGGTAGCTTAAATAATGCCCCTATTAAATTTATAATAATAATAATAATAATAATAATAATAATAATAATAATAATAATAATAATAATAATAATAATAATAATAATAGTTAGCCTTGCACTATTTAAATTACAATGATAAGTTGATTTAATAGTACGTAGTTACTCTTGCACTATTTAAATTAAAATGACAAATTTATATGTAGTAGTTAGTCTAGCAATAGTTAAATTACAATGATAAATTCATATAACAGTAGTTAGTCTTGCACTATTTAAATTTCAATAAATTAATATAGTAGTAGTTAGTCTCGCTCTATTTAAATTTCAATGATAAATTGTAATAATAATAATAATAATAGTAGTAGTAGTAGTAGTAGTAGTAGTAGTAGTAGTAGTTATAGATTCCCCCAAAACTTATTTCCTGACATTTGGGATATCTTGCCAATATTTGGTTCAAACATTAATCTTCCTTTTTTGGTTTAAAGGGGATTATGAATAGAATAAGTGTCAATTATCAAAAAAAATTAAAAAATTATTTTTATAAAATTATATATAAGACGTATCCTAACTATTTTACAGAGGTAAAAATTTGAGTTTTTATTGCTAAATTATTTATTATGAAAATTTTTAATAATAAAAACAAATATTGTTTTAAAAAAAAATTAAACATGATTATGAATGGAATAAGTGTCAATTTTTAGAAAAAAAAACCTTATAAAATTATAAGACAAGTCCTAACTCCTAACTAGTTTACGGAGGTAAAAATTTGAGTTTTTATTGTTCAATTATTTGTTATGAAAAAATTTTAATAATAAAAACAAATATTGTTTAAATTTTTTGGGTAAAAAGGTAAACGATATTTTTTTGTTTTGTTACATAATTGTTTGAAAAGTAAGAAAAAGAGTAATGCACAGATTCAATCGTTTTGAAGGAATTAGAATATGAATGGAAAAAAAATTGTCTTCATAAGTAAAAATAATACTTAATTTTACCAAAAACACAATAGAAGAATGTCTGAAGTAATTTTTTATTACATCTATTTAAAAAGGGAGAACTTTGAAGAACTAGTTTATTGATCCAAAAATAATATATATACTCCTAACTTTGAACCAAACATAGGAATCATTCTGCAAAAAAATTTAACATTTCAAAAATTCTTTAAAATTCGAATAAAATGAACCCTAATGGGTTGGTAGTCATGAATTAAGACAAGACAATAAGAAATGAACATTACACATGTCATCTATGATGCATACAAGTCAAAGAATTGTACATTATTTGATTTTTGTATTTTTTGGATGGGATTAATTTCTTTCATTACTCTGTGAAAAGAAGAATTTGCGCATAGCAAACTATTTTTCAAATAGGTTGTGTGAGCAATGGCAAATCAACAATTTCTTGAGACTTTGACCGAAGAAAATTATATTGATAGAGACAAATTTATGCATTTAAAATGAAGATTTTACCTTCTTGCATTATTATTATTAAATATATGTGTTATATAACTTATTACATAATATATATATATTACACAATATTAAATTAACTATTTTTATAAAATTTTATTAAAAATGCTCTTATTATCTTTTAATGTATTGAACCAATTTAAATTCTTTAATATATATATATATATATATTAAGTCAGTAATGTTAAATAGTGCAATCATATCGGCGTTTAATATCATTGCCTCGAAACTCTCAACTAAATATATAAAAATAATGTGGCCGACACATCCTGTCATAAATGAAGCCCACATTTTTGGTGTCTACCCTTGCTTACTTTTTTCTGTTTCACTACCATGTACATGTTAGCTATTATCGCACCGTTTAAACTCTAAAATCTTTTATTTACATTAATTTCCTTACTAAAGTGCAGAATTTCTTTAGATGTTATTTTGAATCAATTAACATTGTTTTATTAATAGAAGTGAACATGAATAATTTTTTTTAACATATAAATTTTTGCTTTTAAATTCAAAATTCTGCAAGTCATAAGCCACCAACATAAGTTGATCCAAGTGAAAAATGCTCGGATCCACGAGCACGAACATAAATTTTCTGTTCCAGTGAACTTGCATTATTAGCTTGGTGCACGTTTTCAGTTAACGACATTACTAGGTCATCTAAGTGATTCATCTCAAACCTCTTACTTTTTATACAAAGAATATCTTACTCCGCATCTTCATTAGCCGCTTAAAATACTTAATGAGCGGACATAATGCTCTTCCTCCAACTTTATTTGCATTTCCATCTCTACTATTCCTCTTTCTCTGCATTTAAGAATTAAACATAAATTTTATTTATTTGTTATCAAATACTTATAAAACTTGATAGTTTGCGAGAAACAAAAATTAGTTTATTCCAATATTACAACAATTAATGTAAGTATTAGAATACAATGAATTGTAAAAATATATCATAATAGATTGATCGATATTTATTTTAACAATATGGAATGGAACAAATTCGTTAGTGATACTTGTGTTAATATACTATCTAATCAAAAATATATTATTATTGTTATTATCATTCACACAATATGATTGTTATTGTTATTCACACAATATGCTCAGATAAAGATAAATCATGATTTTATGATAGCTTTCATGCAAATATCCTTCGTATTTTTCATTAAACCAATTTCTTTAAGTTGCTTTTACGTTATCCGAGATAAAATTTGTTGTATTATCAGTGTAAGTTGAATGTAGCAGTAGCGCAATTGTATTAGTAACATGGATAGGAGTTTTCACACGAATATGTACGTTCTAATTTTAATATTATTTCGCACAAGAGTTTGAGAGGTTAAACGGCCCGCCCTTTTTAAAGTTGAGGGGCTTAAGTGCAAATGATGCCATAGTTTAAGGGCCACTTGCATGGTTTGCTCAACTAGGAATCTTATTTTCTTTTTAAATTTTTTTTCGGTTGATATTTTGATAGTTTTTGGGATACGACAAATGTATTCAGGGGGAGCTAGAAATTTATAAGAGGGGGAAATTTCTGCATTTATATATTTCCTAATTAAAGAGGGAAAATTAATTTTTGTAATCTTTAAAAAAAAAATTAAAGGCGGCAAAATAAAATAACTAATACAAGTTTCTCACACACACCACGACCCATGCACTAAAATATTTGAAAATAAGCTCTATTTGAACCGGTGACTAAATTTGAATTTTTGTGCTTTCTTAAAAAAATATTAAAATAATAAACTATCAATTTGATATATAAAAAGTATATAGAATTCAGATTACATAACAATTTAATTTTTTTCGTAGATTTAGTAGCCGCTAACACGAACACATTCAAAAGTCAAAATCTTTTGCATATAGGTTTATATATAGTGGACTCTAAATTTATTTGAAGAGGTTGAGTTTATATTTGCCACTAATGAATTAATTATGGCACCATATACACTTTTGGGTCATACAACAATTAGGCTTTTGGAAAGATAGCAAATTTTATTTCTGTTTATCTTTATTTAATTACCTGCGATTTGAATGTGAGTAATTTAAAATATATAAAATAAAAATTATAATAAGCGACTTTATGATTAAGAATTATTGTTTGTTAATTAAAAAGATTTGAATCTTGTTACTTATGCAATACTATTAAATTATTCTAGAACTGAAAATATGATATTGATATTGATATAATTAATAGTACTTAGTCTTTTGCTAAAAGATTTTGCTATTGCGGAAAATCGAATCTGGGACATGCGCCTAACCACACATCCCATACTCGCCCTAACCATTAGGCCACCCCTTGAGGTTAGTCCCGCAATATTTAAATTATGATGATAAATTAAATAGTAGTTAGTCTAGCACTATTTAAATTATAATAAATTAATATAATAGTAGTTAGTCTCGCACTATTAAAAGCACAATGATAAATTGATATAATAGTACTTAGTCTTGCACTATTTAAATTACAATACTTAGTCTTGCAATATTTAAATTACGATGATAAATTGAATAGTAGTTAGTCTACCAATATTTAAATTACAATAAATTGATATAATAGTAGTTAGTCTCCCACTATTAAAAGCACAATGATAAATTGATATAATAGTACTTAGTTTCACACTATTTAAATGACAATAATAAATTGATATAATGATAGTTAGTCTCGCACTATTTAAATTACAACGATAAATTGATATAATTGTAGTTAGTCTCACACTATTTAAATTTTAGACAATCGGATCCATGGACACGAACATAAATTTTCTCTTAATGAGCGATAAAGTTTGACGTAGAGAAATTCAACGGAAAGTTGGTCAATTTCGGCATGTGGCAATGTCAAATGCGCGATGTCTTGATCCAACAGGAGTTGCATAAGGCATTGTTGGGTGTGGTAGCTAAGCCCATGACGATGACAGATGTTGAATGGGAAGAGTATGATTTGAAGGCTTGTAGCACTATCCGGTTGCATCTAGCTCAAAATGTGATATACTACGTTATGCGTGAGAAATCCGCGGCTAGCATATGGAAGATACTGGAAGAGAAGTACATGATGAAGAGCATAGAGAACCGTCTCTATCTCAAGAAGAAACTGTTCCGGTTTGAATATGCTAGAGGTACATCAATGAGTGAGCATGTTGATGAGTTTAACAAGATGATTTCTGATTTGTTAAACTTGAACGAGGACATGAAAGATGAGGATAAGGCTATTTTGTTGCTCAATTCACTTCCGGAATCCTATGACCATTTGAGCACCACTTTGTTATATGGTAAGGATTCAGTGAAATATGAGGACGTTTCTTCGGCACTGCTTGGTAATGAGCAGAGACAGAGGGAGAAATGTAGTACATCGTCCGATGCGTTGGTGACGCGGGGAAGGACAGATGATCGGAAACAAGCAAAGCACAACAACTCTCGGTCCAAGTCACGTACTAAGTACTTGGATAACATGGAATGTTACAAGTGCAAAAGGAAGGGGCATATGAAGAAGAATTGTCCTAACGCTTGGGTAGACAAAGGGAAGAAGAAGAATGCGGATGATATCGCGAATTCTGTTACTTCAGGGGATGATGATTTCGAGAGTATGTTAGTGGTTACTCCTAGGGAAAGCTTAACGGACGAGTGGATTCTAGACTCGGGTTTTTCGTACCACATGTGTCCAAACAAGGACCTTTTCCATACCTTGACGAAGGTGAATGGAGGAGCGGTTTTGATGGGCAATGATCACGTTTGTAGGACGGAGGGTATTGGAACGATCAAGTTGAAGCTACATGACGGAGCAGTCAGAACTCTGAATGAAGTCAGGTACATTCCGGATCTGAAGAAGAATTTGATTTCTTTGGGTTCTTTAGATTCTAATGGGTGCAAGATTGTGCTCGAGAATGAAATGCTAAAGGTTACTTTCGGTGCCTTAGTGTTGATGAAGGGAAAGAAAGAGGGTAATCTCTATTTCCTTCAAGGTAGTACGGTGACGGGTAGCGTTTCAATTTCTACGGAAGCTGGTGGAGCAAGTACAAGTTCGGATTCGACGAGATTATGGCACATAAGATTGGGACATGCCGGGGAGAAGGCGATGACGGTGTTATATAAGCAAGGTTTGCTCAAGGGTGCGAAGAGCTGCAAGCTAAAGTTTTGCGAGCATTGTGTGCTCGGGAAACAAACACGAGTAAAGTTTGGGACGGCTATTCATTGCACGAAGGGGTTGCTTGACTACATACACACGGATGTCTGGGGACCTTCCAAGACGAAATCCTTAGGAGGTAATCATTACTTTGTTACATTTGTAGATGATTTCTCTAGGAGGATTTGGGTATATCTCATGAAGCACAAAGACGAAGTCTTTGGGGTGTTTCTAAGGTGGAAGAAGATGGTCGAAAATCAACTTGGCAGGAAGATCAAGGTACTTAGATCCGATAACAGCGGAGAGTACACTAGTGATCCGTTTAAAGAGTACTGTCAAGATGAGGGAATTGTTCGCCATTTCACGATTAGAGGTACACCACAGCAAAACGGAGTAGCTGAGAGGATGAACCGTACCTTACTTAAAAAAGTGAGGTGTATGCTGTCAAATGCAAATTTGGGAAAACAGTATTGGGCGGAGGCCTTATCCTATGCGAGCTACATTGTTAACATGTTGCCATCTTCAAGGGTCGATTACAAAACTCCTATGGAGGTTTGGACAGGATCTCATGCAAGTTACGATTCATTACACAAATTTGGGTGTCCGGCTTATTATCACGTCCGTGAAGATAAGATTGATCCAAGAGCCCGAAAGGCGATCTTTATGGGTTCAAGAATTGGAGTCAAGGGATACAAGTTGTGGTGTCTACAAGACAAGAAAATAGTCGTTAGCAGAGATGTTACATTTGATGAGGCTTCTTTGCTCAAGATGCCTACGGGAGAAAATGTAAAGGCTCTCGATGAGAGTGAGAAGAGCGGAGTGGTGCAAACGGAAGTTACTACGCCGGTGGTGACTATTCCGTTGCAATCAGAAGTGACTAATCCGGTTGATTATTTCGATAGTGATTCGAAGAATGGGGAGATTCCTATTGAGGGGTCTAGTCAACAACAACGAGAGGTACCGTCTTTGGCGAGCGGAAGGGAGCCGAGAGCTCGACGAGCACCGCAACGATTTGGCTATGAAGATAGTGTGACATATGCATTGGTGGTTTATGGCGATGAACCGACTTCTTATCGGGAGGCAGTGGCGGATAGTCATTGTGATGAATGGAAGGCGGCCATGGGTGAAGAGATGGATTCTCTTCACAAGATTGAAACCTGGGATCTTTGCAAGTTGCCAAAGGGAAAAAAGTCAATTGGGTGCAAATGGGTGTTTGCCAAGAAAGATGGGGTTCTAGATTCGGATGTTCGGTATAAAGCAAGAATGGTAGCTAAGGGATTTGCACAGAGGGAAGGGGTGGATTATAATGAAGTCTTATCTCCGGTAGTGAAACACACTTCCATTAGAGTGCTATTAGCTATGGTATCGCAGTTTGACTTAGAGCTTGAACAACTCGATGTCAAGACGACGTTCTTGTATGGGGATCTAGAGGAGGAGATTTATATATCTCAACCGGAGGGGTTCAAGGTTGTTGGCAAGGAAGATTGTGTTTGTAAACTGAAGAAGTCCTTGTATGGGTTGAAGCAATCGCCTAGACAATGGTACAAGAAGTTTGACACATTCATGATGGCTCAGAAATTCAAGCGGAGTGATATTGATCATTGCGTTTATTTCAAGAAACTCAAGGGGGATTCGTTTATCTACTTACTCTTATATGTTGATGATATGCTTATTTGTTCATCGAGTATGTCTGATATCAACACGGTGAAGGCTCAGTTGAGTCTCGAGTTTGAGATGAAGGACTTGGGTGGAGCTAAGAAGATTCTGGGAATGGAGATAGTGAGGGAGAGGAAGAAGGGAAGATTGTGCCTCACTCAGAGGCAATATCTAGAGAAAGTGGTAGTCCGGTTTGGGATGCAGGATTCAAAGCCTGTGAGTGTTCCATTGGCTCCTCACTTCAAGCTCTCGGCAACTATGGCTCCAGAAACAGATGAAGAGGTGGAGTATATGGCTCAAGTTTCGTATGCGAGTGCGGTAGGAAGCTTGATGTATGCCATGGTGTGTACTCAACCGGATATTGCTCAAGCAGTGAGCATTGTGAGTAGATTCATGGCAAATCCGGGAAAACAGCATTGGAATGCTGTTAAGTGGATTTTACGGTATCTACAAGGGACGAAGAATAAAGGGTTGGTGTACCAGAGAACCGAGGGGTCTATTATTTACGGTTATGTTGATTCGGACTATGCTGGAGATCTTGACAAGCGACGGTCGACCATGGGGTATGTTTTCACATTTAGTGGTGGTTCAATAAGCTGGAGGTCGATGTTGCAAGGTGTAGTGGCGTTGTCTACTACGGAAGCAGCGTATATTGCAGCAACAGAGGCAGTCAAGGAAGCATTGTGGCTTCGGGGTTTGATAGGTGATTTGGGGATGGTTTAGGAGAATGTCGATGTACATTGTGATAGCTAGAGCGCTATTCATTTGGCCAAGAACCAAGTTCATCACGGACGGACGAAGCACATCGATGTCCGGTTTCATTTCATACGAGAGATTATCGAGAGTGGTGAAGTGATTTTGAAGAAAATTGGCACTAAGGATAATCCTGCAGATATGATGACGAAGGTGGTACCGACGACCAAGTTTGAGCATTGCTCGACTTTGGTTAACATTCTTCGGTGTTGAGGTCCCATTTGGGGGTAGAGGCTTTTCGGGGCCGGGTGTGATGCTATGGTAGTATTGATGGAGGAACAAGTGGAGTGAGGTAGGCAATTTGCTCGATAGATAGCTGTATGGTTCGCCAAGGTAGAGATTTGTGAAGATTGGCTCACATTTGTTGTTTGGTGGACCATGATCGATCATGGAGTCGGCAGAAATTCCAGTGGGCTTTCATGATCGATCATGGGGTATACCATGATCGATCATGGTTACTGCACTTTGCTTATTTAGTTAGTTTTTGGCTCATTTGTGTAGATATCTTGTAAGTAAGATTTGAGAGCTAAAAAGTGAGAAAATTTTTCTTGTGTGTTTGTAATCACTCTTTGTTCCAATCATCAATAGAAGTTATCGTCTGTGTGGATTAGTGGCTTTTACGCCGACACCACGGTAAAACCTTGTCTTGCGCTATTTCTTCTTTATTTCCTATTTCTCTATTGTGGGTGTGCTTTTTTGTGTCGGTTCTTCTTTCAGGTAAACCATTTGGGTTTGTGAGATCCCTCCCAGTTGCGTCGTGCTCGGTTGTGAGCGGTTTGGCGCAACAGTTTTCACGCAAATATGTAATTCTATTTTTAATACTATTTTGCATAAGAGTTTGAGAAGTTAAACGGCGCTTTTTAAAGTTGAGGGGCCCAAGTGGAAATGGTGACATAGTTTAAGGGCCACTTGCATAATTTGCTCAATTACGGATCTTATTTTCTTTTTCAATTTTTTTCAGTTCATATTTTGATAGTTTTCGGGGATATAAACCTTTTGGAAAGGTAGTAAATTTTTCTAGGGCTTATCTTGTTATGCACGTACAATGTTTCTAGGGCTTGAATGTAAGTAATTTAAAGTATATAAAACAGAATTATAATAAGTGACTTTGTGATTAAGAATTATTGCTTGTTAATTGCAAGGATTTAAATCCCGTTACTTATCAATAGTATTAAATTATTCTAAAGCCGAAATAAAAAATTAAAATGACATGATCGTTTAAGGTAGCTTAAATAATGCCCTTATTAAATTTATATAATAGTAGTTAGTATTACACAATTTTTATTAGAATGAAAAATTGCTATAATAATAATATTAGTCTTGCACTATTTAAATTACAATGACAAATTTATATGTAGTAGTTAGTCTAGCAATACTTAAATTGCAATGATAAGTGATGTAATAGTTAGTCACGCATCATTTACATTTCAATGATAAATTGATATAATAATAGTTATTATAGATTCCCGCAAAAAATATTTCCTAACATTTAGGATATCTTTGTTAATACTTGGTTCGGACATGAATTCTCTATTTTTTTGGAACATTTGATTACTTTTTCTATGTTTGGTTTAAAGATGATTATGAATGTAATAAGTGTCAATTATCAAAACACTTTTCTTGGTTTAAAGATAATTATGAATGGAATAAGTGTCAATTATCAAAACACTTTTCTTTTTATAAAATTATAAGACATGTTCTAACTATTTTACGGAGGTAAAAATTTGCGTTTTTATTGTAAAATTATTTATTATGAAAAATTTTAATAATAAAGAACAAATATTGTTTTAAAAAAATTTAAACAGGATTATGAATGGAATAAGTGTCAATTTTCCCAAAAAAAAAATTACAAAATTATAAGACATGTCCTAATTCCTCACTAGTTTACAGAGGTAAAAACTTGAGTTGTTGTTAAATTATTAGTTATAAAAAAAATTAATAATAAAAACAAATATCTTTTAAATTTTTTGGGGTAACAATGTAAAATATAATTTTTTTTGTTTTGTTACATAATTGTTTGAAAAATAAGAGAAAGAGTAATGCACACATTCAATCATTTAGAATGAATTAGATTACGGATGGAAAAATAATATTTTAATCTTACTAAAAACACAAAAGGATAATGTTTAAAGTGATCTTTTATTACGTCCATTTAAAAGAAAGAACTTTAAAATATTAGTTTATTGATATGAGATTAATGTACTCCTAATTGCAAATCAAACATGAAAATTGTTTTAACATTCTAGAAATCATTTAAAATCCAAACCAATTAATAAATGAACATTATACATATTTTTTTCTGAGATAATGGGTTATAAGGCCTCGTTCCATAATGTTTTATAACTCTAAGGACAGACTCATATTTAATAAAGGGAAGTAGTACTAATTTCATAATTTGGTTTTACAATAAGGACACTTTTCATAATATTAATTTATTTTAAGGAAAATGATAATTGTTGATGGACAAAAATAACCTCATATAATTCCCTCTCCCTCACTCCTCTCTCTCTCTTACAGAAATATAAATCGTTTATATATAAACCAAGCATTGTATGTTGTTGGTGCTGCTAATGAACATTTCAACAACATCTCTTCTTCTTCTTCTTCTTCTTCTTCTTCTTCTTCTTCTTCTTCTTCTTCTTCTTCTTCTTCTTTGTTTAATGAATTCTCTTTCTCTCTCTAAATCTTTTTTTTCTGTAAAAGTATCTCTCTCTTGATCTTTAATGTGAGACACAGAGAGAGAGAGTTTGAAATTATGTGGGAAGTGTTTCTTCAATAGGACCGAAGGGAATGGGAGGCGGAAGATGACGTGTTTCCTACGAAAATGCCACTTGCTTTTGAAGAGGAGGCGGAAGAGGCTTGATGATTACTTGGATCTAGTTTTTCTCTTTGCAATTTGTGCGAAATTTGGTGGTAAAAGGAGAAAAGGAAAATCATAGATAAAATTGAAGGAGGTTAAGGTGGAGTGTCCAATTGATGATGAATCGAAGGTGTTCATGAAGGTTTCGAGAACATAGAAGACTAAGGAAGATGTTTATTTTGACAAGGATTTGGATTTGATTGGAGGTGTGAGAGATGAAGATCTCATCAATTTTTTTATTTTTTTATTGGTGCTAAAACTGATATAGTACCATTGGTATGCTGAAATAGATTGGTGCTAAACAGATTTAGCACCATTCATACTGAAACAGATTGGTGCTAAACATTCTGGTTGGTGCTCAGAAGGTGCTAAATGCATTAAGCACCTTTTGGTTGCTGTCCAGGTGGTGCTAAATGCATTTAGCACCTTCTGGTTATTGTTCAGAAGGTGCTAAATGTATTTAGCACCTTCTGGTTGTGCATTCAGTATTTTCTGGTTATTATTCAGAAGGTGCTAAATGCATTTAGCACCTTCTGGTTGTACATTTAGCATTTTCTGGTTATTATTCAGAAGGTGCTAAATGCATTTAGCACCTTCTGGTTGGTGCTCAGAAGGTGCTAAATGCATTTAGCATTTTTTGGTTGCTGTCCAGAAGGTGCTAAATGCATTTAGCACCTTCTGGTTGTGCATTTAGCATTTTTTTGGTTATTGTTCAGAAGGTGCTAAATGCATTTAGCACCTTCTGGTTGTGCATTTAGCATTTTTTGGTTATTGTTCAGAAGGTGCTAAATGCATTTAGCATCTTCTGGTTGCTGTCCAGAAGGTGTTAAATGCATTTAGCACCTTCTGGTTGATATTAGTGTCATAATGTGACGTGAGATATTATAAAAAAGGGGTATTAGTGTATTTTTTATATAGTGTCCTTAATTTACATTGCTAATTTTTAAGTGTCCTTTATAATTATATTATTATTAGAATAAGCCCTTATGTCTAATTGCCTCTTTTTTTCTCTCTTCAAATAATTGATCAACTTTTTTGACCAAGCCCAACTAAGATTGAATCGGTCTAACTTGGTAGAGTCGACAATCAGATTCAACAAAGGTGAAGAAAGTGAACAATAAATTTGTAGTGAGGAAGACGAGAATTAATTAGTGGGGTAGGTTTATTCGGTAGCTGTTATTCTCAATCCGGCAGTATGTCCTCCCGATGTGTGATTGTGTTCGTCACTAGGCTCCAACGGCCTAAATAAAATGTAGATTTACAATAATGGAGGTTGAACTCTTAAAGAGAAAATGTGGGTATGATTGTTATAATACAAAGGTTGGAATCCTTCTCCTGTGGGTTTTTCTTTCCTGTTTCTATGTACAGGATAGGATTACATTCCCATTAGGTCAATAGTAAAATTACTATAAAAAGTATAACTTGCTCATCAATCTTGCCTCCCTTTCCATGTGGGGGATATATTCTTATCTATAACTAACTTTGCACTTTAGAAGTGTCATGCTATCATTCGCCAGGCGCCCATATCGGCAACGTCGCTGATCATACCCACAAGTACAGATGTCTTCACCGTATTGGCTAGGGCCCCCATATCGGCATCTCAGTTCCTTCTGATCTTGCAATCGTACTCGGTTAGCACATATTTACTCGGCTACGTGACCACGCCTTTGATCAAGCTTGGTGTGAATCCTCACTCCTTGTTCGAGCTTGTCCCATAAACTTTGGGTCTGCCTTCGGATACCCGGCCTAAATAGACGTTCCAAATGAACATAAAAGCATGATTAGTAACCTTACCTTGTCAACCATTATCCTTAGAAGCATTCCTTCTTCAACTGCTTCTTCCACTTTGCTCTAAGCTCCTTTGTATTTCAAATATAAAAAGGATGAACCATGGATAAGTTGCCAGGTATTAATTCTTAAAGCCAGTAGAGTTTCATCTTAGTTAAGGCAAAAGTGGAGTCTTATGTATACTCAGTTTGAGGGAATGCCTTTTCGTCTACATACAAAATTCCAGACTTCTAAAACCACATAGAAGCACAAATTAAGCAAATTCCATACCATGTAGCACAGAGTAAAAGCAGAAAATACTATGATGGTAGTTTCCCCTTCACACAATTTCAATGACAATCCTCATGTTTAAGCACAAGGTACAAACTATTATTCATTTTCTAATTTTTAAACAGATTGTTGAAATATAGAATACAGTAGCATAACATTCAAGTAAATTGATTGCAAAGTATTAACTTGTACTGTTAGCAATAAGGTTTTTGAACACCTGGGCACACTATTCGCTTAGGATGCCATATTATCATGTCAATACTTTAAAACAAAATGATATAAGACTGATATGACAAGAACATTTTACTAGAATTTTTGACATACTATATTACTCAATCAACTTGTTTGGCCTGTGTGCCAAATTTGACGGCACAACTTTGGCACACAGAAAGAGCACAAGTTTACAAGATGTACAAAGTTTATGAACTTAAAAGGCAGATGCTACTTTTCACATTGAACGGAAGGAAATGATGGTGGAACTCGCGTTGTACACAATGTATCTATTATCCATTGAAAGCCAAGAATTAATCAAAGAACCCATTTTTTCCACGATGGAACATGGCTTGTTGAGTTGCATCGAACGTTCCTTGAGAAGCATAGCTGAAGTAAACTGCACTTTGGCTACATAAAGGAACTTAAAGAGTTTTGGTGCTACCAATCCCACATATTAAAGATAAGACTTTTCTGGAATGTCAAGAAACGAGAAGAATTGACAAATAAGAATAAAGAGCTAAAACCATTAATTACAGAACCAGCTTTATTTCCGATGTGAATCCCATAGCTAGTGTGGAATCTATTATAGTGTCAAGTAGTTCTTCACTCAATATTATGACTAAGAAGTAATAGTCTAATAGCAAATTTTACAATTCTGAGCTTCAAATCTAACTCCACTCTTAGATCCCTACTTAAAATACACGGCATTATCTTTTGTTCCTCAACCGATCCTAGCTATCTTGAGTAGAATCTAAGTCTAGGATATCCTCATAAATACCAAATCATAAAAGTAAATTCCCAAAAAAACCTAAATGATTTCAAATTTTTTTATATAACTCGGATTTGGGCACAATTCTTTCTTTATTTGTATTAGGAACATTTAGTCTTTAGGTTTTTCAATCTGAAGATTTGGCTCTATATAAGAATCCTATTTCTATTAGATTTTATATTGTTTAATTCCTAGTTGACTTTGTATTGTCCAAATCCTATTTGGATTTGTATTATCCAATTTCTAGTAGATTTTGGCGTTGTACCATCCTAGACCCATATGATTCATACTCTATAAATAGACCCTTTATTATAAGTTTTATTTATGAGTTATATTGTATTATTTACCAGCTAGATTAGAGAGTTTATTTGAGAGAGAATATTGAGATCTATAATTGGCTGCTAGGGTTTGCTTTGAATTTTGTACTCAAAATTAGTCTCATCAATAATACCTATCACCCGGTGGATTAGTGATGGTTTTGCCGATACCCCCTAATTGCTTGCATGCTTGGTTAGCTGTTTTCTTCTTTAATCTATTGTTTTTCGTATTACTTGAATATCAGTGGTGCTTATTTCTTTAATTATTGTACGCATAATTGTCCAGTCAATCCTACGCTTGTGTGAGGGCTTGTTCTAGCGGTATCTTAGCATAACAATTTGGTATCAGAGTAAGGTTTATTCCTTGGGATAATTATGTGATAATTAGAGATGTCTATTGTTGATACACCGAAAGGAGGCGCCAAGGCGAAAGATAACCACCTTTGAAAGAAGCGTCTGCTCCTAAGGTGACTGATGCGGTTAAATTCGATATTGAGAGATTTGACAGGAAGAAGACATATTTTGCGATATGGCAGTACCATATGTCCGACATTCTTGTCTAACAAGGCTTGCACAAAGCATTGTTTGGGAATAAAGCTAAGCCCGATGAGTGGTCTGACATCGATTGGGCTAAGTATATGGCGAATAGTATCAAGAACCATCTATACTTAAAGAAGAAGCTATTCCGGTATGAATTTACGAGGGGCACATCCATGAACGATCATCTCGACGATTTCAATAAAATAATTTCAGATTTGCAAAGGTTAGACGTCGAGATTGATAATGAGGACAAGGCGATTTTGCTTCTTAATTCGCTCTTGGAATCCTATGATCATCTAACCACCACGCTTATACATGGGAAGGAAATGATGACCTATGATTTGGTATCGTCGGTCGTCTTGGCTAATGAAAAGGGCTTAAAGGAGAGAAGAGATCCAACTCAGATGCGCTATACACTAGGGGGAGAAGCGATGAGAAAAAGCGAGAAAATTGGGGAAGGTTGCGGTCGAAATCTCGGGGATCGACTGACAAGAGTAAGATAATTTGTCACAAGTACAGGAAACCTGGACACGTGCATCAAGAATGTCCAAATATAACCAATGACGGGGGAGAGAATAAAGGTGTGGTGGAGAACGCGAACACGATAACAGCACCGAAAGATAAGGACTTCGAGAGTATGTTGGTTGTGACTCCACGGGTTAGCTCTTCGAGCGAGTGGATCTTGGATAGCGGGTGCTCATATCACATGTGCCCAAACAGAAAATTGTTCCATACTTTCACTGAGGTTGACGGGGGCAAGGTTTTGATGGGCAACGGCCATGCGTGTAAAACGATGAGGATTAATACGATTCGACTAAAGAAGCATAACAGGGTAGTACATACTCTTAGTGATGTCCGGTATGTTCCTGATTTGAAGAAGAATTTGATCTCTTTAGGGGCACTTGATTCCAATGGATATCGTGTGATACTCGAGAGTGAAAACTTGAAAGTTCTCTCCGATGATATGGTTGTGATGCGAGGAAAGAATGAGGGTAATCTCTATTTTCTTCAAGGATGCACAATGACTGGGCTTGCTTCGGTTACAACTGAAGAGACTGACACGATGAGATTATGGCATATGCGATTGAGTCATGCTGTGGAGAAGGTTATGACAGTGTTGAGTAAGCAATGGCTACTTGATGGTGTAAAAATATGAAAATTGGAGTTTTGTGAGCATTGTGTGCTTGAAAAACAGACTCGGATAAAGTTTGGAATAGCGGTACATTGCACGAAATGAGCACTTGATTATGTGCACACGAACGTCTGGGGGCCAACAAAGACTCAATTCTTGGGTGAAAATCATTACTTTGTGATTTTTGTTGATAATTATTCAAGGAGAACTTGGGTCTATCTCATCAAGCATAAGGACCAAGTCTTTGATGTGTTCTTAAAATGGAAGGCAATGGTTAAGAACCAGATTGGTAGAAAAGTTAGAGTGCTCAGGTCAAATAATGGCGGAGAGTATACTTGTGATCCTTTTAAGGATTTCTTCCAATGGGAAGGTATCGTTTTCCACTTCATGATTAAGAGTACATGTAACACCTCGTTCCTAAATCTCAAGCTTAGCGAGTTCAAAAATCACAAGTAAGGCGATTTCGAGCTTCGAATAGTGAAATACTGTTTTGAAAGGAGCAACATGGTTCAGAGACTTCTGATAAGTCATATTAGTGTATTTAATCTTGTTATAATGTCCGTAAATCATTTCGGGTGGTTCGAGCTGAAATCGGGATGTAAATTTTAAGTTTTTAATTTACCCGACTTCATAATTTTTGGTTAAATTGAAGGAAGCGTAACTCCTTCGTTTCTCGTCAGACTGAGATTTTGTCCGCAATGTACCCTAGATTTTTAGGCAATGTACAAATTTCGTGCTTCGTTCAAAGGCAAATTCGGACTTCTACTAGGTTAAAACTGAGCGCGAAAAAGGTCAATCGCTATTAGTTGTTCATTAAGTAACACTAACGCGCTGATTTCGTCGAATTTCTGGGAATTACCTGTCCAAAATTTGGGGACACTTTCTTCTATAAAGTTGTACATCTCCAAATAAGCTTTTCGTGGACATAAAGATCACCTCAATCGGACTCCCGAGCGACAAGATGATCGTCCAAAGTTCAGCGCTGCAACTTCCCCACGCGTGAACAGTACCTGCGGGATTTAAAGCAACAGCTTATATACACACGTGAGCTCCTTTCTTCCTCATTTCTCATCAAGCCATTGGAGAGTTCTTAGAGAGAGATGAAAGCTCATCTTTAGGGAGTGTTTGAGAGATAATTTGACATCCATTATCCATACACTAAATCCCTACATAATTAACACTAAATCATCCTCCTAACACCACTATTCATCATTTTCTTCCTCCTTTCCACCTCCATGGCTGCGTAAGCTCGAGCTAGAGTTCATTATTCGGCATCTACACTTCGTCAACTCAAGGATAAAGCTTCTCTAAGGTGGGGACACTAGTACCAAACCTTAATTTCAAATTATTGTTGTTGTATTAGAGTTTTCTACTCAAATGGGGATTTTTTTTTATAAAAACCCTAGGTTTTATTTGTATATGTGGGTTGTGTTTGTTTAAGGCTTAATTGGTGATGCAAATGAGTTGATTATCACTTATATATCAAGTAACATCACTTATTATTATGCTATGATTTTGATTTTTATAGGGCAGTTTGCCATCTGAACAAACTCCACATGCCGAATTTTTCTAAAAACAGGATTTTCTATGGATCATATTTTCTTAAGAGAAAGTTTTTAAAAGTTGTTTTTATATTTTAAACCCGCCGTCGTGCACAGCATCCGTGATTAACCGGGTCCCGGAGGTGAAAATCTCAGAATGGGATTCGGGGCATCACAGTACACCTCAACAGAACAGGATAGTGAAGAGGATGAATCGTACGCTCCTTGAAAATGTGTTGTGTATGCTTTCCAATGCCAATTTGAATAAGCGATTTTGGGCCGAAGCCTTGTCTTACGCTACATTTTTGGTTAATCGTTTGCCATGCTCGGGAGTGGAATACAAAACACCTATGGAGGTGTGGACCAGATCTCATACTAGTTACGACAATATCCACGTTTTTGGTTGTCCGACTTAATATCACGTTCGTGATTAGAAAATTGACCCTTGGGTTCGTAAGGCAATATTCTTAGGCTCTTGTGATGGGGGTCAAATGTTACAAATTATGGTGTCTTCAAAGTAAGAAGATCCTGATTAGTAAGGATGTGATGTTTGACGAGGAGTATATGCTCAAGACGACCGCGCCGACAAACAGTGATTCTTCAATCCCGGTTGAAAAGGAGAATAAGACGAGCGAGATGGTGGTGAAAACGGAAGTGACTACTCTAGTTAATACTCGAATTGTGGATTCGATGGAGGATTCCAACAAGGAAAATACGACTCCCAGTGAGGGGTCGAAAATTTTGGTAGTGGAATCAGGTCAATAACAAACGATACCTTAGTGGAAGGAAGCCCAGGGCTCGACGTGCACCGGTTCAATATAGGTATGCAGACATGGTGGCGTATGCATTAGTAGGTTATGGGGATGAACCGACTTCGTATCGGGAAGTTATAGATTCTAGCGAGAATGCGAAGTGAAAAACGGCTATAGAGGATGAGATGGAGTCTCTTCAAAAAAATTGAACTCGGGAACTATGCAATTTGCCGAATGAGAAGAAACATATCGGGTGCAAGTGGGTTTTCATTAACAAATATAGGGCTCTAGGGTCCGGTGTTCGTTTTAAGGCAAGATTGGTAATCAAGGGTTATGCACAAAAAGAAAGGGTGGATTATAATGAACTATTCTCTCCGGTTATGAAGCACACCTCGATCCAAACATTGTTAGCTATGGTAGCGCAATTTGATCTCGAACTTGAACAACTCGATGTCAAAAGTGCGTTCTTGCATGCGGACCTAGAGGAAGAGATTTATATCTCTCAGCCGAAGGGATTTAAAGTTGTTGGTAAGGAAAATAGTGTTTGCAAACTTCGAAAGTCGTCGTATGAATTGAAACAATCCCCGTGTCAATGGTACAAGAGGTTTGACACGTTCATGATCGCACAGAAGTTTACTGGAGGGAATTTGATCCTTGTGTTTACTTCAAAAGGCTTGAATATGGCAATTTGATCTATTTATTGTTATACATTGACGATATGCTCATTGCTTCCCGGAGCTTCGTGGAGATCAACGTATTCAAAGCTCAGTTAAGTAAAGAGTTTGAGATGAAAGATTTGGGTAGAGCAAGAAAAATTTTGAGTATGGAGATCGTGCGAGATAGGAAGATAGGACGATTGTGTCTTTCACAAAGGCAATATCTTGAGAAAGTGGTTGCTCGATTTGGGATGAAAAACTCAAAGTCGACGAGTGTCCCATTAGCACTGCACTTCAAACTCTCGGCATCGATGGCTCCCAACTTCGAGGTAGAGGTGGAATACATGGCTCAAGTTCCTTATGCAAGTGCGGTTGGGAGTTTGATGTATGCCATGGTATGCACTCAACCATAAATTGCTCAAGCCATGAGCATTGCTAGTGGGTATATGGCGAACCCTGAAAAACTGCATTGGCAAGTAGTTAAGTGGGTTCTACGATATCTTCGGGGTATGATAGACAAAGGGTTAGTATTTAAAAAATCTAAAATATCAACTATTGAGCGTTTTGTGGATTCGGACTATGCCGGCGACCTAGACAAGTGGAGATCAACTACGGTTATGTGTTTATATTGGGTAGTGGTCCGTTGAGTTGAAGGTCGATGATTCAAAGTGTGGTAGCGTTGTCTACCACGGAGGCGGAATATATTGTGGTAATAGAGGCGGTCAAGGAGGCCATCTGACTCTGTGGTTTAGTTAGTGATCTTGGTTTGAAGCTGAAAAGAGTGGTGGTGCACTGTGACAATCAGAGTGTAATTCACTTGGTGAAAAATCAAGTTCATCATGAAAGAACCAAGCATCTTGATGTCCGATATCACTTTATCTAGGAAATTATTGAAAACGGTATTGTAAATCTAGTTAAGATAGACACCAAAGATAATTCGGAAAATATGTTGACAAAGGTTGTCCCATTGGCCAAGTTTGAGCACTGCTCGACGTTGGTCAATGTCTTTCAGTGTTGATGCTCCTCGGAGGGCGGTGGTTCTAAGGGATCGGCATGGGTGATAGGATTTTATTCGATGATTTGATCATAGTGGAGTGCATTGGGGTCTTGTAGAACATTGCCAAGGTGGAGAATTGAATATTTGGCTCTGTATAGGAATCCTATTCCTATTAGGTTTTATATTGTCCAATTCTTAGTTGACTTTGTATTGTCCAAATCCTAGTTGGATTTGTATTATCCAATTTCTAGTAGGTTTTGGCCTTGTGCCATCCTAGACCCCATAAGATTCATACTCTATAAATAGACCACTTTTATAGGTTTTATTTATGAGTTATATTGTATTATTTACTATCTAGATTAGAGAGTATATTTGAGAGAGAATATTGAAAACTCTAATTGGTGGCTAGGGTTTGCTTTGCGCGTTGTACTTGGAATTGGTCTCATCAATAATAGCTGTCACCCAGTGGATTAATGGCAGTTTTGCAGATACCACCTAATGGCTTGCATGCTTGGTTAGTTATTTTTTTCTTTAATCTCTTGTTTTTCGTATTGCTTGAATATCATTGGTACTTGTTTCTTTAATTATTGTACACATAATTGTCCGATCAATCCTACGCTTCTGCTAAGACTTGTTCTAGTGGTATCTTAGCACAACACAATCTACATATAATTCAACATGGCTGGATGATTTAGGCGATTGAATATGTCATAATTAAGGTCAATTTTTTTCCAAAATTTATAGGATATGTTCTATATATTGTTTGAGGTTATACTAATATATAGGAAATATCCTATATATTAATTAAGGAGGCTGCCACAAATTTTGCAAATTATCCATGTACTTCACTGAATAGGGTTAACCAAGATTAAAATAATTAATTTCAACAATTTTCTTCAGTAAATCTAAAGAACATAGCTGCATTTCAATAGTGTCCCAAAATCCGATGTTCTTTTACGTACCAATGAACTGAACTATAGGCCTTGAGTAGAAAAATAAAAGTAAAAAAAGAACCACCACACAAGAGTAAAACCAAAGAGTATAGATATAAAAAAAAGAGTAAACCCAAGCAGCCAGCAAAGAAAGAATCTTAAGATAGAGGTATAAGGCAAGAGACTAAAATATTAAAGCTGAGAAACTTACCAAGGGGTATTATATGGGATGGAGATGCCCGCTCCTCACATTATGTTGATAAAGAACTCAGTATTCCTGTTGAGTTTCTCATTCATCTTAGCGTACATAATAATAAGCTCATTTTGGTGGCGAATATCTCTTCGCGCCCTCCTGTTGTGCTTGTGCAATCTCCTCATTGTCTCAGGTGATGACAAAGAAGTCTTCGATCATTTGGAACAAAGTGCAATAGTGATTCCCATGCATAAGGCCTCACCACGTCCATCCTCGCCAATCACTTCAGTGAATATCTGATCCCTCATTTCTATATCATTTCTATCTTCCGGTGAGGTCTTCTAAACATCTTTTTTTCATCTCCTACAATTGAAGAACAAATTTAAATAATCAACTAGTGTATGTATCTTAGGGAAACAATAGTACTTGTGCAAATTATAGTGCATGCATACATGTTTTTCAGCTAATCAATCATTATGAGTCTCCTTTAAACGATTATTGAACTTCCTCTAACTCTCCCAAATCTTTGCATAGCAAATCTCCTCGAAACCATCTGGGGTAAGGAAAAAATTAATTCAAAAAATATTAACTATATAATCGATCTAAATTGTGAAAAGTTATAAAGAGGTATACTTTAATACTGTTCCTCGTCAGATTTAAGATGACTCTCGTCAGCTTCACGCCAAAGTCAATGGAAATAATGTTCCTTGCCATGCAAAATAACCTAGCTGAGTTGCAAAGTTCTCCTTTTATTCTCCAAATGGTTGACATAATTCGTTGTAGCTAAGTATCAACTTTTACTTACCCCACCCCTTCCATGGCTTTGAACAACCCCTACCCCACTTTTAATAAGTGGCACCCTCACTATTACCTATTCAAGAAGCATTATAATTAGTATCAAAGTAGTACGATTATTCCTTTAGATTAGGGACCAATATGATTTATTTTTTCTTTAGGCAGTGGGCAATATGTTAAGAATTTGAAAAATCAAAGGTAAATACACATGCAATTATCAATAGAAAATTTAAACCTTCATGTGAAACCGATTATGTTCCTCCAAGTGCTCCCGTTTATCCATTAAGAAATGTAAGGAACTCAACGCTACCTTTATCATATGAAAATTATAATAACGACCATTTGTTGAAATCTTATACATATATATACTAAAAGAACCTTTCTTTGTGACTTCTTGTAGCTTAGTTTTTATAATTTAAAGTCCCTCGCCATTATAAGAGGCATATATCTCCGTGGAGACAAGGACATGATATACTTTATATTTTATTTATATCTATCTTTCATTTAAATTGATTCCATTCCCACAAACAAACCCAAATTATCCATTATCAACTTTCCTCATTCCAACATTAGGTCCAACAGGGGTTTAGGAGACAGACAATCCATCTCCTAAGCTAAGAATGTCCATCGCCTAAGACTTGGGCGACGAATAAGCCGTCGCCTAAGAAGCTCTTAAGCGATGTACACAATGTCTGTCACTTAAAATATAAGTGTACAATTAGCTTAGGCGACTAATGCAAAAGGGTACATCGCCTAAGATTCCAACTTAAGAGACACATTGTCTTTGTTCGTCGCCTAAGATGGGACATAATCTTTGGGGACAAATGCAAAAAAGGTACATCTCTTATAGGCATGGTTAGGTCAACTCTTTGTAATGGACCCGTATACTTTGATGCACATCCAAATTTTTCTGTATCATTTACTGACAAAAACATTTTAGATGTCCTTACTGTAAATCTTCAGATTCACGGTTATGATATGAAAGCTGGATTTGAGCCTCTAAATCTTACTTATCATATATATTATAGAGTCATGAACACTTTAAGTCCTCGTGCTCATTTATATGATTGTAAAGATAAAACTATATTACTTGAAACAAACATTTTAAATTCTGATGTTGCTATTCCACGTACTATTATGTGGAAGGATATAACTCCTCCATCTACTTGGCTTCTCGAGGCTGCTGCACCCCCTGGGCCTGAAGAAAATAGTAAAGTTCAAAATATAGTTCAGTATCAGGATGGTGATGTTATTATAACATTTGATAATAATAAAACAACAAGATTATCAACAAGTGTTCCTCGTTGACATTCTCTTAAGCCTGGTAACTGGCTTCGTGAGAGAGAGAGCATTGGGTTCTGTGCCCTTTAGACTCGACTAGTTCTGTATGTCACGTGATCGTTTCAGCGAGTTGAATAAATCGCGTAATTCTAAATTTTTGGCCAACTGAGACATCATAACTTCTTCATCCGATGTCCAAACGAGAATTTTCTGCCACGTCTTCATTTCTGCTACATTTCAGTCGAGATGTTTCGAAATCATTTGCTGATGCAGTACGTCCATGATCGATCATGGAATGCCAATCGATCATGGTCCTCCAGAAGAGTTTGCTTCATGATCGATCATGACCTGAATGTAGCGTAAATCCATTTATCTCAAGCCACACAACCACTAGAGAGTTCTACTTGCTTCACAAGATTGGAGTGCCGAATCGCTATCAATCATCTGTAGCTCGTGTTGGTGCTACTACGCTTCCTCAACTCATCGGTGCTTCTCTAAGGTGGGAACACTAGTGCTAAACTGATTTCAAATTATTACTCGTTGAATTAGAACCCGAGGGGACATCAAAACTATGTTGTTTGCATCTCACCTTAGATTGGCGATGTATATGGATATGATATCATGCACTTCTGGCCATACTATGAGGTTCTCTCATAACGCATACCTAAGGTATGAACTAGGCTATATTTAATTTATGGTTGATTATGGATTACATGGATTAGATCATGGATATGTATATAGTTGAGAGTGTTGAACTCTATCTATGGTTGAGAACTCATTACGGTATAGATATACCATAACATACGGGTTTAATGACTTGTGTAAGCATAATTAGCAACGAGGATATGATTCGATTCTTTAAGAACGCATAATTATAAGTGGATTCAGAAGAGTAGGATTTTTTGACTAATTATACAAATGATTAGCAAGAACATGAACGTATTTGATACATATCATATAGATTTATTCTATAATGAATTTATTAAATATAACATGAACAATGTTGTTATGTTTGCATTATGGTTCTATGAACATATTATAAAAACAGAAATCGATTTTCCTCAAATAAATGTTTTAGAAACTTTTTATAAAGATTGGAAAGTCGATTCTGGGGTAGTAAGAGCTCTACATCCGCCTCTAGAACATCAAGCTTTTAAACTTGGTAATGATAAAGTAATTAGGGCAGACAATATTTGACACGACACGCTAACCCGACACGAACTCGACACAGAGTTAGCGGGTTTGGGTCAAGCATAAACGGGTTCAGGTCAATTTCGGGTCAGACACGCTAGCTTAACCCGCAAACTAAACGGGTCGTGTTCGGGTTAACTCGCTAACTCGAAATTGACCCGCAATTAACACGATTATTATTTTTATTTTCTTTTACAGCTATATATGTATATTTTATTTTTCCATCTTTCTTGAACAATTATATTCTTATTTGGAGTATTAGTAGTAGATGATAGTTATTATGTTTTTAATGATGGATAAAGTACTAATTTTTTATGTTTATGCTTCGGTGATGGAATGTTATATATTTTGACTCTAGATTATTAATATTGAATTTTGGTATTGGGTGATACTTATTAAAAATTTAAAACTATTATAAAACAAGTTATTTTTTTTAAATGAGACTTAATTGTCATTATAATCTTAAAAGGTTAATCGTGTCGTGTCGAGTTGCAGATTTAACATGACCTATTTATTAAATGGGTTAGTCGGGTAAATTCGCTGTCGTGTAACCTGTGTCTACCATCCTGCTAAGTAAAACAACCTGTAAAAAATGAACCAGACACTATATCAGTTGGTGTAAATATGGCGATTTAGGTATAAATACTAAATCAAAAATGACACGATTAGTTAAACGGGTCGTGTTCGGGTTGACACTAATACTGTAATACTTGTGTGTTGACACGACCCGAACACGACACGCGAACCCGAATTGCCAGCCCTAAAAGTAATAGAAGCTACAACGTTTGCTCAACAGGGTGTTTCTACTACTGTCACTATGGAACGCATGATATACCAGAGTAATTATATAAGTATGTTTTTGCAAACTATAGGAAGTCAACTTATACGTCTTGAACAAAACATTGATGATATTCATGCTTTTAGAAATAAAGAAAAGAAAGATCTTATCTCTAAAGAAACAGAAGTTTCTCCCTCAGTTTTAAAGCCCACAATTGAGTTGTCTAAAGGATTTTCTTTAGGTAAGTCTACCTTAAGTCAAGAAATTATAAATGCTTTAAAATATAAACTTGATTCTATGAATCTTGGAAAACAAGTTTTACATATATCCCGTAGTGATGATATTTTTGATGCTGAAACTGAGTTTTCAGACGTTTCTAAAATTCAAAATGAATTCATGAATATACAGGAAGTAAACTATCCTTCTAAGTCTACTAAAGAGGTTATCATGCCCCCTGGTAAATACTACTATCCTAGGCCAACTCCTCAAGATATATTGTTTGAGGAAGAAGTGCATATTAATATGTCTAATTTTAGTGCTAAAACAATATATGAATGGACTATAGATGGTTTGTCTGAATATGCCATTCTTACTCAACTGCATAGAATGACTATGTATTCCACTGTTTGTAAAGCCGCTGGCAATACAGATAAACAAATTGCTGGTTTTGCTGGCCAACTTCGTGGTTGGTGGGATAATGTTTTAAATGATTCTCAACGAAATGAAATTTTAAACTCTGTTAAAATTGTTCAAACTGTTATAACCACTAAAAAATTAGATGGTACTAGTGAAATTAAACAAGAACCTACTACACAACAAAATGTTGTGTATTCCTTACTAAATTCTATTATTATAGCTTTTATTGGTGCTCTTCCAGAAGTATTAGATAAAAGTAGAGATTTACTTATATATTTAAAATGCCCTACTTTAACACATTTTAGATGGTACAAAGATACTTTTCTGTCTAAAGTTATGCTTATGTCTGATGCTAATGCAGAATTTTGGAAAGAAAAATTTATAGCTGGTTTACCAACATTGTTTGCTCAAAAAATTAAAGATAGAATTATACGAAAACATGGTGGTACTTCTATACCTTATTCACAATATACTTATGGCATGCTTATAACTTAATGTATATTAGAAGGCTTAGCCTTATGTAATGATATTAAATTAAAGGCTCAATTAAAAGAACAAAACCTCACGGGTAGAAAAGAAATTGGCGAATTCTATGACCAATTTGGTTTTAATATAAAAATCCCTGGGAGACCTCCTACTCGCCATCCTAAACATAAAAAGAAATATACTAAATGTAAATCTAAAAAGAAAGATACATCTACTTCTAATTCTAAAAATAAATCTTCTTCTAAAAAATCTAGTAAACGTCCACCTAAGAAATCTTCTAATCCCAGTTCTATAGTTTGTAAAAAATGTGGTAAAACTGGTCATTATGCGAATAAATGTTGGACTAAAAATAAAATTAATGAAATTACAGATGAAGGTTTAAGAAAACAACTTTTAAATGTTCTATTAAATCCTTCTGATGAAGAAGATGAGTATTCTGATAATGAAGCTAGTGATGCTCCTGAATTAAATGATATTGAGTCATCTTCTGATGAATCTATTAGTTCTAAATCTGATTGCAATTGTAATGCTCAAACAGATTATTATAAAGCAATATTAGAAGCTAATGGCTTAAGTATAAATGTACTTTCTAAAGAAGAACAAAATATTCTTGATAGTATAGATGGTATTGATGACCCCTCTATTAAAAGAAAAATGATAGAATATTACTTGTCTACTTTTAAACAAGAAAATAACCCTCTTCCTTCTGAAGAACCATATTCTCTAAAAAAGGTTTTAGATGAAATGAAAGAAAGTAATATTCCTGAAAGGGAATCTTCTATACTTGATTTAAAATTTGAAATAAATAATTTAAAAAAGGAAATTCAAGAAATAAAAGCTCGTCTCGTAAATCTGGAAAATTATAATAAATCATTTCCTACTTTGACTTCAACCTTTTTAGCCCCTGAAGAAAAACAAAAACAAAATTTCTTACAACTTATAGATAGAGTAACATTTCAAAAATGGTATGTAGCTATATCAATTGTTGTAGATAAAACTTTTTTTTAAAAGATATTGCACTCCTTGACACTGGTGCAGATATTAATTGTATAAGAGAAGGCTTAGTTCCTACTCATTATTTTGATAAAACTACTGAGTCATTAACTGCTGCTAATAAATCTAAATTAAAAATAAAATTTAAGTTGACTAATGCTTGTGTGTGTAATCAAGGATTATGTGTCCCTGCTACTTTCATGCTTGTTAAAAATCGGTCTCAGAGAATTATATTAGGAACTCCTTTCCTTAGTCTTATAGAACCTTTTACTAAAACTGAAAAAGGAATACTTACTAAATTTGAGGATACTGATATTCTATTTGAGTTTATAACACCTCCTCATACTAGAGAAATAAATGAAATAAAAGAACATTTATTTTTTTAAAGAAAAACAGATAAATTATCTGAGAAAAGATGTAAAGATTTTAAATATTTCTGCTCAATTAAATTCTTCTATAGTTAAATCTAGAATTGAAGAAATTTCAAAAATAATTACTAATGAATTATGTAATGAACATCCTAATGCCTTTTGGGATATGAAACATCATATAGTTTCCTTACCTTATAAAAAAGAGTTTACTGAAAATAAAATACCTACTAAAGCTCATCCAGCTCAACTGAATGCTGAACTACTTGAATATTATAAAAATGAAATACAATCATTGCTTGATAAAAAACTTATCCGTAAAAGTTATTCTCCTTGGACTTGTACTGCTTTATATGTTAATAAAGCATCTGAAATAGAAAGAGGAGCCCCTCGCCTTGTTATAAATTACAAGCCTTTAAACAAAGCTCTTCAATGGATTAGGTACCCTTTGCCTAATAAAAATGACCTTTTAGCTAGAGTACAGGATGCTAAAATATTTTCTAAATTTGATTTGAAATCTGGATATTGGCAAATACAAATTGCTGAAAAAGATAAATATAAAACTGCTTTTACTGTTCCATTTGGACATCATGAATGGAATGTTATGCCCTTTGGTCTTAAAAATGCTCCTTCTAAATTTCAAAATATTATGAACGATATATTTACACCTTATACTTCTTTTACTATAGTTTATATTGATGACATCTTGGTATTCTCCCAAGATATAGATCATCATTTTAAACATTTAAATATTTTAATAAATGTTGTGAAAAAGGCAGGTTTAGTTCTTTTTGCTAAGAAAATGGTATTATTCCAAACAAAAATTAAATTTTTAGGTCATGATATATGTAATGGCAAAATTATATCTATAAATCGTTCTATAGATTTTGCGGATAAATTTTTGGATATAATTACTGATAAAACCCAGTTGCAAAGGTTTTTGGGTAGCGTAAATTATATTGCAGATTATTATAAAAATCTGGCTATAAACTGTGCCCCTTTATATGAACGCCTACATAAAAACTCTCCTCCTTGGGGAGATAGGCATACTAAAGTTGTTCGTATTATAAAGTCTAAAGTTAAACAATTGCCTTGTTTGGCACTTGTATCCCCTTATAGTTTCAAAATCGTCGAAACTGATGCCTCCGATATAGGGTATGGAGGAATTCTAAAGTAAAAATTTAAAGCTGATTCTAAATAAATCCTTTCCCGATTTACATCTGGAAAATGGAACTTAGCTCAATTAAATTACTCTACTATAAAGAAAGAAATCATTTCTATAATATGTTGTATTTCTAAATTTCAAGATGATCTCTTGAACCAAGAGTTTCTCTTGAGAATTGATTGTAAAGCTGCCAAAGATGTTTTGGAAAAAGATGTTAAAAACATCGCTTCTAAAAATATCATTGCTAGATGGCAAGCTATATTATCTGTATTTGATTTTAAAATTGAGTTTATAAAAGGAGAGTCTAATTCATTACCAGACTTTCTAACTCGTGAATTTTTGACAGGTTCTAAACAATGACCTCCTCGTAGCAAGGGGGAAGAGGCCGTGGTCGTGGCACCTATAAACAGACGACCATTGATTTTAAACCTTCATTTAACCAAACTAGTTTTAATCAAGGATCTTCTTCTAGAAATCCTTCTGGTCCTAAATCACCAGCTTCTCAAACTGGTTCTTTTGCAAATGTGCTAAATACACCAGCACCCCCTCCTTCTAAAACATCTATTCAAGATTTTGTTATATACCTTCGGGAGTCTAACAAACAATTTTTCTCAAACCCTATACACCTGGCCAAATAGTATTTTGAATATGACCAGGAATTCCCTATTTTAAACAAGAAGAAATAGGAATACTATGAAGCCATTCTTACAGAAACTCATCCTGTTAGAATTACCCACGTAAATAAAAACCCGGGTACAAGAGGTAAACCTGAGATTCAATTCTCCAAGTGTTTTATAAGCAAACCGCTTGATTTTAAAGACTAGGGTGTTAACCCTAAAAGTATAAATCGCTTACCCAATTATAAAAAAGGAATATACATATTGGGATTATATAGATGCTTGGACGAAAGCGTTTTTATACCAAAATTCGTATAATACTCAGACTTGGTGGTTTAGATTTGATGGCCTCCAAGAGCCCTCAGTAAACCTGAAAAATCTTCCCCATTGGTTCTATAATTGGTTCATTAAATTCAGACCTGGAGAAAATTTTATCCATGAAAAAATCCAACCCATTTTTAAAGAATACAAAAGCATCCACCCTAAATATTTGGATGACCAAAACCCCATCAAAAATGCCATTTTAATGCGATTTCTTGGCCATTATTCTATACCCTGGATTTTTTAATGGTGATATACTGTTGGAACTCATAATAACCTTTCTATACTTGCCCGTGACCTGTTCTATAAATGGTGGCCTAAATATGAGTTTGATGAACTCATACCGAAAATGGAATTAGATATAAATGTTTATAAAGAATATAATCTTTATGTCAAAGAAGAAGAGGAGGCAAGGAAAAATGAAGCCTTTATGCATCAAGAGTTTAAAATTCCTTCAGCGGCTGCTATTAAAAAGAAGTATGTCGATGCATCTCCTGTAGAGATAAAAAAGAAAATGTTAAAGGCATTTATAGCGCATCTGGGATTTTTAGATGAAGACAATATGTCTGTTTCTTCTAAAGCTACTTCAAAAGCACCCTCCGTAAACCTTGAAGAAAATGAAGAAGATGAAGAAAATCAAGACTTCAATGAAAATGAAGATATAGAAAATTATATGGGTATGTAATGGGAAGACCAAATGGAGGCGGCCATGGCCATGAGTAAAATCAAGAAGGAAAAAGAAAGAGATAAGGATAAAGGGAAAGGGACAAAACTTATGGGTCCCTAAAGTTTTAATATTTTGGTTTCTGTCGGCAAAAGTTGATTGGTGCTACTGTGCAAGTTAAATTATTGAATGTACTTTTTAAACTTTAATAATTTTGTAACTGTGCGGATTTAAAATCCTTTGGAATCCGTTTGTATTATATAGGTGAGAAGGGAGATTGTTCCCTAAGTTTTTCCTTTTCTCTTCCGTTGTTCTCTCTCTCTATACTTGTAAAATTTTCTTTATATCAATAAAACTTATAAATTTCCTTTCATCTCTTCTGCTCTTTTCTTTTGTTTCATTTTATATAGGTACCTCTTGTACCTGGGTTTTTATTTACATGGGTAATTCTAACAGAACTTCTCAAGGCTGCTGCACCCCCTGAGCCTGTAGAAAAATACCAAATGTGAAGATGAAGAGAAAAGGAAAAACTTAGGGAACAATATCCCTTCTCACCTATATAGTACAAACGGATTCCAAAGAATTTTAAATCCGCACAGTTACAAAATTATTAAAGTTTAAACAATACATTCAATAATTTAACTTGCACAGTAGCCCCAATCAACCTTTGCCAACAGAAACCAAAATATTAAAACTTTAGGGACCCACAGGTTTTGTCCCTTTCCCTTTATCCTTATCTCCTTCTTTTTCCTTCTTGATTTTACTCATGGCCATGGCCGCCTCCACTTGGTCTGCCCATGACATACCCATATATTTTTCCATATCTTCATTTTCATTGAAGTCTTGATTTTCTTCATCTTTTTCATTTCTTCATTTTCTTCGAGGTTTACGGAGGGTGCTTTTGAAGTAGCTTTAAAAGAAACAGACATATTGTCTTCATCTAAAAATCCTAGATGCGCTATAAATGCCTTTAACATTTTCTCTTTTATCTCTGCAGGAGATGCATCAAAATACTTCTTTTTAATAGCAGCCGTTCAAGGAATTTTAAACTCTTGATGCATAAAGGCTTCATTTTTCCTTACCTCCTCTTCTTCTTTGACATAAAGATTATATTCTTTATAAGCATTTATATCTAATTCCATTTTCGGTATGACTTCATCAAACTCAGATATAGGCCACCATTTATAGAGCAGGTCACGGGCAAGTATAGAAAGTTTGTTATGGGTTCCAACAGTATATGACCATTGGAAAATTCAGGGTATAGAATAATGGCCAAGAAATCGCATTAAAATGGCATTTTTGATGGGGTTTTGGTCATCCAAATGTTTAGGGTGGATGCTTTTGTATTCTTTAAAAATGGGTTGGATTTTTTCATGGATAAAATCTTCTTCAGGTCCGAATTTAGTGAACCAATTCTAGAACCAATGGGGAAGATTTTTCAGGTTTACTGAGGGCTCTTAGAGGCCATCAAATCTAAACCACCAAGTATGAGTTTTATACGAATTTTGGTATAAAAACGCTTTCTTCCGAGCATCTATATAATCCCAATATGTATATTCCTCTTTATAATTGGGTAAGCGATTTATACTATTAGGGTTAACACCCCAGTCTTTAAAATCAAGCGGTTTGCTTATAAAACATTTGGAGAATTGAATCTCAGGTTTACCTCTTGTACCCGAGTTTTTATTTACATGGGTAATTCTAACATAATGAGTTTCTGTAAGAATGGCTTCATAGTATTCCCTTTTCTTCTTGTTTAAAAATAGGGAATTCCTGGTCATATTCAAAATACTGTTTGGCTAGGTGTATAGGGTTTGAGAAAAACTGTTTGTCAGACTCCCGAAGGTATATAACAAAATCTTGTATAGATTTTTTAGAAGGAGGGGGTGCTGGTGTATTCATCACATTTGCAAAAGAACCAATTTGAGAAGCTTGTGATTTAGGACCAGAAGGATTTCTAGAATAAGATCCTTGATTAAAACTAGTTTGTTTAAAGGAAGGTTTAAAATCAATGGTCGTCTGTTTATGTGTGCCACAACCACGACCTCTTCCCCCTTGCTGCGAGGAGGTCATTGTTTAGAACCTGTCAAAAATTCACGAGTTAGAAAGTCTGGTAATGAATTAGACTCTCCTTTTATAAACTCAATTTTAAAATCAAATACAGATAATATAGCTTGCCATCTGGCAAAGATTTGTTTAGAAGCGATGTTTTTAACATCTTTTTCCAAAACATCTTTGGCAGCTTTACAATCAATTCTCAAGAGAATGGTTCAAGAGATCATCTTGAAATTTAGAAATACAACAGACTATAGAAAGGATTTCTTTCTTTATAGTAGAGTAATTTAATTGAGCTAAGTTCCATTTTCCAGATGTAAATCGAGAAAGGATTTCTTTAGAATCATCTTTAAATTTTTGCTTTAGAATTCCTCCATACCCTATATCGGAGGCATCAGTTTCGACAATTTTGAAACTATAAGGGGATACAAGTGCCAAACAAGGCAATTGTTTAACTTTAGACTTTATAACTTTACGATTTTGAAACTAAGAAGCATCTAGGCCTGAGCTTGCATTTCTTCCATCGCTCGTTGTTGTTCGGCCCTAAATCATCGCATTTCTTTCGCCCTGCCTCTCTTTCTCATTCTTGCTACATTCTTACTACGACGGACCCAGCGTCACGCGCCACCCCTTGGTTGTGGGTCCCTCTTGTACCCTATCCCTAGATCACGGATGACCGTCCTTCTCTAAACACCAACCTCTCCCTAAACAATACCTATATGTGTCTCAACAGGGAGAGTGATCGGTGCCGGTAGGGTCAAGTCCGATCCGCCTTCCACGAGCAGCAACGTGGGATTTGAGGCTTCAAAAGGAGCCGATGGAAGCCTCGTTCTACACTATTCCACACACCACAACACCAATAAACATCTATAAAAGGAGAAATTATCTATTTAATCCATCCACCAGAATGATACTTCTACTTTGCTTTTAATTATACTTAAGCATAACTCATATGCTCGAGTTTTTGTACATTTGAAATCTGATTCATGGGATTATAATAAATATTGTGTATCTACTATATATTTGAATGACTAGTATGGAATGTGAAGTCCAAAACTTTTATACAAGGGCCTCCCCATAAACCATTACTCCAAATCGATGGTATTTAATTCAAATAAGACACTTCCTTCCCTTACCATTATTGCAACAACTTCTGTCTCTTTTATAATTCTACTTTTTCTTTTATAAAAAGTACAAATTAGGATAAAAATTCTATTATCACTAAAAGCGTGAATTCAAACTTTAGTGAAAATCTAAGTAGATTAATCTTATACTGGCTGAATGATTTTATACTATTTTATTTTTGCAATACTAAGGTCAAAAATTTTGCATTTATATATAGAGAGATCAATGGTTGGCAACTTCCTTCTTACACCCTCACTCTCATATTACAAGTCTATAAAAACAAAAGAGACAAACAAGAAACAAATAAAATTTTAGGGCAAAAGAAAGGAGCAGAGGTTTTAGAGCTTTTTATGTAAACAATCACAGCTTTACACTTGATTTAGGGCTTTTTATGTACACTTGATTTAGGGCTTTCTAAGTATACATGATTTAGGGATTTTTCCATAGTTTTACACTTCAAAAATAGTTTTGGATTTCACTAATTAGAATTTACAATGGTGAGATACGTACCTTAGATGGAGATGAAAGAAAATTCTTCAAAGTCCCACTTGAGATGATTAATGGCGAGGGGTAGCTCGGTGAGATAATGAATGGCGAGGGGTAAGGAAGCTCGATGAGATGATAAACGATGAGGCACACTACACCCAAATGGCTCTTGGGCAATGTAGTCAATAGAATACATAGCCTAAGAATATCCCAGGCGACGTAATAATGACACGTCGCCTAAGCTAATCCTAGGCGACGTAGTTATATAATACGTCGCCCTAGATAATCTTACGCAACGTATATATCTAGTACATCGCCTAAGATTATCTAGGGCGACGTACTGAAATTCACACGTCGCCCAAAAGTTGTTAACCACCGACACTTTTAAATGGCGGTCAACAGGGGTTTGACTGACCTTTAAGTGACGTAGAAACTATAAGTATGTCACCGAATATTTCTCTTAGGTGACGTATATATAATTTCTACATCGCCTAAGATCCTGTCATCTTTATATCAGAACCTCTCCTCTTTTCGGGGTTGATGTGTTTTAGAGCTACCTTGGGCGATTTTGGCGATTTTGAAGGTGAAAATCAACATCATTTCCCTCATTAAAGGCTTGTTTGATCTTTAGGTAATCTATCTCTTATTAATATTATTTATTTATTAATTTTTGTGTTCGTATAGATATTGTGTTTAGTGTAGAAAATTTGTAATTGGTATTAAAGATATAATATTATTGTTAGTTGTTACCCCTATTTGATCTCTAGGTTAGTATTACGTCACCTAAGAACATGCCATTTTCGGTTTTATAGGCGATTTTGGCAATTTTGAAGGTGAAAATCAATATCATTTCCCTCATTAAAGGCTTGTTTGATATTTAGGTACTCTATCTCTTATTAATATTAATCATTTACTAATTTTTGTGTTTATATATATATATTGTGTTTAGTGTAGAAAATCTGTATTTGGTGTTGAACATATAGTATTATTGTTAGTTATTTCCTGTATTTGATCTCTACGTTCGTACTACGTCGCCTTAGAACATGCCATTTTCGGGGTTGATGTGTTTTAGAGTTAATTTTGGCGATTTTGAAGGTGAAAATCAACATCATTTCCCTTATTAAGAGCTTGTTTGATCTTTAGGTACTTTATCTATTATTAATACTAATTTTTTTATTAATTTTTTAGTTTATATAGATATCGTGTTTAGTGTAAAAAATGTGTATTTGGTGTTGAAGATATAGTATTATTGTTAGTTGTTGCCCTTTTTTATATATAGGTTAGTACTATTCTTAGTTGTTAGTAATTTTTGAGTTTGTAATTATTTGTCATATGACAGTGATCGAAAATGAATAAGAACTAGATGAAATGCTCAAGAGGTTCAACGAAATTCATTGTGGGGCTAATGGAGTTCTTAGAGTATGTACGAGAAAATGGCAACAGTTAGACTGGATTGTATCCATGTCCCTGTAAAAAATGTTTCAACATCGGCCAACGGATGACATTAGATGAAATATACATCTACTTGACCAATGCGGGTATAATGGAGTCATATACAGTATGGAACCTACATGGGAAAATTCCAGAGAGACCTTCGCAATGACAAGTAGAACAGAACCAGGCGTCTTCAAGTAACCTGACCATGGACTTCGTACAAGATGCTTTTCCTTTTCGTGAATCGTATGATCACACTGGCGTTGAAAATGCATTTCATGCCTACCTTGTCGCCAAAGAAAAATTGATAGCATATCAGCGTCTCTTAGATGAAGCAGCGACTCCACTGTACGAGGGTAGTCAAGTCACAGCGCTAGCTTCAATGCTTAGATCGCTACAGCTGAAACAGAGTTGCAATATGGCAAACACATTCTTCAACAAGTTGGCTGCTGAAATTAATTACCTGTTGCCCGAAGGGAACAAGTACCCCAACTCATACAAAGCTATAAAAAAGGCTTTAAAGAAATCGGCATGGGTTATGAGGCCATCCACGGGTGTAACTATGGTGTTACTTATTTTACAAGGAGGGTAAAGACCTAGATCAATGTCCCATTTGCGGTGAGTCAAGATGGGAAGAAGAAAATACAGACGATAACAAACGGATTGCGTGAAAGACGGTTCGGTACTTTTCATTGGCACCGAGGTTGCAACGTCTGTATAGTTACAAACATATTGCAAAGGAAATGCGTTGGCATGGGGAAAGAAGAGAAGATACTGAATATCTTAGACACCAAGCGGATGGAGAAGCGTGGAAGGATTTCGACAGGTGATGTATATATTTAAAATTCGTACACATACAATTTAAAACTGTTAGTTTAATTATTTTTATATTAAGGAATTTGTCTCGTCATGTTACAGGTCGTTACCATAATTTGCCGCTGACATTAGAAACGTACGTCTTGCTCTAGCGTCAGACGGGTTCAGTCTCTACTCTAGTACGGCAGTTCCCTACAACTGCTAGCCTATTATTGTGATGCCTTATAATTTGCCACCTTCGTTGTCTATGAAGAAGGAGTTTAACATTCTAGTCTTACTAATATCTGCCCCCAAGAATCCGAAAAAGACTCTGAATATGTTTATGAGACCACTGATTGATGAACTTAAAATGCTGTGGGAGACGGGGGTTTCGACTTGAGATCGATACGGTGAAGTGGCATTCAACATGAGGGCAGCCATTATGTGGACCATCAGTGACTTTCCAGGACTAGGAATGTTGTGAGGTATTCAGATAAAAGGGTACAAGGCATGTCTCATATGTTTGGACAATATTGTTGTGGTTCACAATAATGGAAGGATGTTATACTAGGGCGCGCGTAGATGGCTATCCAAAGATCACCCTTATCAGAGGCAATCAAAAAGGTTTAATGAGGAGCCAGAGCTCAGACCTGCTCTATAAAGAAAGTCTGCACGTCAAGTTCTTGAAGCTACCAACATTTTTTCTTACCCTCAGAATTCTTTGCATCCGTATTTTAACTTCAAACATGTACGGCTCAAACTAACATTAGTTGTGATATTGTAAGAAGTTAATTTGTGATATTGTAAATTGATAAGTTGTGTTGTATTTAATGTCAGACAGCTAAAAAGAGACTGTGTTGGACTCATGTCAGTATATTTTGGGAGTGCCTTTCTGGGTATCATCGATGTGAGACATGCATTAGATGTGATGCACATCAAAAAAAATATATGCGACAACATCTTGGGCACCATTCTAGGTCTCGATGGAAAGACAAAGGACGATGTGAAATCTCGATTAACTCTAAAGAAGATGGACATACGCAGCAATCTTTGGCTAAGGACAAGGCCGTCAGGGAAAGTGACGCCACCTCACAGTTCGCCCTAGGGATCAGAGGAACGTATTTGATCGAGTTGCAGCTGTTAGATATCCAAGAGGTTATTCTAGAAGCCTGAAGAGTAAGATCAGACCATCTGATAAAAAGTTTTTCAGATTGAAGACTCACGATTGCTATGTCATGCTTCAACGTGTTCTTCATGTGGTTATCCGACCATATTTGGGAAGGGACATCGCCGATGCGTTAGTAGACTATTGCAGATTCTTTCAGACAATTTGTGCCCGAGAGTTAAAGAAATCGGACGTCCGTCAGCTGCAGACCGATATTTTCATGATCCTATGCAAGTTGGAGATGATATTTCCACTAGCTTTCTTTACCGTCATGGTCCATCTCTGCATCCACCTACCCGAACAAATCCTGCTCACCGGTCCCGTGCATTATACCTAAATGTTTTCAACTGAAAGGTATTATTTTAGATTTTAGGATAATATATATAACTGTCTTTAATTATATACATTTGTACTATATAATTGTTCAATTTTACAGGCAGCTCGGAGAATACAAGAAAGATGTTGAAAACAAGCGTTACCCGGAAGGGTGTATTACTGAGTGGAATATCATGTACGAGCGTGTGACTTTCATCAATAATTATCTGCATGATCCTAACGCAAGTGATGAAGTCATACTGGATTCACCTCAGTGGAACATTTCCGTTGTCTCCCACCTTGTCAAGCCCAAAGGTTGCGTTAAGAGCATCTGTCTTAATAAGCAACATATTGAGATAGCTTATTGGTATGTTATAATAAACTATACAAAAACTGAATGGTATATTGAGAATCACTATCGACAATTTATAAAATTAGCTCCACACGGCATTGATGTTGATCGTGTGGCGTCGTTTCTTGACCACCTCCCTAAATGGGTAAACTTTCAGCCTTTACTTACTTTTACTTGTCGCATGCATATTTACATTTCACTGATGTTCCATGTATATATTATTATGCAGATGCTCCATCTGCTACTAATACATGATCCTAAATACAACCGGGAGGTACAAATCCTTACATCTCAGCCTATGATGTGCACCATTTTCTCGGAGTGCTAGGTGAACGGTGTCAAATTTGTTACTGAGCATCAAGACCAGATTTGGAAGACTCGGAATAGTGGAGTGACATGCGTGGCCAGTGATCTGACATACTATGAGATTCTGCAATCAATTGTCCAATTAACTTATACGGAACGCATGCCAGTTGTGTTGTTCAAATGTAAGTGGTACAACACCGACCATACTATGCCTGGCAACATACAATATAATAGTGGTCTTGCTTTCGTGAACACGAATAATAGTTGGTATGACGACTTTCCATTTATTCTGGCCACAAAGGCAACCCAAGTGTTCTATATAGATGATCCGTTGACTGGTGAGGGTTGGAAAGTCATCAACCATATGGCACCCAGAGGTACTTCAGTGAGGCCACACTTGTAAAGGATGATATGGCCACTCCACTGTATGAAGTAGATAAACCTTATCAAGAGCCGGATCCTATATGGCTTCCAATATCGAAGTTATTTATCAACCTAGGTCCAGTACCATTTGTAAATATTCCCGTATATGAAAATAAAGATGAAGACGAGAATGATGATTATGATGAGGATGAAGACTCCCACGATGCTGAAAGATTTAACAATGATTTATATAGCAGCGATGAGGATGAAGACGAGGATGAGGATGATGATGATGATGAGGATGACGATGATGATGATGATGACGACGACTCCGATTGAGATTATTATGTGCGTTTAAACCTAGCTGTGGCATAATTCTTATGTTTATTGACAACAAAGACAAGTAACAAAGACAAACCTAGACGTTATTCTAAAAAGTGAATTAATTGTTGAGTGGAACGGGGCATCACTTCTCAACTACTAATTGAGTGGACCATGTCTCGGTACGGGTCCAGCCTATAAAATAAACAGCTCCTCACAAAACTGAATTCCGTAGTGTGGTAGTTACTGCTTGAATAGAGTTTCCCCTTATCTAACATTTGAACACGCAAGAACCGTATTTGCTAAAAAATCCTATTAATGGCCGAGTCGCTCTTAGAATCTATTAGATCACTCATTGAAGATGCCTTCAGAATGAAATTTATGGCGGGCATTTAAACAAGCTTTAGGTGATTCTCCAACTGCAACTCCACCAACTCGTTGTAGGAGGACCTTAAGTGATGCAGCAAAGGGGAAACATCTTGAATACTCGGCTGAACATTCTCTTGGAGTTCTTTGGGGATAAAAAAATCTTCCAAACCAACACTAAAACCTTCAGAATAACCTTTTTTCTTCATAAGTATCGGTTGTACATAATTGAAGAAGCTCAAAACCTCATTGATAGTATTTGATAGAAGTTCATTCAGTATTAAAATCAGTGTTGTCCATCTTTTAAAAACTCCATTAAATTTCAAGTTACATATTTTAAAGACTCCATTAAATTTCATGCTTAGCAATAAGATGCCAAAGTAAATTTGCTGCTGTGTATCTGTTTATTGCGTTATAATAATCTGATGATGTGTACCGGGTTATAATAATTTTTATTATAACTTAAAATATGATCATATAAAATTAATATGAATTTATTTTGAAACTCGATTTTTGTAAAATGATGTTTTTCAAATAAATTCAATTTCAAGCTAGTTTGAATCAATCTTTAAAAGATGCAAGAATATGTTTGAGCTATAGGGATTTGATCAATAAAATATCTTTACATAAAATCTAAGTACTCACTCAATTTAATGATAATTCAAGTCTTCGTGATGCTTGATTTTCTTGTGCGTATCTTCACTTGTTTGATGTTCTTGATCCTTTCTCGGTTTTGATAACTTATAGAACATGTAGAGATCATTCTTGTGCATATCTTCACTTGCTTGATGATCTAGATCTTTTCTTGGCTTTGTATAGCACATGTATATCACTTGAGTTCATTTCTTGTGAGTAGAGGCGTTTGTAAAGCTTGTGTGAGATTTGCTTCGGTTTGAAGTTACACTTGGTCAGAAGATATGTCGGTTAAAATGCCTATTATCATTGGAACAACCGAGTTAAATAACACTTTATTAACTTATTGTAATTATCAAAATAAGATTAATTGACTTTAAGGTCAACAATAATTGTGAGGATCAAGCGCTTACCACTACGCCTCATTGTATTCGGATATAGACTTGGGAATAACATTTCCCATTTCGTCGATTTTTGTAATTTCATAAGGTCCAATAAGTGTAACCTTCCATTGTTCAAAATCATTAGCTTGTAAAAATGTACACATTCTATTTTTCCAATAGCTATAGTTTTTGCCATCAAACAATGGTGGTCTATAAGTAGAAGCACCTTTGGAAAGGCCGGTTCCTTGATAATAAGACATGATCGAGGACTCTAAGATTGTGAAATCAAAAACAAGAGTACAATGAGCATGATATTAGAAAAATTCAATTCAATGCTAAAGCTTTAAATTCATTACATTGTGCTTTGACTATGGATGAATACAACAAAATCTCTAGTTGCAAAACGGAAAAAGAGATTTGGGATAAGCTTGAGGTTACCTATGAAGGAACCTCACAAGTGAAGGAGGACAGTATTAATATTCTTGTCCATGATTATGAATTGTTTAAAATGGAGCCTAACGAATCACTTGCTTCCATGTATAGTCAATTTTCTATTCTCACTAACGCTTTGGACCTTCTTGGCAAGGTTTACTCTAATGAAGAGAAAATTCGAAAAATTCTTAGGATTCTTCCAACGAAATGGAGACCTAAGGTGACGGCAATTCAAGAAGCTAAGAATCTCAAAACTCTTAGCATGGATGAGCTCTTGGGTTCTCTTAAAACCCATGAGAAGGAGTTGCAAAGAGAAGAAGGAGGAGAGAATGTAAATCCAATAACAATTGGTATCAGAGTAGGTCACGGGTTCGATACCTGGGGCGCGCCATTGTGGATTTACCTCCAACAATAATGATAATTATTATGATTATTAAAATAATTATTACTAAAATATAATTGGGCAGGTTATAATTATAATAAAGATTAGCTTATTAAAATTAAATTACTATTAAAATAAAAAATTATTAAAAACTCTTGGGCGACGTAGTTTTTATTTGTACGTCGCTTAAGAGTAACTTAGGCGATGTAGTTTTGATACCAATAGAGGGAGTACGGACTGGACAATATGATAGGTTGGATAGACCGACTATATATTGAACAGAACGCAATCAAACTAATAACATGGATAGTAACAACAACGAGTATCCGGATCCCAACAACAACACATATGAGAAACTTGGACACAATATAACAAAATAATAAAACTAGCACTTGAACAAAAGATTATTAAAAAGAGAAGTTCCCATTCTAACTCGAATCTACTTTATAATATTTTCAACTTTCTTTAGTAAAAATTTGTTTGTCTGTTTACTTTATGTCAGTATGCTTTGTCGAAAGGAAACCGCTTTGGAATTTCCTTTCCGGAAGTTATAAGCTTTATGTCTCTTTCATCTTTTCCTTTTGAGCTGTATTATTCGGTGTGTTTTGTGCCTATGTTCTTTGCCCTCTCTATATAAAGGAGCAAGCTGTGTTGTGTGAAATCAAGGTGAGGAAGGTAGTCTAAAATATGAGTGTCTGTAAAAAGTCCTATTCTTATAAAATCTAGTTATGGAATGTGAACTTCATTTTTAGTCACAAGAGAGTTACTTTTATGAGTTATACAACTTGACAACCATACAGTTTTCAGACGAAAACAAGCATATTCAACTACTCTGCAAGCAAACTGAGTTTTAACACGGCCTCTTGCCTTAACACAACTCCAACGCTCAAACACCCTGTATGTATGTGCTCTTTTCAAATGAAAATGTATGAACTATAACTGTGTTCTGAGAAAGCAAAACTTTATGTGTTCTAATACGAGAGATCCATGTAACACGGTACTAAGTTTTCTGATGTGAAAGATCCAACTGTGTGGCAATCACAGAGCATACTAATCACAAAACCTTGTTGTATGACAGATGTAGAGCATACTAGTCATAAGTTTTGATCTCATACTAATCCTGTTATAGTTATCATATAAATGACTTGCCAATAGGTCTCTTGATGGAAAAGAATATTCAATTTAACCTCATACCTTTAAGATGGATTTAGCATAAAACTCTAAAGGACGACTACTCACAACTCATGCCTCTAATACCAATAGGGGGAGTACAGACTGGACAGTATGATAGGTTGGATAGACTGACTATATGCTGAACAAAACGCGATCAAACTAACAACATGGACAGTAATAACGAGTATCCGGATCCCAACAACACCACATATGAGAAATGAGGACACAATATAACAAAATAATAAAACTAGCACATGAACAAAAGATTATTAAAAAAAGAAGTTCCCATTCCATAACTGGATTTTACAAGAGTAAGACTTCTTACAGACACTTATATTTTAGACTACCATCCTCACTTTGATTTCACACAACACAACTTGCTCGTTTATATAGAGAGGGCAAAGCACATAGGCACAAAACACAACAGATAATACATGTCGCCTACTCAATAGGAAAAGACGAAACAGACCTTCATAAAGCTTTCAACTTTTTTTCGGGAACGAAAATTCCTCCCTCTATCTCTCAGTGGATTCCTTTCATTTCCGACAAAGCATACTGACATAAAGCAAACCCTAGACAAACAATTTTTTACCAAAAAAAGCTAAAAATAATATAAAATAGACCCGAGTTGAAGCTGGGGATAACTCGGTTGCCAACACTGAGTTGAGGAGCGACTCGCGTGCTACTCAGTCAATATCATTTTCACTATTTGGGTCAAAGTGCTTATAGCTTCGCAGGCTTTCATGGGATGAATCAGATTGGTATTCTGGATCATTAGCAGGATCAAGAACTACTTCTTCTGGATTGAACTGAATTTTTTCTTCTTCATCGTCTAACGGCTGTGAACCGAGGACAAAGGGATTCGAATCTAAACTCTGTTGTCCTTCTTCCCAAAAATGGTCATGGGCATAGTTAAAGAGGCTTACGTGGAGGTCAAGAAGGAATTGTTCAGGTCCATTCCAGGGGTCATTACCATATTTCACAAAATTCAGGATTGTATCAATATTAACCTGGTTTAATTAACACAAATAATTCAACCATGCAGCATAGTTGATATTATAAGGTTCTCGAGCTGATTTTGCCAGGTTGTAAGAATTCCATTCCAGAATTTCTGCATTGGGGTTTTTAGCAGGCGGGTCCTTCACGGGCTTGGTGAAACTGATGATGGCATATCGATGAGGCTGGGTGAGAAACATTGTTTTCCATTAAGCAAGAGGTTTGAACCACTTGAGGAAGGTGATGAGGTTGAAAGCCCCATAGATGATGTCATCATATCGCTGAGCTATGATGGGATCTTCTTCTGTAAATAGGAGGTACTGGTAAAGGACAGGAATATCAAACATGAAGGAGATGGTAAAGGTTTTTGTAAGTTACCAAAGTAGGACAAGGGCTGGCAAAGTTAAACGGCTAGGGTGATGGATATGGAAGAGATTACAAAAGGGGTACTTGGGATGCATTTTAACTCCTCTAAAAACTAAGCCATATTTGGAATGAATAATTTCAAGGAATTTTTGGATCATATCGTGGTTACGAGATTTGAGACTTTTCACAAATAACTTCTTGTAGATTCAGATGGAGATAGGGGATTGCTTCCATAAGAGGAAAATCATAAAAAGGATTAACTGGATGAGTTGAGGATGAAGAGGGCTTCGAGGGCAAAGGCTTCATGTTGGGGATTTGGGAAATTAGGAAAACACATGGATAAACGCCTAGGTTTGGTTGTTTACATAGTGGTTTACACGGTGAGGGTTTAACAAGGGAACGATGTGGAAAACTGGGTTTTGTCTAAAAAAGAAGTCTGCTAGAATGTTATCTTTTCCTTTCAAGTACTTGACTTCAAATGACCATTGGGAGAACCATTCTGACCATCGGAGTAATTGAGAGTTTGGTAGCATTTTTTGCTTGAACTGAATCATCTTAGAGAAAGAGGTCATATCCATCTCAATTAAGATATGATAACCAATAAGATGAAACTGTAACTTCTCAATTCCTCTTTTTACTGCCAGTATTTCTTTGAAGGTTGAATGGTAATGGCTTTCTGCTGTTGTGAACTTTCCTAATTTGTAATCACACACATTTCTTGTTCCGTTAATTTTTTCAAACAAAATTGCTGCCCAATGTTCATTACTTGCATCTGTTTGTAGAATTCTTTTCCCTGTAGACGAAATTTGTAATGGAGGCAATTTCTGGGTCAGATTTTTTAGAGCAACTACGCAGGCAGTATAAGCTTTATTCCAAGGATGTGGCGTCTTGCGTAGTAAGGCTGTCAACGGGGCTGTGTATTTGGAAAGATTAGCTATGAACTGCGAAATATAGTTAATAAGGGCTAAGAATTGTTGAACCTGGGTAACACTGGTGAGAACATCTGGGAATTTCAACAAATCTTTTGTAATATGCTGCTGGATTTGAAATCATAAAGAACATCGTTAGGAGGACACAAAGCTCACCAAAATAAATGTAGATCCAATCCAATTATATTAAGTTTTTTAGTCATACCTAAACTAAGTGTTCGCAAATACTTTATAGGAATCACATGCTCATCGGATTCCCACCTAAAAGACAAGTATTGCTGTGTGTCCATATATACAAAACGTACACATACTTGAGTGCACAGGCCACAATGAGGACTAATACCATAATTTACAAAAAACATTTGGTTTACTTCTTAAAAAAATTAAAAAAAAAATGGACTTCTGGCATTCTAATAAACCTTTAGGTAAATCTTCAAAACTCTGCTACTTTAGGAAAAGTGTAGGTGTGTGTGCATGAATTAAAGAAATGATCTCTTCTTTCATGTCTTGCCATTCCAATGGGAGACCCATTTACATGAAGGGTCCTTTGGTGATATGTTAACCTGGATGGCTGGATGTGTGTAGATCCTTTATGGGCTGCATATCTCATCAAATACCCACCTAAAGCCTACATGTTACTATTTGTCCATATTTACAGCAAGAACACTACTTAAGTGCACTGCCAAGAATTAGGACAATTTTATTTACAATACATGCATGTGGGCAACCAACCCACACAGAGTTGTCAAAAAGAATGAAACGTGCGGCATTTCAATAAAACTTTAAGCAGTAAAAATAAAGTGTGTGCGAACAGGGGCTTACTAGTTAGTTATCCTTCCAAAGTATGGTAATTCTAGACTTGTTAGCATTTCTATGTATAACTTATTTTACATAAAAAAATGCCCAAGATCGGATATTATTTTTCTTTATGCTAAGTTTTCCCTTTCATATGAAATCCAAAAACCACCTCCCTCCAACTTGTTTCATATGTGAAAAATTGTTCCTTCTAAGGAATTCAATTATTTTCCATGTATACCAGTCAAACGCAACCCTATATGCTTGCTTTGCATAGGAATCGTGATTCTTAATACTGGCATATCTCATTGCATCTCAAAAAAATAAATGTAGGAATACCCAATGCTATTTCTCCCGCTACACTTTGGCGGGAATAACAAATGCTATATGCACAAAAAAAAATACTCTAAAAAATAGGGTTGATTGATTGAGAACTGGACCTGAACAACAAGTAGTTAGAATAACTAATTTGTCGACCAATCATTAACAATTAAGCAGTAATTTTCAATAGCAATAGCAATAGCACCAAATTCGGATATACAATGTACCAAATTTCAAATATAAAGCCAGCCAATTACTCACCAAAAATCAATATTATTCAATCAAGATTAATGGCTGATTTTAATCAAACATATTCAGATTTAATAATCTTAATTCTCAAAACAAATTTAATAATAGTCAAAAATAGTAACTAATTAATCAAATTTCGAGTACCAAATAATTAGAACAGATCTCGAAAAAATATGAATAATGAGATATGGATCTTAGAAAGATAGTACCTGATTTAAAAAAGAGAAATAATAGCAAAACAGACCTGAATCAATATAGCATAACTGAGCGCCACCACACCGAGTACACCACACCACCGAGAGTATACAACACAGCCTCGATAGATTCAAACAAAGAAAAACCACACAGTAGGTTCGAAACAACAGCACCAAAAATCACCGAGCACCACAACCAAATATATACACACTAAAATGAATCTGATCTTGACTTCAAATCCCCCCCCCCCCAAAAAAAACCCCAAATACCAAATATAGAACTCACAAACAATTTAATCGAAATTTCTTAAAAAGCTCTCTCAAGAAGAGAATAATATTCAAGATCTGTTACAACCAAATCTCTAGATTTAGATAAACATCAAATCAAAAGAATTTTTGTTCTTCAACACTCTAGAGAGAGAAAAAGAGAGACGAAAGAGAGAAAGAGAACTAAGGCTTTGAGATGTGCAGCTGCTTCTTTTTTTCTTAGGGCACAAATGAGATAAAAAGAATATATATATATATGTACACAATAAAAGATTAAGACCAAAGCTAATCCAACGGCTCAAAATAAAGCTCAATCAACTAAAGAAAGAGAACATATATGTGTGGGTGTTGTCGGCTAAAGAAGGAAAAAGAGAGAAAAAGAAAGATATACATGTGGTCCACAAAAAGTAGCTTGATTAGCCAATCACAATTCAATAAGCTTTTCACATGGATCAATCCTTTAAAGCCATTGATAAAAAATTAATCAAGGGATAAGATTCCTTGATCACCACAGTGTTTTGAGCATTTCGAGTCAAAAAAAGTCTTTCGTGTCTAGATTGCACGCCCCTCGTTTTTATTTTTATTTTTTAGTTCAAAGCTGTATCTGAGCAAATATTGCGAAGCTAAAAGTTCAGGTATAATTCTTTATTATCTGCTTATAATTTTTCATAAGTTCCAGATTTTTAAAAAAATAATTTTTTTATCACCAGTTTGGAGCATTTTGAGTCAAAAAAAGTCCTTCTTTGTGTCTAGATTGCACGCCCCTCGTTTTTTTTTTTTGAGTTCGAAGCTGTATCCGAGCAAATATTGCGAAGCTAAAAGTTCAGGTATAATTCTTTATTATCTGCTTATAATTTTTCATAAGTTCCAGATTTTTAAAAAAAATGAATTTAAATTTTTTTTATTGAGCTTAAGTGTGTTTTTTATGCACTTATGTGCTTTTTATCTAGTGGATAGCTTGTGTTTGTTTAGACATAATCTTTATCCCTTGATTATTTTTTTATCAATGGCTCTAAAGTATTAATCCATGTGAAAAGCTTATTGATTTGTGATTGGCTAATCAAGTTACTCTTTTTTAGACCACATGATATCTTTCTTTTTCTCTCTTTTTCCTTCTTTAGCCGACAACACCCACACATATACGTTCTCTTTCTTTCTTCTTCAGTTGTTTGAGCTTTATTTTAAGCCGTTGAATTAGCTTTGGTCTTAACCTTTTATTGTGCACATATATATATATATATTCTTTTTATCTCATTTGTGTCCTAAGAACAAAAGAAGTAGCCGCAAGCAATTTGATGTTTGGAGATGTTAATTTGGTTGGTGTGTGAGGCCTCCCGCTAAATAATTTGATGTATGCTTGGGAACTTAACCATACTCGACTAAGTCATACACCTATTCTATGGAACAGTATTTTATCCTACCAAACTCAATCGTTGCGTGCTATCGTAGGATAAATTTGTCTTACTCATCCTACTTATACCACCCATTGTGAATGCTTTAAGATTCAAAAAACCATTGCCCCTTTGAAACTCGAAAGAAAAAAAATAAAAAAAATACGTTGTCCCTTGTTTTATAGATATATTAAGTGCACATGTATATATAGATAGAATCGGGAGTTCCTAAAGGCACAAATAGCCCAAATTTTGTAAATGCGAATTCAATTCACTTATAGACTTTTTTGCCTATTTAATGTCCGTCATAATCTCCATCTCCCAAATAATATCATTTCAATCTTTTTCCCAACTTAGTGTGAGTTTAAAAAAGGCAATAAGGCGGTCGTTTTTGACAATAAAAACGTCAAGTGTACTGACGCTTCTATTATTAAAAGCAACAACCATGTTAACGGTTTTAAAAAATACCATAATTTCATTTTCTGAGAGCATTAACCAAGTTGACGTTCTAACTTTAAATGTGGCTATTCTTTAGCTGTTTTATTTCTCCCTAAATTTGCCACACACTTCTAGTGATTTTTCTTTTCTTTTCTGTGCTTTATTGTTTTCTCTTTATTTTCATTCCTTAATATTTTCTTTTCTTTATTATTAATTGTCCTTATTAGTATCTTCTTTCCTTTATTATTTTCTTTTCATTATTATTAAAAAAATTCCAGCCACTACTCACCGGAGAAGAAAGGAACGAAAGAGTCAAAAAGTGTGCCCTTTTTATAGCTAAAAACTTCAACATGGTTGACATTTTTAAAAAAGGCCATTTTTCTTCTCTCTGAAAACAGCCGCCAGTATAACATTTTTTATTTTAAAAGCGTTATTACTATTGCTGTTTTCTATGGCAGAAATGCCGCTATTTTTGACTTTTTTAAAATCACACTAAATTAGGAATAATGATTGAAATACCATTATTTCCATAACAAAGATTATCAGGAACAGAAAAAAAAATTCTTCACTGATACATACAAAATGCTCAAAAATCAGGACAAAATGCTCAAAAATCAGGGAGGGCTGTACTTCAGTTTGATTGTGTGTGCTGATTCTAATTTCGTGGTCATGTCAAGCTAAGAACCAACACCCATCTAATAATACCAATTGCCATATTCATCAAACAGTACGCATTAATTTTATTTTTTTGAAACTAACAACAGAACAACGAGGGCAGCATATAACAAGATTCAACCTGGTATCAAAGAGTTACAGCCCTCGGAACATTTAGAAGAGCAACCATAAGCATAAAAGGCAATATTATGAGCTACACTTAGCGCTTCTTGAAGCATGCACAAAAATAACTGTGTTTTTTTCTTTGAAACAAACAAAAAAACAACATAGAGCAGCGCTTGATTCAATTGGGAGGTCCCCATATTGAATTTCAGTAGCTGCAAAAACATATTATAGCCAACGGCTAACTATTATAAAAAGGAGTAGTTGACATGCGCAAAAGCTAACCCAACAATTATAATACTAAAAAGTATCTTGAAAATGAAAAACAACCGGTAACATGTCACATCCAAGGCAGCTAAAAAAATAAAAAAATATCTGAATTCGAGTCACATCTGAAATGATTTTTTTATTATTATTATTATAATGAGAGGAACATACTTTTAAAAGATCAAAAAATAAATTAATAAAAATAAAATATCATGAGCTCAGCGATTAACACTCCCAAGTCAAACCTTGTGGGCTTAATTAGATTCTGTATGTGCAGAATGTAAATGGTTATTTCCAGAGAGAGAACCAAGTAGAGAGAGAGAGAGAGAGAGAGAGAAATATACCCAATTAGGAGGAGGAGAGCGGAAGCTGCCGCCGGGCACAGTGGCAGCAGCAGTGACCCCCGGTGCGGCGGTGCCGCGACAGTTGCAACACTTGATCGGGAGAGAGAGTGATTCAGTGATGATGAACGGTTGTTGTGGTGATGTTGTAGGCGGCGGCTGTTGTACATCTTTACCAAAAAATGGATCCTATGACACGAATTTATATGGGCAATGTTAGGGCAAAGATTGGTGGTAATTACAAAACTGTCACCAACCTTTAATCTAAATAGTGGAATTTTATTTTTATATTTTGAAAACCGCATAGGGATACGATCAGTGAATTTACAAATATATAGATCTTGTTTGGCAGAACTTTTTAGTTGAGTTTTAGATTTTTTTGTTAGGGAGTGTGAAAATAAGTTGAAAAGTTGAATTTAATTTTTTGTTAAGAGTCTTTTTCAACTAATTTAAGTTAATGAGTAAGTTTTAAATTTTTTTTTTTTCAATTTCGATTTTTTAATTTAAAGTTGTAGTGTTTAAAAAAATTTATGAGAAACAAAGTAAAATGAAGTAGATTTTGAAAAGTGCGAAAGTAAGTTCACTTTTTGGTAGAAAACTAGAAAGTTGGTTTTCTAATTTTCTATCAAATAGGGGCATGGTTTTATAGGAAATTTTAATTACACCACCAAAATGACTTAAAATTATCTAAAGTTAAAGAAGTTGATATTTTAATTAAAAAATATAATACTTAATTTGTGATAAAATTAATAATTCTTTGTGATGTAAGACCATGTAAAAAGAAAATCCATCACAATCTTTTCATGAAAATACTCACCTTGAAACTTGGCTTGAAGCTTTTTTTTGACGGAACCAACGAATTTATCATATAAATGATTTTTCACTTATAATTATTATTTATTTATCATCATATATCTACATTGATAATGGAACTTTTTATTTTGTTCAAAAGAGGTTTGAATAAGATGATAAACTTGAACATTATTTAAAACACTCAAATATCTACATTCATAATGAAGCATTGTGCATTGGGGGTATGTATATTTTGCCTTCCTTCAAAACTTGTAAAATAAGCTCCATTTTGTAAGACAAAATATCATTACTGGTCACACAGAGTCGAGAAAATAATACTTATTCGATAACACGTTCCAGAGAATAAAATAATACACCGATATTAAATTACCGAATAATATGCAACATATCGGTGTTTATACTTGGTGTTTGGTTGCCAATTTATACTTCGTTATCAGCCATGTGTTACCGAGTATTTTCTTATAATTTATATTTTCTTAAATATTATATTATATATTGCAGGGTTAATTTTTTTTGTTAAAATCATTGAATGATACCCAACAAACTAATACCGATGCTCAAGTTTCGATTGAAGTTAGTTGATCATGTTCCGATATAAGTTCATCATATTTTGATAAAAGTTTATCTTATTTGTAGGACTAACCCTAGTGAGATTAGTCAAATTATTTCTCAAAATTTCACAGGCTACTTCTTGACAGACAAACTAAGTACATTTTCCCCACCATTTTAGATTTTATTATAAGTTTTAGATAAGATACTAAACGTTTTTTTATCATTCTTGTAGGTATTTGAGTCACGAATTAAGTTGTTCAATTAGTGTCTATGCATTGCCTTTGAACACAGTTATTGTCACATTGAAGTGAGAGAAATAAACTGATGCTAAGAAAGGTATATTAATACTAAGGTCTGAAAGAGAAGGGTTTTGCAGAGATAATCGTAAAAGTCAAGATTAGTTGGGAAATGAGAAAAAAAATTATTCAATAAATTGGAAGCATTTAAGCAAATTGTCCATAATTAAATTTAGAAACTGAAGTAAATCCTGATGTTTCTGTTTTTGTTTTCTTGTGTATGTAAACATAGCTTTCATGTCATAGGAATTTTTTTTGTAACATTGTATAGTTCACAGTGATTTTTAATGGAAATGAAGATCCTAATTAACCAACTTATCTTGATCTTTTGTATGTAAGTTAACACTATATAAATATGAGTTGTTTTATGGGTTCATTGTAAAAAATTACATATGAAATTAAGGCTCATATATTCCCTTGAAAACATAACCCAAAACTATAAATTTAAAATGATCTGCAATTCATAGACGAATAGAAGAAACAAATTCAGCATCCTTTAATCGAGATTTTATAATAAAATCGTTTACATATAGCTAAATAATAATACTAAACCCAACACTCTTATATCTGCCGAACAAATAATTTAGATCCAAAATAGAGTCGGTGATATTTTGCTGGAATTCACTATTCGACACTAATATGTTGTGAATTTTAACTAAAATCGGCATAAACACACTGACATATGAATTACAAATCAGTTAGCCATATCTTACCGAACATATTACCTTGGAAAAAGTTTTGATGGGCCGGACATTGCTGTGCTGCAACTTCATGTTCTTCACCTCGTCTCTGCGACTTCTTCTTGATGTTCATCTTCATTTGGTCTTTTTGTCGCTTCAAGTTTATTTTCTTAATTACTTTATTTTCCATTGCGATAATCTACACTACCTTCTTGATTAATGTGTTCTCTATTATGGTCATCCTCTTCTTTCAACCAGAGCTTTGCCATTACCGAATATTGGGTGAAGAATTTCAATCGTTTTTTTCAATGGCGTCTTGTTGACTTGCCCTTCACCATCAAAATCAATTTTTTTGTCAAATGCCCAAGTGTCCTCCTACCTTCAGTAACTTGCAGTTATATATGAATACATAAACAAAAAGACGTACATATATAAAAATTAAATATGATTTATGTAACACCCCCGCCTTAATCTACAGGACAACACCCGTAATTAAGGCCTGAAGTGCTACTAACCCATCTTAAATTAACTAAAATGGCTATATATGGAAATGCATAAAGAAATACAAATATTAATATCATGCGTGTCAAGCAACAACTTCATAACCATACTAATGATGTTTGTACTGCACACAAACATACAAGCAGATACATATTCATGTTAAATAATCATGCATACATGTAACCAATAAACAAAAGCAAACTAAGCATGTTCACTAATCATATCCAGCATTCCGGGCTAGCCGTGGCTTCCCGAGATAACATATAAACAACAAAAATGAATCCGTATCAGAGCTACTAACACGTCCCCGATCCTGTGGCGTTCACATCCTCTTTGGATTCCTGAATACCTGTATAGTTTTAGAAAAACGAGGTGAGCATATCGCCCAGTAGGGGGGAAAGAAAAAGGGAACAACTTTGAAAACATTTTGTTGATTCAGTACTTAAACAAAGTAAACCTTTTCATAATACAATTCAAACATGATTGGTAACTTATCATAATTTCATAAAACCATGCATGCTCATGCTAATGCAGGTTACCTCCTTTGTGTCAACCGTTACGTCAAATTACCAAAATATGAGGAAGCCGAGATAGCAAATGATATAAGTCTGCTTACCCAATACCATAGCCGGCCCTTTGAATTATAACTGGGCTGAACCATAACAATAACAATAACCGTGGGCCTGACCGCCCTGCCAGAAGATCAATCAATAAACATTCATAACATGGGCCACCCTCAAAAGACATAGGATCGAGATCATGACATGGCATCTCCATCTCAGGTGAATATCAACAGATAATAGCAATTTGGACCACAGTCCACCACATCACATTAACAGCTCATTTTCATCTCAACCAAAATATTAGTGCCTTGCCGTTGTCTAGGTTTCTGGACTGCTCACCGTTGGCCCTAGACAATCGACGACTTGCTGACCTCCCGGAGGTTTAGGGCTTTTCAACCCAAGGGCACCAGGCCCTGCCTATTTTCCATACCGGAAAGCATTAACCACAATTATTCCCCTTCACCGACGGAAGGCCCAAACATAGATACTAATAACCGTGGGCAACATCCCACCATATAACATAGTCAAGAATGTATCCCCATACGAATGAAGAACTCCCGAAGATAGATAATCACATGTTCGAGAATGCCTTAAGAGCATAGAATGCCATCCACATCATAGAGAAGAGATATAATTCTCCCAAGAGACAATTTTCCATGCCACATGCCATGGGGAGGCTCTGTACTTGCCACGAGGTCATCAAGATGCCGGGTTGACACAATAATGATGCAAACATGCACAACATGCTCTAAATGCAAGCTAGAAACAATATATGCCATATAAACCTCATCAATCATCATACTTGTCCCTTGGTGTATACCAAAATCATTTATTAGTTCAATCATATCAACTTAACACATATACACCTGAGGGACATCTCGTAGATATCAAATATTATGTGAATATCATTTTCATATGGCATACCTTGCTTCACTTTACAAAATTCATAGCCCAATCATGCACAACGTATGTATATCAAATGATATGATCAACATGCTAACATACATGTATAAATCATTCACTTCTAATCAAATGAAATCATATTATCAAGTGTACATAGCATCTATTGCCTCAAACCTCACTTTTAGATCTTTATTAATCATAAAACATGATGTTATATGTCATACTTTAGATGAATAAGACAAATGAGGTGAAAATATGTTAATATTCATAAAACAATGCCAAAATTTCAAGTTTAAGAGCATATGAACCCTACCTCGACTTCTCAACGAGAAAAAAGAAGAAAAGATGAAGATTCAATCCTTATCCGAAGAAATCCCAGCGAGGAAGATGATAAATAGCAACCAGGAGGATGATTTGGAGGATTTAGAGCTTTTATATTGGATTGATACTGAAAAAGGAGTAAGAATCCTTCAAAGAGCCACCTCTATCTCTCTCTAGAGCCCTCAAGTTGATAGAAGGAAGTTTGGGTCGAGTTTTGGTGATTTAAGGTGATAAATAATGAGAAAGTGGGGTGAAATCTCTAGAAAATTCGTCACACAGGGGTCTGGGACCGATCCCAGGAACATTCTGTCCAAGCTTAATTTGGTTGCACTAACCAATGTTGGTAATTTGGCCATAACTCCTTGTTCGGAACTCGGATTTGGGTGATCTTTAAGTCCATAGAAAGGTAATTCAAAGATCTACAACTTCCTAATTGGAAGTTTTCCCAAATTATGGATAGATTATCTCCAGGAATTCGCCAAAAGCATTACCGAACGACCTAAATTTAGCGATGAGCCTACTTTGCGCCCTATTTTAACCCACAAGGAGTACGATTCAGCTTCCGGTCAAAACACGAAAGTTGTAGAATGGTATGAAAACTAGATACAATCGCAAACGGAATCTTAATCAGATAATTAACAAAAGAGTTACGATAGCTCAAAGTTAGGCAAAATCAATAAATCGCGAAGAACCAAAAGTTCCTATTTACCAACCGAAATCGATTCGGATCACCCGAATCACCAAACGATCACTCATATGAGTATAAATAAGCTAAAATACTTCAATTTAAAACAAATTAAAGTACGGGGTATTACAATTTATCAAACTATAACGAGTATGGAACTTCGTTACAACATCAACTAAGATACAGATAAATATAATTACCAACACTGAATAAAGGTACTCGGGGATATAATTACAAACAACTAAAGAATATATACACAACAAATGATGATAACTATAGAAATTCACGCAAACAAATGAAAGAATATCCACTGCCAATATCATATCTCGATTCAACTGAAGTTAGCTTTACATCATTAGCATAAATCTAGTTATTAAATTCTTAGCACACACAACTTTTCTTTAAATGGCAACCCCACGAAGCAGCTAGATCTCATACATAAGGGGCCAACTCTTAATTTATCACAACTCAAAACTTTGACCTTTCTTTTGTTTCGAGATGAGTTACTCCCGTACTCAATGTTTTTATTAAGGTCCAAGCGTAATCTGCTATCCAAAACATTCTTTTGGGACATTTCAAAGAAAGACACTATTTTGAAGTTAAGCTGCCAAAACTCATAAATGAGTTTCAGTATTGAATGATTATACTGAATTGAAATTTTCTTTCAAAGTTTACTTTCCCAATGGGAACTCTAATTAGAGATATTCAACTCCAAAACCAACAGACCTCTACCATGCAAGCTGAATACGCTAGTTTCATTCTACTTTTTAGGTAAAACTTCCAACACTTTCCTTTTTATTTTTTTCTAGAACTTAATCATAAACTTCTACAAGGCAAAAAATTATAAACTCCTAAAGTTATAACATCTACAAGATATCTGGATTTAGTCCTTTTCATAATCCAATCAAACACTTTATAAAGGGTAATAAAATCCATTCACTACATTACTGATAAGCAATTAAATACATTGAGAAACCTAAAGCTTGTCGATAATCGAATGGTCTGTACTATTAGCAAATGTTGTAAACTAAAAAAAAAATGAAACACTACCCGTGCATGAATTTTGTAAACTAAATTCACCAATTTGGTGTCTTTTAACCTCACCAATTTAGATAAATGTAGATCACATAATGTCAAGTATTGTATTACTTAACTTCTTAAACTAAATTTGGTCCATATAATAAAGTAGCATAGGTTGTCCTAAAAAATGTAGAACGGATGAGAGATGAGAGATTATTTTCTAAGGACCAATATGAAAGATGCATAACACATAAATTAGTGCTTTGGTAGTTGAGAAATAAAAAAAATCATAAAAATTAATGGAGGATAGAGGATAATTAGACTAATTGAGACAGAGGAAGTGAATATAGATATAGTACATGTAACACTCAGTGTTTATATTAATGTAATTAAGAGCTGCCTTGCTTGCTTTGTATGGAAAAGCATTGTAAATGATGGAAATGTATAAAAAATTTCTACTATTCCCACATCGAAATCGATACCGTCCACCAAATTTGTGAAATTCACCAAAAATTCATTTTTCATCACTTTTAAGTGATTCCAAAACCATATATTAGATATTGAGCCATCCTTTAAGATAAAGTTTTTATACATAACAAGCGCCTGTTGTGAAAAAATATGCGCTTATTGGAAGGCAGTCTTGGGACAAAAATCTCTCTTAATTGGACAGGCGCATGTTGCTGAAAAACATGCGCCTGTTACTATGCCTGTTTAAAAAGTTTAAAAGGATTCTAGAGCTTTCCTTGGCTATTTTCCACCTTTTTCCATTAGAGTTGAGATATCTTCTTCTTCTATCCAACTTCTCTCTAAAATTCATCAAAAACTAAGTTTTGGATTCTGATTCGACCTTAAGACAAGTTGTTCTACGCGTTGAGGGGATCAAGGTGACTTAGGAATTTCAAGATTTCGTCGAACCGGGCTTCGATTATCATCTTTCTTTCTTCCTTTCGGCTTATAAATTTGAGGTAAGGGTTTATGTGGTTTCAAAACTTAAAATATGGTTTGGTTTCATGGATATCATCATGATTTCATTCTTATTTGTTTTATTTATCTAAAGCAATCTATAAAATGATATTTTATGATTTACAGAGATTTAAATGTGAAATTTGAGACAATAGATGCCATCTACACTCGATATTCTTGTATTATCAAACCCTATGAAGTATTCCATAGGTATATCACTATTATAAGATGATGGAAATGAATTGTTGTTGATTTGTATACATCATGGGATATGGGTTTGGATTTGTTAAAGTGTATGTGACATAAATTGCCTTAAATGCTTATTGAATAGCATGAATATATGTTTGCATTATTATTGTGTCAACTGAAGATTCGAAAATCTCATGGTAAGCCCTTGAATGAACTTATAGCTTAGAGTTTGACTGAATAATTAACGGAAAGCCTATATTATCTATTGTTAGTTTGGAGAGCTTGTGTCTATCAGAATAGGATTCTCGATATGAATATATAGTGCTTGTCGAGATGGAAAATAGGTAGGGTTCAGTGCCTAGGGATGGCAAAGGGTCAGTTCTAGGACGGGTATAGGGTCCCCCCCCCCCCCCCCCCCCCCCCCCCCCGCAAATACCCGTTAAGGAGTTGTCGGGTATTCCCCGCCCCCGTCGGGTAACGGGTACCCGTGGGGAACCCGAATTACATTCTTTTATATATAGAGAAAAAAAAACCTAATTTAACTAGTATATAAATTGTTGAAAAAAATTGTATTTTTCAATTCATTTTAAGAACGAATAATTTGTGACTACTGTCAAAACAACCAAAACACAAGCAATTAAGCAAATAGATTCTCAGAAAGAAAAAGAAAAAAAAACCTTTATTCAAAAAATAAAAATCTGACAAGAGGATTCCCACACTTATTCCTTCTAACTCTAAAAAAAATAAAATTGACAAGGAGATCTTGTGTAGCCTTTCCTAGACATTCAACAATTTATACTAAATGTATATAGATTTAACAATTTATACCTGAGATATGGCTGGTGGAAAGAGTGAACAGACAAAAAGGGATGGTCGAACGGACATGGGAGAGGGGCGCGGCCGCACAGGTAAGAATGTAGAATAGAAGAATGAACTGTGAAAAGATTTGTTAAAAAAAAACTGTGAAGAAATGAAAAACCTTAGTCTTTGCCTTTTCAATTTCCACTTTTAACTAATAAAAATAGAATAAGGGGATATTAATGGCTAGCTGGCAACCATTTCAAAATCTAAATAGTAAATGCTAGTATGCTACCCATTTGCACGTCTATTATTATATATAATATATTATTTATAATTTCATATATTATTTTATATATATATATAGAAGTCGGGTATGGGTCCAGGTAGGGGACCCTAACCCTCATACCTGGCCCGCCCCCGTTGAATTTTTGAATACCCGAACCCGAATCCATTCCCGAATGTTCACCTCCATACCCGCCCCCGTCGGGTCGGGTACCCGCGGATTCCCGAACTCGCGGGTTTTTTTGCCATCCTTATCGGTGCCCTTTGGTTGAAAATTTCTAAACTCCCGAGGGAGTAATGTTTGGCCGCCTATAAGTCATCAGTGAAGTGTACGGGAACCTAGGCAATGGGCAAGGCACTATGGATTCGATTTATATCTGTGTTTTTACAGATTGAGAACGGGTAGTCCCATTTCTATTGTTGTGTTGGAAATGCATTCTCTTGAGGTGACAAATGGCATTCTCTTATCCACTATTCAAATTCTCAATGGCATGGTAATGGTTAACACGGGAGGCAACCTGCATAACATATGCATGCATTATTTATGACAATAATGATTTTTAATTTGTATTGCTGGTTAAAACACTATTTGATATTGGAACATAGAAATTTGTTTTAAAATGAAATATCCCTCATTTATTACCCCCCCCCCCCCACTGAGTATATTGATCAACCCGTCTTCCTAAATTACACAAGTACCCAAGATTCCAATAAGGACAAGGATGCTACGGGACTAAGGATGAAGTAGAGGCTCTAATACAACTATAATTTTTGTGATGCATAGGTTTTCACGGGAAGCCATAGCTAGCCCTGAAGTTTTGTATATTATCTTGAGTTTTCTTAGTTTGGTTTTGTATAACTGTTATATTACACTATTGTTTTGTACCAAATGCTTGATTAACATGGATATTGCTTTGATTTCTTACTTACATAAAGACCCATTTTAATCAATTTAAGATGGGTTAATAACGCTCCAAGTCTTAATTATAGGTGTTATCTTGTTAATTAAGGCGAGGATGTTACAATACATTAAATTTTTTGGCTTCGATGACTTAATACTCTACATAACCCTAAAACCAAAAAAAAAAATAACCCACAAACAAAGATGTCAAACAAAGAGAACAAGTATAAGGCTAAAATAAAAGATGATAGAAAGACTAACGTGAAGGAACGAGAGGCAGGGGAAAGAGAAGAGGAACTAGCGGCGGAGGACAAGTGGTGATTGGAGTGAAAAAGAAATCAACGTTAGGGCTTGGAGAGTGAATCTGAAAGAGATAGAAATAAGAGAAGTTTTGAAAAAAATAATTAATTTAATTATTTATAGTGGTGTTTTAAAAAAATTTGTGTATATTTTATGGTAAAATTTAGTATGTAGTACGTGGTGTATGTTGTGGTGTCTTAAGATTTTTTTATTTTTTTTAACTTTTGGGGTATTTTTCATTTCACGGTAATTTTCAAAAACTTTAGTGGTGTAATTAATCGCCTTTAAGATTCTAAAAACTACGATCCCTTATTATATAGATTAAGTTATAACACACTCCAAAGGTATATCAATTAATTCAAAAAATATCTTAAATTTCAGCAATACAATTTATTTTTAAGCAACCCCACACCACATTGGACATTGGACTACTCACCACTGGCAGATATTATATAAATTTGTAATCTGCGCCAAAACATCTTAAAAAGGATTGAACACGGAATTTTCGGCTGAATAGATTGTTTCTCACATGAACAAAGTGGTAACTGTGAGAATCCTGACGCCCCCCCCCCCCCCCCCCCGATGCCGTTCGGCACGTGGCTTGGTTTTGAAACGATTTTAGAGTCGCTAGTACGTTGTTCGAAAAAATGGATAAAAGTGTGTTTTTGTACCCTTTTGGAGTACAACGTTGTCTGCCCAACCAGATTCGGTTCGGGAACTATGTTACGATGCGGGAAGGTGTTAGGCATCCGCGTTGCCCTTTCAGCTTCTAAATGGACATGCTTGCATTTATGTTTTATCATTTCCTATTATTTTTGCCCAAAAATAGGTTGCTAAATATGATACAATAAGCCTACTGTATTCGGCATGCGAAAATTGCCTTGAAGGCAGATTACCCATACGAGGAATGGGATTAACCGTACAGTCAATTGGATTGTCCATACGGGGAATTAAGTAATAATTCTAGTTATGAAGCTTTAGCACAGTTCAGGCAGAAACACGGCAAGGAACCATTTTAGGCATGCTTTGACAGTTTATACAATTATATACATGATATGCATAATTATATACACATACTCTTTATTTGCAGGATATCTACATCGTATTAGAATTTAGATGATACCTTCGCGAATATAGAACTTTGTTTCGGAAGAGTATATCTGTGTTACAAGCTTTAGTTTGATGATCAGTCAGAATACAAACACTATGAATGAGTTACGAAGTTTTTACTCGCGTACCTATTTTATTATAGTGTTTTCTCTCTCTACATTAAGCTTTTGCTGGTCTAGAAATGAAGATATAATAAAAATACAAGGTTTTCCCTCTTCTTTGCCTTTGCAATGGGCGTTTTTGCCCAATAATCGTGAACCCTTTTTGAGAAGCTGGTTCTGGCTTATATAGTACTTGATTTAGCCTTTGGTGCCCGATTACCCGTACAAGAGACCAGATTTCCCATACGAGCTATCCGATAAGCCTTTTCGGTTGCCTTCACAACACCAGATTTTGCTAATTGGCACGTAATTTTGGCACTGTTATAAACCGTGCCAGATTTAAGTATGTCTCGACACGCATTTGGCAGGGTTTAAGCCGTCCCTGTTTTTACACGGTTTATAACCGTTCCCAAACAGTTCTTATCTTCATTTCTTTTCCCGCCTTTGACCAAGCTTCCCGCGTAATTGAAAAGCTAAACAGGAACGGTTTTTAGCCGTTCCAAAACGGTTCCTATTTTTATTCCCTTTCCACCCCTTTGACCAAATCTGCCGCCCACTTGAAAAACCAAATTTTCAAGAATTCCGCCCATAATTTCATTACAAGATATTAAATTTTATTTAAAAAAATATAAAAGTTTTTCTCGTATAATAGAAATAAAAATTATGCCTAAATACTCATATTTCATTTTTTCCTCGAAATAAGACAATTTTGACTTTTTAAAAGTTTATATTTTTAAATTAATTTTATTTTATAAAACCTACATATTGTATAGTTAAACCTTTTATAATTAATATTCAATAACTTAATAATTCTTACATTAAATATTTTTTTATGGAACAAAGTTTGCGATTAATATTTTTTCTATTAGTACTTTTATTTGCTAATCCTTTTGTTTAGTTGTTAAATATGATTTTTTTTCTTTATATTCTAATTATTTTATAATCCGTAAGTATTATACTAAAATTAAATTTAAAACTTGTCGTACTAAAATTAAATAGATGGTTTGCATTTTAACTAAACATATAGTTTTTTTCGTGATTAAGAAATTAATAATAGCTCGAAACGTTATAATGCATTTGATCTATAAGTAGGATTTCATGGTTAAAAGGGGTACGGTTTGACCAAAATATAGTACGGAATGGAAACGGAATTAACCGTTCCTAAAAAAATACCACACCTATTTTAGGCACGGTTTTAAACCGTGCCTGTTTGACATTTATGGTGTAGTGCTTATAACCCGTTTTAGCCGTAAAATGAGATTGCTCGGTTGATAAATCTATTTTTAACCATTGGATTAAGCTGATTTTTTGATATGTTGTTCCGCAAGATGTCCTCTATCTTCTGTTCAAATTTTAGCCCGATTGGATGTCTAAAAGTCACATTAACCATATGGTTAACCCGGATTGCCCGTTTGAGCAGATTACCCGAACGGGGAATGAGATTTCCCTGACATAGAATATATTTCTAACCATTGGATTAAGCTGATTTTTAGATATGTTGTTATAAAATATGTTATGTAATTTTTCTCAAACTTTGAGCACAATCAGACGTCGGGAAGGCCTCCATTTGGTTAATTGATTACACTTGGTCGAAATCAGGAGCTTACGGATTGTCTATACAGACAATCGGGGATCCCACCGTTGGATCAAGCTGAATTTTGGAGATGATGTTTTACAAAATGTCTTGTAGCTTTTCTCCAAATTTGAGGGTGATTAGAGTTCAGGAAGGCCTCTGTCTTACTGTTTGACTACACATGGTATATAATTTGATCTTGAAAAACAATGACAATTGGGAATCAATAGTTTTCTTTTCGGCATTCAAAGTGTACTAACTTGGTGTGAGGCTTATCTATATGGACCCATGATGATCTTCAACCTTGCATTGTCCAAGTCCAATTTTATCTTGCTCGAGCATGCTTCCCTTGAAATTCTGTATCGCTAAGTCTGATTTTGCTTTATCGAAAAGTGAGTTGTGTCTTATCTAGAAGAGTCGCAAAATGGGGTGTCTACAGAACCCCTTCGGCGTTTGTATAATTTGAAAAAGTGTGCAACGTCGAGAAAACAAAAGTTTAAGTCACATATGCATTTTGCGACTTTTGTTCGTTGAACTGCTACTAGATCTGTCGAATGTCGTTTGAGTGCTTTTGAAGGCCGATTTGATATAGCGTACTTGTTGTAAAATTACGTGATTGCCCCTGAAAAACAAGTTAGTAATAGAACAAGCTATATATAATAATAACAATAATAATAAAAGGGAATAGGGAAGATAAGTCTGGCCATTTCGGCGGACCGTTTGTCTTTGGATTGAGGGAAGAGACTGGTCTTGCCTTCGGCAAACGTTTCGTCTCGAAATTTGGGTGAAGACTAATCTTGCCATTTTAGCAGACCATTTGTCTTGGAATTTAAAAAAACTCGTCCTACCATTTTCGGGAGACTTGGTGGTTCGTCCTGCCTTTTCGGGAAACTATTTGTTCATCTTGCCTTTTTCGGGAGACTGAGTAGTTCATCTTGCCTTTTCGGGAGACTATTGTTCGTCTTGCCATTTTGGGAGACTTGGTTTTTCATTTTGCCTTTTCAGGAGACTAGGTTGTGCGTCTTGCCTTTTCGGGAGATGGATTGTCTTGCCTTTTCGGGAGACATAGTTTTCTCTTGCCATTTTGAGAGACAAAAGTTAGTACGAATGGCTACCGTTTAGGAAGAAAATTACTAAAATACCCTTAAAAGACAAAGTTAATACAAAATGGCTACCGTTTAGGTATAAAAATACTAAAATGCCCCTGAAAGACAAAGTTAGTACAGATGGCTACCGTTTAGGTAAAAAATTACTAAAATGCCACTAAAAGACAAAGTTAGTATAAAATGGCTACCGTTTAGATAAAAAAATTACTAAAATGCCCTTGAAAGACAAAATTAGTATAATATGGCTACCATTTAGGTAGAAAATTACTAAAATGCCCTTAAAAGACAAAGTTAGTACAAATGCATGTATGATTTTACCTTTTCAACGGCACATGAACATATAAGTTATCTTTGAAAGGTAATGTTAGTTGATTCACTTAACATGTACATATTACCTGATTCTTTCGATAATTTGTCGTATGTTTGCAAGAGGATGAGCTTCGAGGCCTCGATGTGGCCATTTAGCCCAGTGTAGTGTCTGACTTGCAGTTGATTGGTGATTTAGCCCAGTGCAGTGTCTGACTTGCACGTTGATTGGTGATTGAGCTGGGTCCAGTGCCTGACTTGCAAGTTGATTGGCAATTGAGCCTGGTGCAGTGTCTGACTTGCACTATGTGGTATCATAGTCAAAGGTAATATTTAGGCCTCTGTGACGCCCTTTTGTGATGCTTTCTAAGAGTTTCAATTGAAGGATTATCTTCTTTGTCGTCTGAATCGACTGTGATTGTTTTGAATTCGATTGAGGTTCCATTTCCTGACAAAGATGTTAGAAAGGGAGCGTTGGAACCTGACTGGGGTTCCATAACCTGCAAAAGTTGTTAGAAATGAAGGCAATGGAGCCCAATGCGGTGTGCGACGCACAACGAGTGTATAAATGAGGGCGACTGAGCCTGATTTGGTTCTTTGACATGCAAACAAAGAATGGATGAGGCGATTGAGCCCGATTTGGTGCTTTAGCATGCAATTAGTGTAAGTATGAAAGCGATGGAGCCCTGTTTGGTGCTTTGGCATGTAACCAATGTATGGATAGAGTGATTGAGCCCGATTTGGTGCTTTGGCATGCAACTAATGTAAGTATAAAGGCGATGGAGCCCAGTTTAGTGCTTTGGCACGCAAACGATCTATGGATGGAGCGATTGAGCCCAGTTTGGTGTTTTGGCATGCAACCAATATATGGATGGAGCAATTAAGCCCGGTTTTGTGCCTTGGCATGCAAATGAATAATGAATGGGGTGATTAAGCTCGGTTTGGCGGTTTACCAGGCAAACGAATAATGAATGGGGCGATTGAGCCTGATTTGGTGCTTTGACACACAAACGATAAATGTATGGGGCTATCGAGCTTGGTTCGTTGTTTAGACACAGAAACAAAGAATGTATGGGGCGATTGAGCCCGGTTTGGTGCTTTGACACACAAACAATGAATGTATAGGGTAATTGAGCCAAGTTCGGTGTTTGGACACACAAATGAAGAATATGTAGGGCAATTAAGCCTGGCTCGGTGTTTTTCCATGCAACCAATGTAAGTGTGAGGGCGATGGAGCCCGGTTTGGTGCCTTGGCACGCAACCGATATATGGATGGAGCGAGTGTGCCCAGTTTGGTGCTTTGGCATGTAACCAATGTAAGTGTGAAGGCGATGGAGCCCGGTTTGGTGCCTTGGCATGCAACCGATGTATGGATGGAGCGTTTGAGCCCTATTTGGTGCTTTGCCACGCAAACGAATAATGAATGGGGTGATTGAGCCTAGTTCGGTGCTTTAGCATGCAAATAAATAATGAATGGGGCGATTGAGCCCGATTCGGTGCTTTAGCATGCAAACGATAGATGAGGGCGATAGAGCTCGGTGCTATGTGTGAACTTGCAACTAATGCATATGGCAATGGAGCCCGATGCAGTGTTTGACTTGCAAATGAATAATGAGTGAGGCGATGGATCCCAGTGCTATGTATAACTCACAGCCAATATGTGTATGAGGGCGATAGAGCCCGATGTGATGTTTGACACACAAATAATGAATGGTTGTGGGCAATGGAGCCCAATGCTGTGTTTTGACACGTAACAAGTGTTTGAACGAGGCGATGGAGCCCGGTGCGGTGTTTGACGTGCAGATAATGAATGGGACGATGGAGCCTAGTGCGGTGTTTTGACACGCAGATAATGAATGGTTGTGGGCGATGGAGCCCAGTGCTGTGTTTTGACAAGCAACAAGTGTTTGAACGGGGTGATAGAGCCCGATGTAGTGTTTTAACATGCTGATGATTGATGAAAAGGGCGACAAAGCCCGATGTAGTGTTTCAACATGCATATATTGAATAGTTGTGGGCAATAGAGCCCGGTTTGGTGCCTTGGCACGCAAACGAATAATGAGTGGGGCGACAGAGCCCGGTGCAGTGCTTTGGCATGCAATTGATTGAGCCCAAAAATTTCATTTGTAAACCCTTAAATAAGGCTCAATTAGCTTCTAGTTACCATCTAAAATCAAAAATTGCATGCAAATCAGTTTAAGCATTAAAAGAGGCACTGCATTGTATTTTTGTGTTACTAAGCTATTTTGCAGGCTTAAATTGGTTAAGTAACTGAGGTTGTATGCAAAAAAGAAGGTTGAAAGAGGAAAAGTGCAAGAAGAAGAAATCAATATTCATTCCGAGGCCCAAGACGAGGAAAACTCCGTGAGAAGTGTTGAACAATGATGTCAATGTTGTCATGGCAATTGACAAATCCAATTCTTATGGGGATCGATATAACCCAACATGGAGGAACCATCCCAACCTTAGTTGGTCTGGTAACAACTATGAAGGGAACCCTATGAAACCCTCTAAACCATTTCAACAGCCCTAATCGAATTTTTAACCACCACCACTTTAACCATTCTATCACCAATCCCAACCTCTAATTAGTTTCCAATCTCAACATTAGTAGTATCAACAACCTCAAGGCTCGAATGTTAGTTCTTATATTTCACCGCATAGGAAAGTCACTGAGGAGAATTTGCGAGGCATGTTCTAGAAGATGCTGCAGACGATGAACCAAATGAAAGTTTATGTGGAGAAGATTGCTAGTCAGAATGATTCGAAGGGGAAGACAGTTTTTCCAGCCCAACCTCCGCCCAATCCCAAAGGCACTGATAACTCTTCTTTTTCAGGCACTGAGCAATATCATGAACAAGTCAAAGCTATCAGAACTTTGAGGACTGGTAGAGTTGTTGACAATCAGATAGAACCACCTCCACCTGAATCTGTTCAAACAAGAAGAACGGAGGAAGAAGATGAAGAAGTTAAAACTGAGCAATATATTTCTACTAAAGCCTTGAGAGAAGCTGAGATAGCTAAAGAAGACGAGGCAGAAGCTGAGAATGTGAATGATGTTCCTGAAAAAGATGAAACTTCTTATCCTCGCATTCCTGTTCCTTTTCTTCAAAGGTTGCAAAAACCGGCTAAGGATAACCGTAATTCTGAGATTCTTGATCTTTTTAAGCAAGTGAAGGTCAACATTCCTCTCTTAGATGCGATCAAGAAAATTCCTTCTAATGCTAAGTTTCTTAAAGACTTGTGCACTATAAAGAGGATAGTCTCTGTTTAGAAGAAAGCATTTTTGGCTAATCAAGTGAGCTCAATCATTCAACATAATTTTCCAGCCAAGTACAAGGACCCTAGTTGTCCTACCATTTCTTATTACATTGGTGATCAAAAGATTGAACATACTCTCCTGGATCTTGGTTCTAGTGTGAACTTACTCCCGTATTCTATTTATTAGTAGTTAGGCTTGGGTGAGCTGAAACCCACAAGAATAACCTTACAACTGGTTGATCATTCCATGAAAGTTCCATAAGTAGTTGAAGATATTTTGGTTAAGGTTGATAACTTTGTCTATCTAGTGTCGTTGTGCTAGATACTCAACCTAAGGCCAATATTAGTACCCAGGTTTCCATCATTTTAGGAAGACCTTTCTTTGCTACTATTAATGCTATTATCAGTGTTAGGAATGGTGTTATGAAGCTTTCATTCTGAAATATGACTCTCGATGTCAATATTTTCTCAATTCCTAAATAGCCAGATCTTGAAGAATAAGATATTTGAGAAGTTAGTTACTTGGATACAGTTTTGGAGGAATACTTTGGTTTGTTGCAATATGAGGACCTAGTTGATTCAACTTTAACTCATTGTCTTTTTGAATTTGAAGCTTATTCTCCTATTGAGAAGGAGATAAGCAAGGAAGTTTCTAATCTCAATTCCAACATAGATTCTGAAGAGCCCGAAGCAGAGCAGGTTATATGGAGTGAAATGTTTGAAGAACTTCCACTGACTGATTCTTTAGTCATCCCTTTTACTTTCGAAGCTCCCAAATTGGAACTTAAGCCCCTAACCTAGGAGCTAAAGTACGCCTTTCTAAGAAAATCTGAAAGTTATCCTGTCATAGTCTCAAGCAAGTTGAATTCCACTCAATAGTCTGAGCTCTTAAAAGTTCTTAAGTTACATAAAGATGCATTAGGATGGACAATAGCTAATCTGAAAGGTATAAGCCCTAATATTTGTACTCACAAGATATACCTTGAAGAAGATGTTAAGCCCTCTCGACAGATGTAGAGGAGGTTAAATCTCAACCTGAAAGAAGTAATCCGCAAGGAAGTTCTTAAGCTCTTAGATGTTGGTATCATTTACCCTATCTCTGATAGCAAATGGGTAAGTTCTACTCAGGTTTTGCCTAAGGAGTCTGGTATAAGTGTTGTTCCTAATGCTGAAGGTGAACTAGTTCCTACACGTGTTATCACTGATTGGCGCATGTGTATTGATTATCGCAAGCTTAACTCTGTAACCAAGAAAGATCATTTTCCACTCTTATTTCTTGATCAAACTTTGAATAGAGTGGATGGTCATTCTTTCTATTGCTTTCTGGATGGTTATAGTAGTTACAATCAAATCAAGATCGCTCCCGAGGATCAGGAGAAAACCACTTTAACTTGTCCTTTTGGTACCTTTGCTTATAAGAGAATGCTCTTTGGCTTGTGCAATGCACCAACAACCTTTCAAAGGTGTATCGTGAGTATCTTTAATGACATAGTGAAAAAGTTTCTCGAAGTTTTCATGGATGATTTCTCTCTCTTTGGTGACTTTTTTGAAAATTGTCTTCAAAACCTGGAGAAAGTCATGGTTTGTTGCAAGGACAATAATCTTGTTCTGAATTGGGAAAAGTGCCATTTCATGGCTACCCAAGGAATTGTTTTAGGTCATATTGTCTCAGCTAAAGGAATCTAAGTGGATAAGGCTAAAATTGACCTCATTGCTAATTTGCCAGTTCTCAAAACTGTCAAAGAGGTTCGATCATTTCTAGGCCATGCTGGTTTCTATAGGAGGTTTATCAAAGACTTCAGTGCTATCTCTCGACCTCTATGTAACCTGCTTGCCAAGGATGCGCCATTTGAATGGACTTCAGCATGTCAAGAAGCTTTCCACAAGCTCAAGGAAATGCTCACAACTGCACCCATTGTGTAACCACCTAATTGGAGCTTACCATTTGAGCTTATGTGTGACGCTAGTGATTATGCCATTGGAGTTGTCTTAGGTCAAAAGAAGGACAAGAAGCCCCATGTCATCTACTACGCTAGCCGAACTTTAAATGACACTCAGTTGAACTATTCTACGACTGAGAAAGAAATGCTAGCAATTGTTTTTGCTTTAGACAAGTTTTAATCTTACCTTATTGGATCGCCAATTATCTGCTTTACTGATCACTCAGCAATTAAGTATCATCTTACAAAGAAAAATGCGAAAGCAAGATTAATTAGGTGGATCATACTGCTCCAAGAATTTGACTTGATTATCAAGGACAAGAAAGGATAAGAGAATATGGTAGCCGGTCACTTATCTATGCTCATTAGTGAAGTTCGAGACACGGACAATTTACCTATTCAAAAAAGTTTTCCAGATGAATAACTGATGGCTATTCGTAGTTTTCCATGGTATGCAGCTATCGTGAATTATCTCGCCAAAGGAAAGGTTCCTGATTGGCCACGTCAAGAGCAAAATCGGTTCTTTACCTTGGTAAAGAATTTTTATTTTCATGATCCGTACTTGTACAATTACTATCCTGATCAGATATTTCAAAGATGTGTCCCCGCAGAGGAAGCTAAATCCATCATGTATGCTTGTCATGAAACAGCATGTGGGGCCATTTTTCTTTTCGCAAGACGGCTGACAAAATTCTGCAATGTGGTTTCTATTGGCTTACTCTTTTCAAGGATGTGAAGAACCACTGTAGAATGTGCGCTCATTGTCAAATGTTAGGTGCTAACTCAAGAAGGAACATGATGCCTTTAACTAATATCATGTAAGTTAAAATTTTTGACTGTTGGGGTATAGATTTTATGGGTTTCATCCTTCGTTTGGGCACCAGTACATTCTTGTCGCTATCGAATACATGTCTAAATGGGTTAAAGCCATTCCCACTAGAAATAATGATCACTTTACGGTCATTACATTCCTTAAATATAATATCCTTTCTAGGTTTAGCACGCCACAAGTGATAATAAGTGATCAAGGCAGTTACTTTATAACAAACCGTTCGAGAAATTGATACGGCGTTACAGAGTGAATCACCGAGTCTATTGGGCATATCACCCACAGACAAATGGGCAAGCTGAACTAGCTAACAGAGCGATCAAGAGAATCCTCGAGAAAATAGTCAATATTAATCGGAGAGATTGGTCTATCCGTTTGACAGATGCTTTATGGGCTTATCGGATCACCTATAAGACAAGCTTGAATATGTCTCCTTATCAGTTGGTTTATGGTAAGGCATGTCATCTCCCTCTAGAGATTGAACATAAGGCATTCTGGGCTATCAAAGCCATAAACTTCGATCATCGAGAGAGTGGTAAAGAGAAAAGCTTGCAGTTAAATGAACTTGAAGAGTTACGTCATGATGCATATGATAATTCTAAATTTTCAAGGAAAAGATGAAGTGTTTCCACGATCAAAAAGTCCTGAGGAAGAATTTTAAGCCCGGACATAAAGTTTTACTTTATGATTCAAGGCTCCATTTATTTCCTGGTAAACTTCGGTCAAGATAGACTGGTCCTTTCAAAATTAGTACAGTCTTTCCTTACGGAGTAGTGGAATTGGAGAATCCAAAAGATGGCAGTACGTTTAAAGTCAGTGGGCATTGATTGAAGCCATTTTTGGAAAAGCTTGATGACCGTGAGGAGAGTATTGAGTTGGGGGAACCCAATTATGATGCAACTAAATGATCAAGAAGATTTGCCGCACTTTGTATAATTTTTATATTTCTGCTTATAGCCTTTGTGTATTCATTTTTATTTTTATTGTTTCGTGTGTTTCTCTATCATTCTTTGTTGGTGATCTTAAATCCCAATTCGAACTGCTTATTTTCGAATTTACATCACCTATAAACCATCCCGGTTAACGCTTTGTAAATTATTTTGCAAAACAGGGACTGTGTCGTTCTAAGTTGGGGGAGGGAGAAACCATTAAATTCTATGCATCTAATTGTTCCATAGTGTTCTCACGAATTCAAGGAAAATTTTCCTTGAATGTTATTTATTTTTGGCTTTTTGGAGCATCACTCTGTCACAAAAATGCCAAATTTCAAAAATATCAAGTAAGGCATTTAGAAAATTTTCTATCTTTTTAAAAGTTACTTGATAATATTTTAGTGACCTTTAGGGAGAGTTTTTCTGTTTTTCAATTGCAAAAAAAATGGTGGGGATCGATCCTTATGTGAGGATCGATCCTGGCAGTGTTTTTCAAAAATAGTGGGGGTGGGCCGGGGGGGAGGGCTCGATTGAGCGTCTTTTAGAGGAGAGACCTACCTATGGTGACCCACTTCTTTATCGCATTATTCTTGCGCACCATGGTTGGTACGCTACTTGTGAGGCCAAGGCTACTCTATGTCGCGAGTTTGTGGCTAGTCTGATACGAGAGGGTCCTCATCGATATGCTGCATTTATTCGAGGCATCTGTATTAATCTCACACCCGAGTTTGTTTTTGAGGTTACGGGTGTCGCACTGGTGCCCAACTTTGAGTGCCCATACTTATTAGGTGCTCCGGGTATGCCTACACCCACAAAGGTCGCTTCTACTCTTTATGGTACACCTACAGAGTTGGACGACTCCGGTCATCTTCTCTGAAAATGGTTAGCACCTCAATTTTTGGATTTTTATTTGGTTTTGGTTGGTTGTATTTTTCCTACGAGCCAAAAAACAAAGATTTATTTAATGGATTTCTCGTTTCTTTTACACGATAGTTAGTGGCAAGCGCATGGATTTATGTCGGTGTTGGATTAAGGCTATTGCAGCCGGAGTGGAGGATATTAGGAAGCTTGTTTCTAGCAGAGTTCTCATTACCCGCCTTTGTGCTTATAGAGGTATACGAAGAGTGGCGGATGATGAGATGATATTTCCTAGAGGCCCGATTAGCGCTGCTTCTGTCACGAGATCTAAAGCGCAGAAGAGGCATAGAGGCACGACCGCGCAGGGGCTGATAGGAGAAGAAGTTAAGGAGGAGGATGCTTTTAACACTCCTGCTACTGATTTGCCACCACCATCAGCCAGTACATCACAGGCTGGCCCATCTCAGACATATGGAGGCGACGAGGCCCAAACTATGGATGGTTTGATGCATATGATGGAGCGTATGCTCAAGGGGCAGGAGGAACTTCGGATTCAGTTTCAGAGGCAAGTAGAGACAGAGGACAATAAACACAGAGCTATGAGGAGCCGGTATACGAAGCTGTCGGCTGTGGTCAACCACATTAACCAGTCTGTCTCTAGCATGGATAGATCATTAGCCGAGCTATTAGCTAAGACGCTAGGAGGCCATGATGTTAATAAGTCCGAGAGTTCTAAGGAGAGCAGTGAGGATGAGTCAGATGGTGATGGAGGAGATTATTAGGAGATAGCTGATGACTCCACTGGCCCATCGACTAGTTAGGCTAGGGATTAGGATTTTTATGTTCTATGTTTAGATCCCGTAGGCCTAGGTTTTTACTGTTAGGGAGGTGTTTGCATATGATGTATTTCATTTTGAACTTGTTTGCTTTATATATATATATATATATATATGTCTTATTCGAATGAAATGTGATGCTCCTGTTATTGTTGTATATTTATTTTTATTTTTATTTTAATTATCTGCTTACTTATATCTTATCTGCACTAATTGTTTATCTAGATCCATTCTGTGAAGCTATTTAGATACATATCCTGCATCTCAAAACCAATGTCTTCTAACTATTCCTCTCCCACACATAGCACATCATCTCAAGACACACTACAAAAATGAAGACTTTTAGTGGCGCATCAATGCGCCAGAAAAAGTAGTAAAAACGCGTCGGCAAAAGTCAATTAACTTTTAGTGACGCGTTTTCGCGCCGGCAAAGAGCGCCAGCAAAAGTCAGCCGGTAAAAGTAACTTTCTGACTTTTACCGACGCGAAAGTAAACGCGTCGGCAAAAGTCATCTTTAGTGGCGCAAAAACGCGCCGGTAAAAAGCAGCGTGTCATTAAAAGTGAATGACATCGTGTCTTGAAAACATACTTTTGCCGACGCATTTGGTGTCTTTAATGGCGCGTTAAACGCACCGGGAAAGATCACTTTTACTGACGCGTTCCTAACGCGCCGGGAATGATCACTTTTGCTGACGCATTGAATGCGCCGAGAAAGATCAAAATCGCGATCGGAGAAAGGACTTTTGCTGATGCTTTCTATAAAACGCGTCGTAAAAAAATCTTTTTAGTGGCGTGAAAACGCGCCAACATAGGTGAAAGATTTATTTTTTTATATAAAATTTAAATATAAATACAAATGCGCTGAATAATTTTTTTTATTTTTTTCTGATATTAATAGAAATGCTAGGCTGAATTAATATAACAATAACCAAAATGATATGTTACATAAAATTATCAATACCTTAGTAATATACATATTGTTATGTCTTAAACATTACTACAAAATAAAAAAAAAAGTACCAATAATAAAAAAAGTCAATATCTTAATCACTTGAAAGTCAATATCTTAATCACTTGAGCGATTATTTGGAGCGGCACTTGAAGGAGTCTTCGAGGGCTTGACATTGGAATCCATGTATGAATTTTTGCATTTGAGTAAGAACATTGCTCCTCTCATTCACCTAGCTGAACCTATTGGTTACCAAAAGGTAAAAGGCATTTAAATACCAAAAGGTAATAACATATAGAAAAAGAATAGGGCAAAAAGGAGGCTCAGAACTATTATTATTATTATTATGATCATCATCATCATCATCATTAATCAAACAAGACAAGATGCTAATGTTTGAAACATCCATAGCTGCAAACTTCTAGTTGCATGTGAGAGAAATCAAATCAAATGAAACCAAACCAAATCAATCCCTCACACACTATCCGGGTTGCCCCGCCAATATACGGGTCAAATAATCTCACTTAATCAATATCTTAATATTATCATCATAGCCTTCCAATTCCTTCGATCCAAACACTCCAATTCCTTAAATCCAAACTCACTGTTATCTTTAAAAATCAACTCCCATTAACAACAACAAGATGACAGAGAACGACAGCAACAATAAAAGCAATGTACCTGATGAATCAAGCTGCAATGCATTGATTTCCTCTTGAATATCTAGCATTGGAAACAATTTCAATGTGTCATTATAGATAGTTTCCAATATAAAAAGTTAAGGCACTGCTAACGTTACTTTAGAAAAAAAAAACCAAGCGTAATACAAACTAGGAAATAGGAATTAGCGTTTAACACCATTTTTGGATGAGTTAGCCTTACCAACCAAAAAAAAAGGGTAAGGCTGAACTAAATTACCCTTGGTTTTTCCTCTTTATAAAAAAAATTTTATTTCCTCTTTTTATGTCTAGCCAGGAAGCCCTATTTCTGTCAATCTACGTCTAATTGTAACCCAAAACGAAATCAAAGTCTAGCCAAGAAGCCCTAATTCTAACTTCCTCTTTTCATGTCTAGCCCCAAATTTAAAAAGTATCACAAGATTGAAATTATTAATTTGAGACGGAGAAAGTGTAACACAAACTCTGACAAATACAACTATTAGCCGATCACATATGAGTTTAACAAATTTAAATACAGTGATCGTTAAGAGAACTTTTAACATTTATTATTTTAGGAGGCTTTTCCAGTTCAATGTCAAGAATATTACAAGAGAACAAGCATTTACGATAATTCTTACGGATTTTGAATTGCTTGGCAGCGGGAATAATATATTGAGTATTGGTGCGCAAGTTTGAAAAAATTGAGGGGGGGGGGGGGGTAAAATGAAGAAAGCATATATAGCCTGCCAGATACCAAATTCTTGTTTAAGTGCTAGTGTTTGAATAGTGTAATTAAGAAAAAGCAAAAGGCTGTGCGTTTAGTAAAAGGCTTTTGTTTTGAAGCTTTTGGAGTGATCAGAGAAAATGAAACACAATAGAGGGAGATGACAACGTAACCAGGTCACGCCACCCATTTTCAGAACAGGAACCGTTTTTCAGAAGTAAAAAAAATAATTCAAGAGAAGTAGGGTTGACATTGATTAACTAGTGATGATAAAAATAAAAATTAGGTTAAGGTGATTACCTTTTTTTCATGTTTCAATGGAGCTTTCCTGGAGTGCAAAATCTGTTGGGCTCTGGCATTCATCTTTCTTTAGACCGAAATCTTCGATCCTCTTCGGCAACTAAAATGAGAACTAAAGTACTGCAATATCAATCATAAAAGCACATCAATTCCAATTAAAAAAATGTAAATTAGAAAGAAACAAATATAAAGATTTAACATTAAAAATGTTGGGTATTAAAGAGAGAGAAAATGAGACCTTCAGAAGAATGAATTCATTGGGTCTAACTTGTGTAATCAATAGAGAAAACGGGAAAGTTGAATGAATGAAATCCGTGCGCCAAAAAGAGGAAAAAACAACATAACAACAGAGAGATAAAGAAGTGAGTGAGTCAAATATCTATCTAATTCTCCAATCTAGCCGGAGTGTAGGCATCTCTCCCTGGATACGGGTGAAGTAAAATCAAGAGCAACCCATGATAATAATAATAAGTCTAGAAGACCTCTTCATATTAAAAAAAACATCACCAGAGTTAATAGTTGTATTTAGCCAAGAAGCCCTAATTCTTATTTCCTCTTTTCATGTCTAGCCAGGAAGCACCAACATAAGATGCATAAATTTGCAAAGGATGAAGTTCTTGAAAAAGAAGGGAGGTCTAAGCCTAACCTAATATACAACTCACTTAAATTTCTTTTTCCCCACGAGGAGGATGTGCATTGCTGCCACTGTTGTTGTCTGTTTTCAATGGTGGTGGTTGTACCCAACATCTTCACAGACCATACTTGATAAGAGCCATGTTGTATATGGTTGCATTCAAAGTGTCTATTCATTATATCTAACAAGTTTGTAACATAATCCTAGTCACTCATTTGTCCAAACATATCTAACTGGGCACCTGTTAGTGACTTCAACCTGGTTAAGCATTGTTGCATTGGCCATTAACGGATAACTCCATGTCGGATCATATTGTGTTATCATGTCATTTTGCCAAAGTCCACCGACAACCCAAATATAAAATATGGTATCAGGCTTCTCTAGAGTGGCTGCCATAGGAGAGTTTGAAGTTAAATCTCTAGTGTTAGCTTAAAATTAGATAGTTCAGATTTTGATAGATAATTTCTGCACACAATATGTCAAAATCTAAGCCATCCAATTTTAAACTGGCGGACCATATTTACTACTCTACACTAGAGTAGAATGAATGACGAGGAATTGACAATATACCTGTGTAGCGTCCAATCAATTGTATCAGCAAAGTGATTGAAGGTCTTGAGGAAGTAATCAGTCCCCCATTTAATGATCTCTTTAACATGATTGAGCTCCCCAACAGCTTCGTATTTGGCACTATATTCGATCACACTCCAACTCAACATGGTCATAGCAAAAGATGCCAGAAAATTGAACCTGATTGCTTCACCCGAATATATATATATATAGAACTTTCACGAAAATTGATATACTTGATCTGTATTTGATTTCTTTTAACCATATTTTTATTCTAACTGTTCATTCAGATCTTGTGATATATGTAACTCTAATAAAAGTATGAACTCAGTTATCATATAAAATAAACAATTGCCACGCCACTACTAAATTCTAAAATTAATTTAAAGTTGAAAATGTAAAAGATACTGTTTGATAAATATATTAATGACAAATCCTATTTAACTCATTTCCTTATTATTTTATTATAACAAATCAGATATATATAGTTATATATTAGATATTCACTCCATGTATTCCTTACAGGATGGATGATGTATACAAGATCATATTTCTACGAGTGCAAATTAATTAATACAAATAATAATCTGATCTCAGAACCACTGACCCAATAAAGCACAACTTTATATATATACACATACATGCATACAACCCGGCTCTAAAAATTACGGTCGTCTCTCTAAAGGAAAAAAGAAAAGAAAAGGAAAGGCTGTCTATTTTGGGGAAAGGCATATGAATTTTTTTGTTTATCAAACTTGGTGGAATTGGTCCTTATAGTGAAATCATCGATCATTTCCATTAAATTATATTAAAAAATTAAATCTAGAATTAGGTGAAATGACTAACCAAAAATTTTGGCGGCCAAAAATGAAAATATATATCAAATTTTCACTAAACCCGATTTCCAGTCAAATGTTTTAATGAAATTTTGTGAAGCTCATTCAAATTTTATTAAAAAAAAATATCTATTTAACTCTCAAAATGAAGGGTTTTATTTTTTATTCTTTTTATTTTTTTTAAGAACAAGCTACAGGGTACCTCCTTCTCCTCTTACTTTATTATTCATTTGCCCGTCTCTATTATCTTTACTTCTTTTTTCCCTTTAATATTTTCTCCTTTAATATAGATATAATATGAGAAAATAATGAATATCGAGTTATGTGTTAAACTAACAAAACGAGGGGCTTATATATAAACTATATAATAATTTAAGAGCTAATTAAGGAGCACTACTAATGGATTACATGATTCTGGGAAGCTAAATACAGGATTGCACATGAAATGTTACTTAACCTGGAATATAACCTAGAAATATAAATTTGGGGCTTTTCACATGAAATATTCAAATATTCAAATCAAGGGTTTTCAGCACCAACAGAAGAATATAAATTTGGGGCTTTCACATGAAATTCATAAAAATAAATTCAACAGATGCCGATGAAGAAAGATTGAAACTTTACCTTTTTGTTGTCCAAGGATATGTTTATGCTTGAGACGTTGATATGGCTCATGAAAATTAAAGGAGATGAAAGAAATTTCTGGATAGGGGAGTGGTTGTGGAGGGGAGATAAGCCGAGGACGAGTGCGGCTTGTTCGACGACGGCGGAGAAGATGGCGTTGCGTGAGATGAGAGGGGGGAGAGCGACAAAGAGAGAGAGAGAGAGAGGGGACAGGGCTTGTGTGAGTCTGAGATGGGTGTTGTGTGAGATGGGTTTACTAATTTATTTATTTTTAACTAAAATAATTACTTCCGCGAAAATTAAACAAGAGCGGGGAAATAGACGCCATTTTTCTTTTGGGGCTATATAACGGCGCATTGGGACAAACGCGCCAGCAAAGGTATATATGACTTTTAGTGACGCGTTTTAATGCGCCGGGAAAAATATTTGATAATTCTATAACGACGCGTTGAGACAAACGCATCGGCAAAAGTTTATATAATTTTTAACGACGCGTTTTAGTGCGCCGGCAAAAGTACTCGAGATAGTTGTATTATAACATAATTATACCGACGTGTGTGATTATAACGCGTCAGTGTAGATGATCTTTCCCGACGCATTTCAAGTAACGCGCCGGTAAAGGTTATGTTTCTTGTAGTGACAGGAGTCTAGATAGTTTGCCTATGTTAGGGCTAGATAGAAATGCCCCTTATCATAATAATCTGAATATTTCGCCGGTCTCAAATTCATTTGAGAACCTACTGGGTGTCAATCAGTTTACTCGTGATCCATTCGCATTTCGAAAGAATTTGTCTAAAGATGATGAAAAGTATAAGTGAGGTGAGAAGAACTACATGGACATTGATGTTGAGATGTACGAGGATAGTGAATCAGGTGAAGTGGTTACGAGTGAATGGAAGTCAAGTCAATTTACATCAATTGCCACTAAAGATCAATATGATTCTGATCCTACTGAGCCATTAGAAGGAGAGTCTGACGAACACATGGAGGAAACTGATCAGCCTGAGAAAGAACAATCTAACTCACCTGTAAGAGCTCCTTTTCCCATTAAAATAAAATGTTCTTATCCAGCTAAGTTCATCAAAGAAGGTGAGGCGAAAAAGAGGAAACTGTTTGACCCATCGGAACATGATGAGGAATCTGATCCTTCTAAAGATTCTGAGTCTGGAAGCAGTAGCAGTGAATTTGATGACTTTAATTCTGAAAGTAGTAGTGACGGGTCTGACAATGAGAGTTCTAGCGATTCATATTGGTGGTTTGATTCACCTAATTCATTTGATGATGGTCAAATGATGCCGTACAAGGCAACGAAGAGAAAAAATTTCCCATTAAAAGACACCATCGATGTAGAGACTCCGTACTACTTACATCCACAAGATTAGAGGTACGTGTGGGACGACATATTCAAATTTGTGTACCCAAAAGTGGACCTCGGGGCTCACAGGAAAAGGATGGCGAGTAGAATTATCCGTTGAACATTCTACAAAGGCAAGCTGAGAATCATAAAAACTACATTGTGGGTTGTTGATTTACATGATGAGGGCATGAGAAATTATGTTGGATCTTTCAAGATCTGGGGTATCACAATCTGCATCTGGCTCAGCCACCACCTGGGTCCTGAGTAGAACCAAAGGTAAGTAAAGTAAGTAGGTAAGTAAGTTACAAATTTTCTTTTTCTGTTTCTTTCTTTTTATTTTTTTAGTTTTTGGTAGAATTTCCGTTAGTAACATGCAACTTTTTAGAGATATTAGGCCGCTCTCAGGTATATCTTCCCTCTTATTCATTTATTTCAATCCGTTGCATCCATGCTTTTGTGCTTGTTTATAACATTGGGAAAAATGTTGGATTTTAGTTGGGAGAGGAAGACATGTGGTCAAATTTTTTCGAAAAGCCTGTATGCAAGTTACTTAGCATAGTCGTTTTGCTTTATTTTTATTTCCTTTCTTAAAAAAAATGAGATTGCCAGTTTAAGTCGTCCCATCTAGTTATGTTTTGCTTTCTCTCATTGGGCGACGACGCATCCATGAGTTGATTTAGTATATGGTGTAGTATTATATAAACTAGAAAATTTTCTTCATCTTCTTGTAGTTCAAAAGATGCATGCTAAGTTGAATCTATTTGTCAGTGCATTTTTTGACATTGCTTGATATTAGACTGATAGATCTTTACTAGTGAAATACTCTGTTCAAAATTAAAGTGGAGACTATATAGCCATGATTTTTTTAGCCATTCTTTCATATCTGAGAGTTATATACACAAACTCTGATTCCTGAAAAGCGTTTTACAAATCGTTTGAGTCTCTTAAATTACAATTTCAATTTAGTTTTATAAAGGTAAGCCCATGAGATGCCAAATTATAAAATGCCTTGTAGTTATCTGAATTTAGAAGCTAGAAGCTATATAGGCCATCTTTGTTTTAGCCACTAGCCTTAGCATGTCCTTACATTTTATCCGTAGCAGCCCTTTTGAAGCCTGAAGGCTTGTTCTTATTCTTATACCCAAGTTAAACCCAAGCCAGTACTATAAATTCTACATCTCATGGCTCGTTTGCGCAAAAGGCTCAAAAGTAGAGACATAGTTAAGTATGCTGATCTGAAAAGAAAAAAGAGAGAAGCAAAAGCAAAGAATAAAATGTTTGTATAAAAAAATGAATATGCAAGAATGATGATGTTTATTGAAAATGAAAATTGAAGGTTGTATGCAATATAATGAGAATGTGGGTGTTAAAGTAAAGAGAAAGAGCTAAAAAGCCTCTGAGCATTACAAAAATAAGCAAACGAGTATTTTGAATTCTCAGACGACCCGTTCATTTCGTAACCATTACCCCCAGCCCCATTACAACTTAATAAAGTCCTACTTGATCCTTAATGGCTTAGTTTCGAGATTTAGATGACGAAAAGGTGTGCAAAAGCATTCTCGCCTTTGTAAAACTTGAATATATTCTTAGAGACTCTTGTTCTTTCATTTAATCGTGTTTTCATTTAAACATGTGTGAGGCATTTGATTTTGATTACAAATATTCCATTTAGCCCTTATGTGGAGAGATACACTTGATTCGGAGTGATTACATGCGTGCGTGGAATGTTTCTGTATGCCCGGTAAGAGTTTGAGTCAAAGCTTAGCATGAACTAAGATTTTGATTACAAACATTCCACGCACACACATTTATAATTTATATTTATGCTATGTTGTATTTTGAATGCATTAATATTGTTATTTCTCTTGTATATCTCTTGCTAATGCAGCACAAAGTTAGTTTAGGTCCTCACTGAGCCATTTGAGAGAAAATTTATGCATGATAGGCGACTTTGAGACAAGGCTTGAACTGTAATTGGGAATTTTGTGGGTATATTCACTGAAAACCCTCACAAGACACAACTCGTCCTACTAGGGGTGACCTAGGGGTTTAAAAGCTTATTGCATACACTTAATGCAACTGTTTAGTTTAAGATTGTGTTTTTGTTTCTTTCTTTTTTGTGTTTATTTTTAGAGATAAATGTCGTCTTATCACTCCATTGCTAGGGACTAGTAATACGTTAGTTGGGGGAGGTGACTGAGCCAAGAAATTTTATTTCTAAACCCTTAAACAAGGCTCAATTAGCTTCTAGTTACCATTTAAAACCGAAAATTGCATGTAAATTCAGTTTAAGCATCAAAAGAGGCACTGCATTGTATTTCTGTGTTACTAAGATATTTTGCAGGCCTAAAGTGGTTAAGAAACTGAGGTTCTATGCAAGAAAGAACATTAAAAGCAAAAAAGTGCAAGAAGAAGGCTCGAAGAAAAAACCAATATCCATTCTGAGACCCGAGACAAGGAAAACTCCCTGAACCACCCCCAAAGCGCTAGCAAGAAAAGAAAATAAAGTCCCCAAGCATGAATAAAGTGAATGCAAGTATCCAAGAGTGATCCCAAGAATAAAAAAGCTCAATCGAATCAATTCTGGAAATTTTTGAGCAAAACCGAGAACTACCGTAAAAAGCCAGAAGTTGTAGTTGATTAACGTTTTTCTACAATGAGAATATGAAGAAATCTCCAGAAATAGAAGTTTAAGATAATTAAATTACCTACGTTTAGGCAAAAATGATGCATTAATCAGAATTCGGAGAAAAATGTTATGAGCGAAAGAAGAAGCAGCCAAAAGAAAAAAAATACATGATAATCGATCCTCACTTCAATTTTTGGCCCATTTATGATTTTTGGCTCTTTTCGACCCATTTCTTCAAGGATTATTCAACCCACGACTAGATACACTTGTGAAACATATAAAAGACCACATATCTCATAATTTAGGGTACACATCAGTCATATTACAATAGAACAGAGAGCTGAGAGCACCGTAGTTTTTTGGGAGTTTTTATGTTTGTCTGTCAATTGAACTTTGAGAGTTTTCTTTATGATTTCTTTAAAATAGTCATTAGTTAAGTTTGTTTATGGCATATTGAGGCTGCAACATTGGTGTAATCAAGATTCAATTCATCATTATATCAAGTTTCAATTGCAATTGTTGTTCTTCATCCGGATAAACCCTAGTTTTCAATTTTCTTTAATTTAATTGCTTTTAATAGTTTATTTGCTTATATATTCATATATTAGTTGTTAGGGTTCTTATATATTCTGGAATTAACCCTAAACCCACATTTTAGGGGCTGGTTGTAGGGTTTATAAACCCGTTTTGTCGGTTTTTCAGTTTTTCATCAATTTATGCTTGTTTCTCGTTCTATGTTCAAATAGTTTATCGTTTTTTAATGCTATTCATATGTGATTAATTTTTCATCATATAGAATCTGATTTTTCAGAATTTGTAGGTTTTTAGTCGAAATTCTTCAGTTTATGTCTGTTTTGAGTCTGTTTACCGTTTTAAGCGTAAAATCTTCGTTTTAAGTCAGAATTGAGTAATTCCAAAGCCAAAAATTTTCAAATATGATTTTATATGTTCTTAGGTATGATTCTACTGTTTTTCATAATTTCAAATCTTTTTTTCATGTTTAATTTAATTGTGTCTAGCTAAATCGTTAGTTAGGGGTCCTTAGTGAAGGATGCGAAATTAATCTTTGAATGTAATCCAATTTAGGGTTGAATCTGATTTTTCCATTGGTTTAAGGTTACCTACTGAATGTATGAGTATTTTCTTCTCTTTGCATGCCTTAAAAACATGTTTCCATAAGTTAGCTCAGAAATTCCATTTGATTAAGGACCGTAAAACGTCAATTCATGGATTTTCGTACCAAAACCCTAACATGGCTGATTTGAGGATGGTATTTATCCTCTAATTATTTGGGTTAGTTTCTTAAGTGATTTGGTTGATTTAACGCTATTTTGGCATTTATTCACATAAGTGCTGAGAAAATTGCTAGTTTTGACTTTCGGCATCCTTTTTAAGACGAATTTGATTTGAATCACGTTCAAACATATTCAAACCTTATAAGAGTGTTAAGCTACTGATTTTTTAGGAGTTTAATCAACTTGGATTATTTTTTTCACGCACTAGCAATACTAGGTCTTCAATTACACTGTTTTAAAGTCAAAAAAATTCACTATCAAATTCTATTTGATACGACCTGCGGTGATATCGCACAAAACCAGCAAACACAACGAATTGGATGTGCAAACCTCGACATAGATACACATAAAAACCGTAGCAAATTAAGAACCTGGACCGTTTTTACAATTAGATTAGGGTGAAAAACGAAGACGCCACAATCGGGTGCGGAATACCGATTGATAAGTCAGTTGAACACCACGGACAAACCGATAAGTTCAAGTAGTTCGTTAAAAACAAAAAAGGATTAATATCACTCAATATTATTAATGAATAATATCTTAGATAATAAAAGTAATACAATGAACCCCCCTTAAATAGGATGAAAAAAACTTAAGAACAAGAAATCAATCCAACAAGGAATCCTCAAAATAAATCATAATCAAACAAGAACTAGTCTCCTAAATTATTTAAAAGAAATAATAACAATAATAACTAAATAATAAATAAAAATGGGTGTGCTTGACTCCACACTCTTGGGCAGCATAAACATGGTCTTCTCACTCAAATTAGGCTTGAATAAGTGTAATTCAGCCTCCATTTTGTGCTCCACGTTTTTTCCCTCCAATGGGATTAATTGTGCCTTCTTTTTTAGTCCAAATAGCTTGAATCAATCCATTAATCTCTACATTTAACTTCTTAGCCCGCAACCTTGTAATTGGACCTGTTAGAACTTGAATGGCCTCTGAATCCTTACCTTTATCACTATTGCTCGAAGCTAGTCTATATAGTCTTTGTCACGCATGGGCTATCATATACTTGTAGTAGCAATATAATTGGATGGTAGGAGAGTCTATGAGCTGAACTTTAGTGAAAAATCTTATTCAAACTTAGATTTTGATTATCCGATTGGACTAGTTTCGTACTCCCTAACTACGGATACCCCTAACGTTTATTTCTCATTGGTTTAAGGTCATTTAATAATCTGTTTTATTCATTTAGTACGCTGTTTTCTTTTTATTTATTTATTTTTAATTCATTTGCATGTTCCCTTAGTGCATTTATGAAGCCTTTTAGTTAGAAAACTTGCGCTCGTGGATTCCCTTTAATTTTGCACTTAAGACTAGATTTGCCTTTAGTTTTAATTTAGTTAGTTAATATTTTTAATTTAGATTTTATTTCCTTCCATATTCCCATTTCAATCGTCTTTTCTTTTATTTTTCCTTCTTTCTCCTGAGAGAGATAACTAGAAGAAATAGGTTCCTTACCTTCCATGTGGTTCGACCTTGGACTTCCCAATTATATTATAACTTGACCGCTTGCATTTGGGCATAATACTTCGTACTTTCTGAGCGTAGTTAGCAATTGTCAATGAATAGGGTGTTAGAGCCCGATGCATTGCTTTGGCATGCAATATGAATTATGAACAGGGCGATAGAGGCCGATGCTATGCTTTGCCATGCAATGATGGATTATAAGTGGGGTAGTAGAGCCCGTGAGGTGTATGACACACAATAATGAGCATGTAATTGATTGAATGAATCGGGCATTAGTGCCTGGTGTTATGCTTTGACATGCACATATGATAGTGAGTGGGGCAACGGAGCCCGGTGTAGTGTTTTAACATGCATGTGATTATTGAAAGGGACGACGGAGCCCGGTGCTACGTATGACATGCACATGATTAATAAAAGGGGAGATAGGGCCCGATGCAGTGTTTTAACATACATGTGATTATTGAAAGGGGAGATGAAGCCTGGTGCTGTGTATGACATACACATGATTGATAAAAGGGGTGACAGGGCCCGATGCAGTGTTTTAACATGCATGTGATTATTAAAAGGGGCGATGGAGCCCGGTGCTGTGTATGACATACACATGATTGATAAAAGGGGCAACAGGGCCCGATGTAGTGTTTTAACATGCATGTGATTATTGAAAAGGGCGACGGAGCCCAATGCTGTGTATGAAATGCACATGATTATTAAATGGGGTGACAGGGCCCGATGTATTGTATGATAGGCATATGATTGAAGAAAGGAGCGACAGGGTCCAATGCAGTGTTTAACTTACATATAATTGAAAAAAGGGGCGACGGGGTCCGATGATATGTTTTGACATGCATATGTTTGAAAAAAAGGGACAATGGGGTCTGATGTAGTGTATGACTTGCATAAATGAATTGTTAAATGCCGAAGAGGCGATGCAGTGTATGACTTGCATGAATGGATTTTTAAATGCCGAATAAACGATGTAGTGCATGACTTGAATAGTAAATTTACAATAGCTTGGTTAGTCCAGTATTATGAATGAATGAATGATGTGGCGAATAACCCAATATAGTGGATAGATGTATGATGTGGTGACTAGCCCAGTGCATTGATGAATTATGTTTCTGGTGATGAGCCTAGTTTATTGAATGAGTAAACGATGTGGCGATTAGCCAATGTATTAAAAATGAAAGAATGTTATGGCCATTAGCCCAGTGTATTAAATAATGTGAAAAATGTGGCAATTAGCCCAGTAACTAACGTGGTGATTAGCCCATTATATTGAATGAATGAATGAATAATGTGGCGATTAGCCAGTGTGTGTATTTTATGAATGATGATATGGCGATTAGCCAATGTAATGAATATATGAATGATTTGGCGATTAGCCTGGTATGTTGAATAATATGGCGACTAGCCCATTATAACAAATGAATGAAGATTTGGCAATTTGCCAGTGTGTTGTATGAATGAATGGATTGGCGATTAGTCGAATGTATTGAATGAATGAACGGTTTGGCGATTAGCCTAATTTATTGAATAAATGAATGTTGTGACGATTAACCCCATGTATTAATGAACTTATGATGTGGCGATTAGCCCGATCTATTGAATGAATGAATGAATGAATGAGTGAATGATTTGGCTATTAGCCCGTGTATTAATGTATCAAAGAAAGATGTGGCGATTAGCCCAGTATATGATGTGGCGATTAGCCTGGTGTAATGAATCAAATAATGATTTGGCGATTAGCCATTATATTTAATTAATGAATGATGTGGCGATTAGCCCAATATATTGAATGAATGAATGAATGGTTTGGTGATTAGCTGCATGTATTGAATGAATGAACGGTTTGGAGATTAGCCCAATTTACTAAATGAATCGACAGTTAGCCAAGTGTAATAAATGAATGAATATTTGGCAATTAGCCAGAATATCAAATTAATGAATGATGTGGCGATTAGCCCAGTGTACTAAATAATTGACGATTCAGCAATTAGCTCAGTGAATGCATGAATAAATATTTGACAATTTGTTAGTGTATTGGATGAATTGGCGATTAGCCTAGTTTAATGAATGAATAAATGATTTGGTGTTTTACCAGTGTATAAATCAAAGAATGATGTGGCGATTAGCCATTGTATTGATGAATGAATAATGCCACGTGCTGGCGAATGAGATAGATGAAAGGCATGTGTTTACCTGTACTTACCCGTGAAGTATAAAAAAATTCAACGCGCTCGCAGAGTAATTATGTGGCTAATAATAAAACACCATGACAAAAGTAAAAGAACACGTTCGCATGCAATATCAAGACAAGAAAATCACATTTGCATATGATTGTCGGAATCATATACCGATTACTTCTATTAAATTTCGAGGAAAATCTCACGTCTCTTGAAAAAAATGAATGAAATGATTGATTCAATGTTTGTTATTTTAAAATAATTCAATTATTTATCGGATGCAAATTGTTGTGATTGATTTTAGAAAGAATTTTGATTTATTGAAACACGTGAATTGGTGTGATTTTTTTTAAATGGTTTGATTATTTATTTAAAGTACGCGAATTGGCGTGAGAAAAGTTTGAGAAACTTTTGATTTTATTAGAACACGTGAATTGACTTGATGTCCCCCTTTTGAAAGGATTTGATTATTTAGAAAGATAAAGTTGTGATTCAATTCTGATTATGATATTTCTGAAAAATGTCGATTAAAGACAATGAAGGAGCAAACTTTTTCTCGAATATGGCAATTCCGTGATTTTTTTCAGATTTTTCTCAAGGGAGAAGGGAAGAAGTTATGTCATGCATCAATAAATTCTAACGGTGTTTGGACTACCTCTTATTAAAGCATGTTGTGCGTCAGTGTTGTATTACACTTATTGTTTTCAAAAATTCGGTAAAATTGTTGTTACCTATGCATTTTGATCAAATGACCCGATAAAGTGTTGAAACTCAAGTGGAGACTATCCCATATTCTATTCGTTTGTTTCTGTTTTTCTCCCTCTTTTTTGGAAACTAGGAATGACTTTGTTTCTTTCTATTTTTATTTTTATCTTTCTTTTTATTCGCCCGCATCATTTTTTTTGCTTCATCCCCTCAGACTACACTAGCCAGAATTGAGGCTAAGAGTCTTTTCCCACTTTTGACTTCATTACCCACCTTCTTTTCGACTGTTTCATTTTTTTCTTTGTATATTTTCCGAGTTCAACCGTTTATTCCTCACTTTCTAAATGGGAACATAGTCTCCTTCCAATTTTCAATGACCGTTCATGTACAGACGATCGCATTATATCAACTTTATTACATACAAGGATTGCTGAGAAAAATAAGTGTTGTAATGCTGTGTTTTTTTTTCAAATGCTAAAATAAGCGGTTCATTTTTTGTTAAAGTTGATTAACATGTATGTGAACTTCCAATGGAACGGGATTAGAGAAAAATCTTTAATATCGCGATTTTTCTTTATCGGAAGAAGTGATGCGATTTTAACCGTGTTATGATTTAAACGATATTTTCGTTTATCATAAATGAGAGTTGAATCACAATCTCAATTTCAAAGAATGATTGATTTTATTAAAGAATAATGAATCTTTTTTTTCGAAAGAATGACTTGATTCCAGAATTGTGGAATCTAATTATTCAAAATAATTGATTTAAATAATGGTAGAATTTATTTGTCCAGAAAGAATGATGATTTTTTTTAATTATTATATATTTTTTAAAAGAGTAATGATTTTTTTTATTTTTTTTTGAAAGAATGACTTGATTCATGTATTGTGAAATCTGTTTATTCAAATTAATTGAATTAAAAAATGGTGGAATTTATGTGTCCACAAAAGATTAATTGATTGATTAATTTTGATTGATTTTTTTATGAAAGAATGTGACTTTATATAAGTAAATGTAATTTATTTATTTTTTTGAAAAGAAATTAACAGTACAACACATGCGAAGCGTGTAAAAGAAAATGTACAGTTTGCACATAATTATTATTATTTACAAAAGAATCTTTTCTTTATCTTAATGTCAAAATTATGAAATACCGGATGAGTCGATAGAGATTTTAAAAACCGGGGATCTATAGGCTTCTTTTGTCCTATGTATGCTGTGGTGATGCAATCTCGATTGAAAATTGGTACGACTTCTCATTGTCATGGTTTCATGATATACACTGAATGTACGTGTGAACGACCATTTGATTTACCATAATTGTATGTGAATTGGCCTTTATACCATCGGCTCACTAAATACTTCACATTCTAAGGAATGATCCGTACGCGTGGCTTTTAATACGATATATGTGAGAATCCGCAAATGCGACCCCCGGGTTCTCGTTCCTGTTGGTGGGCGTCTGAAACATCGGAAAGGATTTCGTTGTTCCATTTGCTTCTATGTGTTGATAATTCATATCGGGAGTCCCTCTATCCTATTTCTAGATGCAAGAGGGTTCGTTCAGAGTCGCCAGTACGTTTTACGAGAAAACGGACAAAATGACTGTGTAAGAGGGAAGGCTACAGATAAGTCTTTCTTTACACGTTTGTCTACGAAACCAGGATTCTATAGGGTTCGGGAACTATATTACGGTTTGGGAAGGTGTTAAGCACCCATTCCGCCCTTTCGGTCTCTAGTGGTCTTATATGTTTATTCTATGTTGGAAAACTTGGATGCTTTTACTGATATTCTACTGCTTTCTAGAAATAACTAATGAAAACTTGTTTTTCGAGCGCGTTAGGAATCTATCACAACTATGTCGCCACTTCGCTTACTAGGACGGGGATCGAGTTTTAAACAAGTCTACAATAAAACTAATATACAAATATCTTATTTAATTACTAGAAGAGACTTTAGTTACCTTCCCGACGATATATATAAGAATAAGAGAGAGAAAATATAATATGGTAGAGAAGACCTCCGGTGAATATTAGCTTTTTCTCTTAGAAATATTTCCAGCGGTCTGACTCTAGAAGGTGGCACACCGGGTGCCAAGATTAGATCCGAGACTCTTGCGAAAATAAATGTTATCGCAGATGCTTCCGGAGAAGGCTTAAAGATTAGAAAATATGAGAGAGAATAAGGAATTTTAGTATATAAATTGTGGCGAGAAGTTGCCGTCTAGAACCCTTGGGGGTGTTAGCCTATTTATACTGCTCGGAGAGGATTGTCGCGCAACATTTCCCAACTTTATCTGTTTGTCGCGCGACAAACGGCTGAAGTGATGGGTTCTGACACTGTGATGTGTCAGAAAGTGGTTGGTCGGGTGCAGAGAGGGATTGTCGCGCGACATGGTGGGATTGTCGCGCGACATTCCAATGATTGTTGCGCGACAATGCGATATGTCGTGCGACAATCTTTGATAAAAATAGGTTTGTCGCGCAACAAACCCCCCCGGGGTAGTTTCGGGTGCTCGGGTGGGTCCCGGACTCCAAGAAAAACAGTAGTTCTCGTAGGTCGTTAGGGTTCTTGCGGGGGTCACGGATCGGGGTGTCTACAATATATACACAGAGTACTGTAATAGGTCCCACGATATACCTCTTACTCGTCAGGGTCATCGTTAGTACTGTGTTGGACGGTTACGATATACTCAAAGAGTACGAGACCAAGAAGAAGTGAGGGCTTACGCTTTAGCGTTTGTCGAGCCATCAAGTCGGCATGCTTCTACATTTGGCCCTCGAGTATGAGAAGGTACGGTATATATATTGTGCAGATGTGTAAAATGTTGGCGATTTTGCACAATTTATTCTTTTAAAAAGGGAAAGGAAAAATATATTTTTTATTTTTTCTTAGGCAAGAATATATATATATATATATATGTATATGGAATCAACCTAGCATGCTTCTATGTTCAAGGGGGAATCTTAGCATATGTCTAAGTTGTCACGTAAAGGCCAAAATCGATACATAGCATGTAAAAAGAGTATAAAGCATGCATGTACAATAAATAGAAAGCAGATAAAGCATGATAGCAAGCACATACATATCATAAAATCTAGTTCACTTAATCCTCCCCAGCAGAGTCGCCACTATGAGAATCCCAACGGGAACCCCCCCCCCCCTGACGTCGTTTGGCTCGTGGCTTGGTTTTGAAACGGTTTTAGAGTTGCCAATACGTTTTTAGAGAAAACGGACAAAAGTGTGTTTTTGTACCCTTTTGGGGTACAACGTTGTGTGCACAACCAAATTAGGTTTGGGAACTATGTTACGACGCGGGAAGGTGTTAGGCATCCACGTCGCCCTTTCGGCTTCTAAATGGACATGCTTGCATTTATTTTTTTTATCATTTTCCTATTGTTTTGGCCCAAAAATTATATATACAGGTTGTTAAATATGATACAATAAGCTTACTGTATTCGGCATGCAAAAATTGCCTTGAATGAATATTACCTTTACATGGAATGGGATTAACCGTACGGTCAATTGGATTGTCCGTACGGAGAATCAAGGCATAGTTCCAATTATCAAGCTTTAGCACACTTCAGGCAGAAACATGGCATGGAACCATTTTAGGCATGCTTTGATAGTTTATAAAATTATATACAGGATATGAATAATTATATACACATACACTTTATTTGCAGGATATCTACATCGTATTAGAATTTATATGATACCTTCGTGAATACAGAATTTTGTTTCGGAAGAGTATATTTGTGTTACAGGCTTTAGTTCGATGATCAGTCAGAATACAAACATTATAAACGAGTTACAGAGTTTTTACTCGCGTACCTATTCTATTACAGTGTTTTCTCTCTCTATACTAAGCTTTTGCTAGTCTAGAAATGAAGATACAATAAAAATACAAGTTTTTCCCTCTTCTCTTCCTTTGCAATGGGCGTTTTTGCCCAATAATCGCGAACCCCTATTGAGAAGTTGGCTCTGGCTTATATAGTACTTGATTTAGCCTTCAGTGCCCGATTACCCGTACGGGAGACCAGATTGCCCATACGGGCTATTCGATAAGACATTTATGTCGCCTTATAACCCGTTTCAACAGTAAAATGAGATTGTCGGGCAGGTCAATTTATTTCTAAATGTTAGATTAAGCTGATTTTTGGATATGTTGTTCCTAAAGATGTCCTCTAGCTATTGCAAGAATTTCATCCTGATTGGAGTCGGAACATCACATGAACCGTACTGTTAATCCGGATTGCCCGTTTGGGCAAATTACCCGAACGGGGAATGAGATTTCCCGGATGGATAATATATTTCTAACTATTGGATTAAGCTTATTTTTGGATACATTGTTCTCCAATATGTTATGTAGTTGCTGTAAAAATTTGAGCACGATCGGAAGCCGGGAAGGCCTCCATTTGGTTAATTGATTACACTTGGTCTAAATCACGAGCTTACGGATTGTCTGTACAGACAATCGAGGAACCCACCATTGGATCAAGTTGAATTTTGGACATGATGTTTCACAGAATGTCTTGTATCTTTTCTCCAAATTTTAGGATGGTCGGAGATCGAGGAGTCCTTCGTCTCACTGTTTGACTACACGTGGTCTAGAATATGATCTTGAAAAACAGTGACAATTGGGAATCAACAGTTTGTTTTTCGGCATTCGGAGTGTACTGACTCAGTGTGAGGCTCATCTGTATGGACCCATGATGATCTTCAACCTTGCATTGTCCAAATCCAATTTTATCTTGCTCAAGCATGCTTCCCTTAAAATTATGTATTGCTAAGTCTGATTTTGCTTTATCGAAAAGTGAGTTACGTCTTGTTTAGAAGAGTCGCAAAATAGGGGGTGTACAGTAATTAAGCCCATGTGCGCCCTATAATTACATAATTCTTTATCCTTTATACAATTTTAAAATTCAAAAAACACTGCACTAATTATATAGATTTCAAAATCGGGTACATAACAGTAAAGACATATTTTTCTCTTACTTTATATTTAGTATTAATAAACATATAAACCACCAGTGACCTAATGGTGATGCACTGGAATTAGCACTAAATTCAATTGGAGCTTTTTAGGTCAAATCTTGATAGTTGCAAAAACATCTAATGACCAGCAGGAGGTGCGAGAAAGCTGACTCGGACACCATGTGGTACTAAAAGTATCTACATGTATATGGTTTTAGTTTTCCCGCAATTAGGGGATTTAAATTTTATGTAATGTTAATTTATATGTTGATTGGGCTGCGATCATTGCGTTTGTTTTTTAATATAGATATGAGCTTTTTAGGCTTAGATACTACTATAATAAGTCGAATTAGACTTATGAGCTCTTTTATTAGAAAATTAAATTTAGGTACGAATTCCATCCTTGTTCAAAACTAATAGATACATGATTCACATGTGCCATTTAACTAAACCAAACGAAATCAAACTTAGTTAACTCATTAAGAAAAAAAGAACAAAAACAAAAAGGAATATTATCAAAAAAAAATCATATTTGCCCATTTATAGCCATTGGCAAGAGAAGTACAAAACCTCAAGATTGGTGATGAAATCCTCACTCATTTTTTGTCTTTTATGCATGAGTTAAGATCGTTAGAGCATACTAAAACAAAATGGGAGGAACTATTATGCTCAAGTAAGCGTTTCAAGGTTTAACAATCATTTTCTCAAGCTTCCATTAATTTACCTAAGTTTAATAAATAATTAATAGTATTTACATATTGCTAAAACAACTACTTATAGTATATACTCAAGTCTAATAATGATATAGCTGATTTTTGTAAGATATTTTGTCAAATTTGTTGTAAAGGATTGCGTAAAATAGGAGTAACATTTGGTAAGAAGATGTATTTGGAGTGTGAATTCATTTCATGCCATGGCTTTGAATAGTTACAAGATGCCATTGCAAACAATATTTGAAGGACTTCACAAGCTTAAAGTATCCCAAAATAATATGAACCTAAGTCTAATAATAATACTTTGTTTTTAATGAGTCACCTAATTAAAGTTGGATTGGTTTAGTTAAATGGCACATGCAAATCAAGCGTCATTTAGTTTTGTATAGAGATGGATGGAATTTGCACATAAGTCTAATTTTCTAACAAAAAAGTACCTAAGTATAATTTGACTCATTATAGTAGTACCTAAATTTAAAAAGCCCTATAGATATAGTATATATTTATTATATATTTAAAAAGCCCTGTATCTAGTTTAACGTAAATCTGCGTCACTAGAAGTTCCACTGTTAAGTTGTGCCTCAAAGAAGTTAACTTTTAAAGTTATTTCAATTTAATATGGCTGAAAATACCATAAATTTCTACCTCAAGATGTAAAATAACAGCTTTAGATAATAAATTGGACTGTAATTTACATTTCCCATGGTTGTTTTGTTTTTCCCTTTGGCAAGTTTGCATTTACATTTGTTTCATATAATCCAATACAAATTGTAGCTTTGACACAAAATTCATAATTTTTCTTTGGCTTTAATATTTTGTTCCTGGCTATGCAATTGTAATATGCCGGATCTTGGCTGAAGCTCAAGTAATTTTTGGTGTAGTTCTGGGTAGTATGTTCCAACCATACGCCATCTTGACCGGAATTTTTGTTCTTTTTCTTCCATTGTAAAATAAAAATTCTTATATCATTGTTGCTTTACATTATCCTAATGAGTTTCTATTTTAGTATTGAATAATTACACAAGCTATGCCATTGACACGAGTTACCCCTAGTCTATTATATATTATAAAGACAAGCATCAATTCAACTGCCTAAAATAGTGTGAAAGTTTTGTACTTCCTATTTTACTCTTACAGTCTCTTTTTTCATTAAGACATTTGACAAAGTAATCTAAGAAAAACATTTTCAATCAAATACATCCTTAGGGTCCCTTTGAGTGGCCAAATTCTTATGTCGTGTTGCACTTTGTTTGCTTCTGTTAATATAATAGTATAGCAAGTTAATTTAACAAGTATTTTTTTATGAAGACTACATAGATTTTAGACAATATGTGGTTGTATTTTTGTTACTTTTAGTATAAAATGGAAGACGTCTCATAAAATTAAGTATAAAATGAAGAGCATATTTTCACATGCTTCTACTTATTTTCAAACTTCTAATACAAATCATTGATTTTTTTTCTATAATTTCGAATCTTATTATCAAATGGAACCTTATAGTTTCATTTATATATTGTAGTATAATCAACGTACAAATATCATAATGAAAAGGAACCGCATTTTAGATAATGATGGGTTTAATAATAAGAAAAACATTAGCCAGTAAATTCAACTTCACCCTGTTTATGCATCAGCAACACTTTTACCACCGGAGCTAGCTAAAAGCAAGATTGAACTACATTACAGGCTTGTTCGAACCGATCCAAACCCATCGCACCATTGAGGTTCTCTCAAGTGCATGTATTTTGAGTCCACCTGGCTAGTTAATTAAATTTATTGTGTGTCCACTTTCTTCGATATTTTTACTGCAGCTAAAATTATCGCACTTGTATTTGTTAACCTCTCAAATTCCTTTTGAAAATATCCAAGGAAGTTGTCTATGTAGTCCTTGGATATTTTCATCTACCCATCTTTCTTTAATTGTGCTAAGGCTTCATTTGCCTCCACGGTTACACCCAAAGCAGAACATAAGATGATCAAGTTCGACATCCTCTCAAGCATCTTACTGCTACTTTTATCTCCTTTTAAAACCTTATTAAGGTTGCTGCAGAGAGATTTTTATAAACCGACTTTGTCAACTCGATTTTCTCAAAGTCATCTCTATTAACGAAAACTGACTGTCCCCATTTTGTTACCTTGTCCTCTCCCTTAAGGAGGAACACGGTGATTGGCAAGGACTCTTTCTCAATCTATGCCAAAAACAAATCTAACTTTGTATGTACATAAAAATATTTAGCTCGGGGTGCATTTGGTTTGTCAACATTCCTTTTACTTAAAGCCTACTCAAGGAAAACAAAACTCAATTCTTGGACTCAACGAGAAAAAGAAAAAAAAAATACCTCAAGGACCATCGAAGATAAAATTTGTAAATAAGCGCATGATGCATACCCCTAGGCCCTAACAAATAATATATGTCTATTTGTTACAAAAATAAATATTATTTCTATGGATGTGCATCAGTTTGAAACCAATATATTTATTACAATCTGCAAACCAATCTAATCCAACATGATTTTATATTTTAGAATCCAATTCAATCCGACTTGCTTTTAAAATCCAATTCAATTTGACATTGGATTGAATTGGACTTATTTGAAATGCCTCGTCTAAGGATTATTATAGTTTCAATACCATTCAAAATAAATCCAATCAACTTCACAATGACTAAGACAATATAAATAAAAAGTTTTCTTTACTAAATTAAAAATATAAATTAAGTCACTCCATAATAAAATCTAATTCATTAGTAAAATAAAAGCTAAATTAATTAGGGTTTACTTATTAAGTTATTTTATATATGTAGCATTAATAAGATGTAACACATAACTCTATGAAGTACGGATACTCTGCATCGATACGGTGATACGGCAAAATTAAAAAAATATAAGATACGATACGTCTTGGATACAGATAATAAAAAATAATTATAATATATATATATATATTTAATTATTCAATTATTCAATTATAAGAATTTTATAAATTTAGGAACAATATCAGGAATATTCATAAAACTAAATCAAACGACTAAGCAATTTAATTACATAAAAAATAAAAAAATAAAAAATGTTGAATACTCGAATACGTATATATACGTATCTTGCCGTATCTGTCGCGTATCCGTACAAAAAACGTATCCGATACTGATACTCCAACCCTAACTAAAGTATGCGTTCTTTAGAGGGCATACTATATTAAGAACTCAGTGTATAATAATAAACAATTACATGAAGACAGTGTTAATTTTAATTGAGGATGGATTAGATCGGTTTGACATTAATTCACCAAGGTAATAACAACTGAGATGCGCATGATTTTTAGTGTTTCGAACTGCCACCGAATACAAGAAATGTTCAAAAATATTAATAATTTATATATTAAAAAAAGAAGCCAAATTACAATAATTACAAAATTGCCTTTAACGTGTAATCTAATTCAACACAGTTAACTATCACTTGTGTCCCAAAATTCGAGTAATTAGCAAAAATAACCTCTAAAGTTTGACTTAAATCCCTTGCTCATCCCTAAGTTCAATTTTCGGTTGAAGCATCCTTAAAATTTTTAATTTCCTCTCACTCGTCCAAACCTGGATATCCCGATAAAAAGATCATGAAAAACGCGAGTGATTATTATGAACCACTCTTTTAAAAGGCATTTTTGAATGTTTCAACCGAAATTAGAAACTTTAAAGATGCTTGAATCGAAATTAGAAACATTAAAGATGTTATAACTAAAAATTAAACTTTAAGGATGAGCGCGGGATTTTGGTCAAACTTTAGAAGTCATTTTTGCTAATTACCCCCAAAATTCTACTAACTCGTGCCATTGATCAGTCTCGACCCTAGTGGGTACATGTGCTAATCTCTCCTCGTCTGTTTTGAATTTCTTATAATGAGTATCCTTTAAACGATTCTTGAACGTCCTCCAACTCTCCCCAATCTTTGCATAGCAAATCTCTTCGAAACCATCAGGGGCATTCATATTCTCCTAAGGAAAAAATTAATTCAAAAAATATTAACTATATAATCGATTAATTCAAAAAATATTAACTATATAATCGATCTAAATTGTGAAAAGTTATAAAGAGATATAGTTTAATACTGTTCCAAACAGATTTAAGATGACCCTCGTCAACTTCACGCCAAGATGGTAAAGTCAATGGAAACAATGTCTCTTGCCATGCAAAATAACCTAGTTGAGTTGCAAAGTTCTCATGTGTTCTCCGAATGCTCTAGAATGTGTTGATTTTCCTTTCTTTACTCTGCTACTCAAGTCATTCCTGAAAAGAAAATTTATCCATTAAGAAATGTAAGGAACTCAATGCTACCTTTATCATATGAAAAATCATAATAACGGCCATTTGTTGAAAGCATAGTACATATATATATATATATATTAAAAGAACCTTTCTTTGTTGATTTCTTGTAGCATAGTTTTCATAATTTAAAGTCCCTGTCACCACAATGAGAGGCATATATCTCCGCAGAGACAAGGACGTTATCTACTTTATATTTTATTTATACTAGAAATTAGGTAGAAGGTCTTGTTATACATTGGATTTTACCAAAAATCCAGTGAATAATATTTTTTTGAATGAATGGCCTATTTTGCTTTAGTGATTAGTATAAGAGGCTTATTTTATTTTATATTTTAAATGAAGATATTTAAACAAATTTAAGTACTATTTAATTAATAAAAAACATGTTATGTATTACCTAAATTACCACCTTGTTATTTTTATGAAGTCACAGTCATACCCTTCTAGGTTTCAAACGTGTTCATGTTCACTCGCGCGAAAACTGTGAGCCGCGAAGCCTTCAATCGTGATTCTAAGCGTGGATCGTGATTCTGAGTGTGGATCTAGGTTTTCAATCGCAATTGTATCAAGCTGTAGTCGTTCTGTCTAGCTCGTTCTTGAGTGATTCAATGGATTTCTAAGGTTTTTCAAGGTAATAATTTGTAGCTTTTTGATGTTTTTCTTTGTTTTAGCTTATTTTAGATAGGTTTGATTTTCGTTTTACTGTTAGTGATGTTCATTGGATTGATTTTCGTCCAATGTTATATTTGATTTTTGTTGTGAAAGTTAATAGATTTTTCTGCGGTTTTTGTAAGAGCTGCAAACTTCAGTTTAGGATTAGTTATCTTCATTATTAGGTTGAGTTCGTTCAATGATATCTATGATTATTGTTGTGAAAGTATGGACTGCAAAGTTGATATTGCAGTGAAACAGAAAAACTTTGCAGAGAAGATTGTACTGCAATGTATGAACTTTGCACCAAAAATATGGACCGCAAAGTTCATATTGCAGTGAAATATGGACTGCAATATGAACTTTGTACCAAAATTATGGATTGCAAAGTTCATATTGCAGTTAGATGAGTAGTAGGTATTTAGCAAAATAGAGTTTGATGCGATGTTTATCTGTTCTTATTTTCTTTGTATTTTATAGGGATATTTCAAGTGGGGTCATTGCAATGATATCTTTTAGTGGTAGTTCTTTTGGTGTTCGTATAGGGCTCGATTCTTCACTTTCGGAGCTCAAGGAATGTGTTTGTGAAAGATGGTCTGAGATTAATCATTGCTTGTTTGAAATGTATGTTATCCGTGATGAGAAAGAGATCGTTGTAAGCACCGACGAAGAGATTAGATGTATGATATGTTCTACTGTTATTAAGGGGGGAAATACTGTCAATGTCTTTGTGAGATTGGTAGAGTGTTCGAATTCCAATGCCGTAACTAATGATACTCACTACACCATTCTGCAAGATTAGTAACAGACGAATTTTTGTGTTTCTAACGTGCAAAGTTCGTTACAAAGGTGTAACATGGGTAGTTCGTTACTAAAAAAAATTATCCGTTATTGATACAAGCTAATAATATTTTTTCCCTTATTTTAATAGATAATGAACCAAATATATTTTAGTAACGGATAATCCGTTACTTATTCATTTAACTTCTTTTTGTTAAAAGTATAATTAAAAATAAAAAACAAAATCCAAAATTCAAAATTTTCGCATCAGAAGCCCTAAAATTTTTCACGCCTACTTTCACATCCCGCTCACAGTGAGAGGCCCCAAAATCTCATTCATCCCGCTCATACTTCATCCTCCACAACTCGATGGTCGTCGCCTTTCTCTCTCTCTCTCTCTCTCTCTCTCTCTCTCTCTCTCTCTCTCTCTCTCTCTCTTCGATGCATCTCATCTCTCTCTCTAGTTCGATAGTGACCTACATTTTCTCTCGTGCCCTAATTTTCTCTCTCAGATCTCCCGGTGAAGACTCATCATCTCCGATCGATTTTCTCCGACATCAGAGCGACGTCGTTTCCTTGTTTGGCGGCAAATCAGGTTTTTGTGTTTCGCAGCTCTCTTATTGTCTATGTAGTGTGCACGCGTTATTGTTCGCAACTGTATTTTCAATTTGTTCATTGCAACCCCATGGTCTTCTCTCTCTTAATTGTTAGAATCACATGTTATCTCTCCTGGGTGCGCGTTGGTGAGTGAAGAAAGTGTGTTCGTTTGGGGGTAATATATATTTATGTTTCTTAATTTTTATAATCTATATATATATTTAATCCATGTTCCATAAAGAGTGTTTTGTTAGCACACAAGTGAATTTGATCATTTGAAATTTGGCAGAACTTTATTACAGGTATATTTTGAGATTTAGTACAGTGATTTTGGAGTTCGTTAATCCAAATTCCATAAAGAGTTTGAGGTGTTGATATATTCAAATGTCCAATTACCGTTGGTGGATAAAGATCCAAGCAGGGCAATTTCCATGTTCTGGGCAGCAATAAATTCTGGTGATAGAGTTGATAGTGCCCTTAAAGATATGGCAGTTGTGATGAAACAATTGAACAGATCAGAAGAGGTGATCGAGACCATTAAATCTTTTCGCCATTTCTGCCCACTTGAGTCACAAGAATCTCTTGACAACTTGCTACTTGAACTCTACAAGGTAATCACAAGAACCATTTAAAATTGCACAACTTATTTGCTTATTTGCCTCTAAGTTTATTATCTAAAATTCGTGAGCATCACAAATATTAATTTTGTTGTGGATGAAAAGATATTGCCTCTAAGTTTATTATCTACACGCATTGTCTTGTTATTGGGACGTGAGTGTTTTAATTAATGGCTTTGTTCAAGAAAATTATATCATGGTTCTAGCTATTTTTTGGTGGCTGTGTTCAAGAAAATGAATTTTACTTACTCCTAGATTCAAGCTATTTTTTTAATGATTGAAACATTTCTCAAAATGGTCTAAACTTGTTGTGCGTATGATTCTGTGGGGGAGAACTATGAATGCATATTACTATTCTACGAGCAAAAGCCATGAGTGACTGAATTGAGTTTATTATGTAGAATGAATTGATCTACGTTACTTGTACATGTTTGATCATACTCGATACCTGTATGTGCGCTTTGTATATATATGTGTATTTTTTGAAAAATAACTTTAATAATAATAATGAAATAAGCCTCAGTGCAAAAATAACCTTAATGCAATGCGGGATCAATTTTCTTGATCCCACATTGCATTAGTGACATGTTTGTGAATTTGTACAAAATATAAATATAGTATTTTGCATTCACGAGACCTTATATTGGTTCTTTTAAAACTTATAATTATCTATTCCCGTATGTTATGTACTATATAATATATATGTCCAAGACCTTACATTGGTTCTTAACAATTTTACAATAAGCATTCCTTGTTTAAACAAAATGTTAGCTTCATGTATATTCTAAATAAACAAACAAAAAAAAATTCTTGTATTGGCGGCCGAACTCTTTCTTTTCATTATCCTAAAATTGGTTCTAAACCTATTTATAATCCTAAATATTTTTTATTATTAATTTAATTGTAAAAGAAATGTGACTTTTCTATTACAAATATTAATTGTCCAGCATTCTTGGAAGATTGGACTACCACAATTGCCCCTCTAACTACTAGTGACACTGCATACAATGTCACATTTGATTGGGAAACACCAGCACCTATAAAAAAATACAGAGAACAAGAGCTAGTTATGTTGAGAGGAACTGGCACTGGAATGCTAGAGGAATGGGACAGGGTGTACGACTATGCGTATTACAATGATTTAGGAGATCCTGATAAAGGCCCTGAAACTGCACGCCCAGTTCTTGGTGGGTTGTCTGAGTACCCGTATCCTCGCAGGGGAAGAACAGGCCGAGAACCAACAAAAACAGGCAAGTAAATCGACTACTCTTACATTTTCAAGAAATTAATGACTAACGTTTGTTTTTGCTCACATGAGAAGTTAACGTTTCAAGTACAAGTTGTTATGAGGTATTTAGGACATGTGATGTATGCAACTATAGGAGTCAGGTTCGACCTAGTTGGTCAGTAGCGACCTGTGTACTCAAAGTTAAGTTTCAAAATGTTCACTATTTAGACATTTTCGCCAGGCTGCCAAAACAAATAATGTATCACATGGTTGTATATCATGCGTTAAGTATCTTACGCTATTTTGGCAGGAATCATTTTTGCTTTGGCAATAGCATTACCCTTTTCTTGCAGTGACTTGTGGAAGAACAAGTTAACTCACTACACCAAATTAAAATACCCTTCCGACAAATCTTTTGGTCAATAAATTAAGTTTTATGTTGCAAATTACTTCAAGTGACAAAAGGTTTCGTCACTATGAAAGTGCATCGCTAAAATGTCCGCGAGTGACAAAAAATGATTTTATGTAACGAAGAGTTTTTGGGTAGTAAAGTTTCTGCCCCACTGAAATTTCGCGCCACTTTTAAGTAACACTCTTTAGTGACAAAACTTTGATTTCATCATCAATCTCTTGGCTTATGTGAAGAAAATGTGCTTTGTCACTAGTATTTTGTCACTAATTAAAGATTTTCTACCTTTATGACAAATCCTAAAATTGAGAGTAGGTTGCCACTTATTAAGAGCTTAAATATTTATGTCCCAAGAGATGAACGATTTGGGCACTTGAAGTTGTCTGATTTCCTTGCTAATGCTCTAAAATCTCTCGTCCAATTCCTTCTACTGGAGTTCGAGGCTTTTTGTGCCTAAACCCCTGATGAGTTCGACTCTTTTCAAGATGTGCTAAAGCTTTACGAAGGTGGAATCAAGGTACGGGCTAGATGGCCCTTTGCTTGACAAAATCAAAGAAAACATCCCCTTGGAAATGCTCAAGCAACTTCTTCAAACGGACGGTGAAGGACTCGCCAAATTCCCCATGCCACAATTAATCAAAGGTATTATACAACTCTCATAATTCCTCATCCTTAATTAAGAGCTCATGTTTGACATTTACATTTTTTAAAAATGCACTCATTTCATCAAAATCAATACTAATTCTTGATGTCGTCTGCACTAAAAGATTTCCTGTTACTAAAACAATGAAAATATTTCGGTTATAAAGTTCTTTTAGGCTTACTTTTGAAATATGTGATTCTAAATGATTTTGGAATTGATGATAAGTCTGCATGGAGGATAGACGAAGAATTTGCAAGGGAAATGTTAGCTGGAGTTAACCATGTCAACATCCAACGTCTCAAGGTAGAAAAAAAGATTACAATTCTTTTATGAACTACTTTTAATTCAAGCTGTTTTTTTGTTTAGAAAATAGATGAATTAAAGAAACAAAAAATTGTAGTGTAAATATGCTATCAACTTTCATTTGTTCTCCTCCATTTTCTACACAACCAAACAGAGAATATTTGCCTTTTGATCTTAAGTTAACAAGATTTGATATACACTTGCAGGAGTTTTCTCTAACAAGCAAGCTTGATCCTAAAGTCTATGGAAACCAAAACAGTTCAATAACCAAAAATCACATAGAGAATAAACTTGATGGGCTAACAATAGAAGAGGTAAAATATTCATTACTTACTTTCCTACTTAGTAACAGAAAGCAAAATTCAAAATGTTATAATTCCCTGTTTGGCTCAACGCAAAATATTCTAAAAATTGCAGTAATGCTTCAAAATGTTGTCAAACAGGCAATCAGGAGTAATCGGCTGTTCATATTGGACCACCATGATAGTTTAATGCCATACAAAAGACGAATAAACTCAACGTCCACAAAAATGTACGCTACGAGGACTCTGCTCTTCTTGTAGAAAGACGGGACACTGAAACCATTAGTGATTAAACTAAGCTTGCCGAATCCACAAGGGGGTCAATTTGGTGTCGTTAGCAAAGTATTTACAGCAATTGAAAATGGCGTCGAAGGTACCATTTGGCAATTGGCTAAAGCTTATTTTGCAGTGAATGACTCGGGCGTTCATCAGCTCATCAACCACTGGTATGTATATAAATTGCCAAACAAAGCCTTATCATTTAAATAGTCTATAAACAAGTTATTTCATATTTTATATGACTATTGGCATTAACTTTATGTTTAGCAAATAGAAACCTGCGGGCATTGTTTGAATAGCCTAAAAATAAGTTAGCTTGGAGACCAAGCTCATTTGGAAAACTTGTTCAAGCAATACGGCTTTACCTAGTTATAGTTTGTGTGTAAGTGCTAAGAGTTTCCAATGTACTACTGAAGAATGTTTCTTTAATTAAAAGTTATCTTCTAGCATAGATTTTTGGAGTCTAGTGTATATAAAATTGGGGAGTAATTTACGCTTTTACCTTCTTTTCGAGATCCCCAAATATATGTCCCCTTAAATTGGAAATTGGTTTTTAGCAGATTTACTTCAGATGTTTAAAAGTGTAATTTATTTTTTAGACATATGACAGGTTTTGGTTTATTTATACATATATGTATAGATTCAGCAGAGATACTAAGATGCCACTAGCTATCTGCCATTTGTTTTCGAGGGTTCATCGCTAGGTGCAGAAAAGTTTCGGTATCTACGAATTCGTCATCGCCAGCTCTCTCTCTCTCTCCCAAGTAAATAGTTGAAATTAATTAATAATATATAAAGGGATCACCTTATGTTGTTGTTTTGGAAAGTTCTAAACCCTTTTATGTATGTATTTTTTACTTTGAACTTCATTTGCAATGTATTAGTTGTATTTTATAGTATGTTTGATGTATGATTGGACATCTTTGGTACCTTATATTTGTGGAAGGACATGTTTTTATAAGAATATTGGGTTGGTTTTTGGATGAATATTGGTTTGTTGATTTTAGGATGAATATTGGTTAATTTGTATGATGCCATTTGATCATTATATAGAAACTTTTATTGTGCGCTGAAATTATTTGCATTTATAGGTATAGGAATTTGTATTGTTTTCTATATGGATAATGGACAAAAAAATTAAAAAAAAAAACATTTTTTTTAATTCATTTACACTGTAACGGCTATAAACCGTTACAAATATGCAACGATTTTTCATCAGTAACGGTTTTAATCCGTTACAAACCATTAAATATTTAATTACTTTTATGCATCAATGTAACAATTGTTCAGTATTTCTAACGGGTTAAATCCGTTACTAAAATTAGTATAAGTAACGGATTAGTAATGCATTTAGTCCGTTACAAAATTATTTTTTGTAATGGATTTTGGCTAATTTTAGTAACGGATATATCCGTTACTAAAGTGTTTCCCACGCCTAAATACTAACGGATTTTGTGTGTTAGAAATATTTTCTCCAACGGATTATATCCGTTACAAAAGGGCTATTTTGGTGTAGTGACTTGTAGTGCATCAAGTGGTTCGGTAACTCGTTCAGACACCACGGAGATCCGTCAACCTCTAAAATCAAGTGTTTTGACAAATGCAATAACCGGTGTCGGACAGAGATTTGAACGTGGTGCAGAAGACTTCCGTTTAAAGCTAAGGCAGTTTTCAATTGAGAGAGGTTTTGATTACAAGTTTAAAAAGAATGATGCTAGGAGAATAATGGTTGTTTGTAGTAAGGATGAGGAAAGGGGATGTCAATGGAGGATTCATGCTTCACAGAAATTTAATCTACCGAACTTCTTTGTTATTAAAAGGATGGTTAGTGAGCATACTTGCGGTATCGGTTATAAGGATTTGAGAAAGCTGCCTATGAGTAGCAAGCTTGTGAAGAATGCTATTATGGACTTGGTTAGAGATATGCCCCTTGTGAAGCCTTCCGAGATTATTGATGATTTTCGAAGAGACTACGGAGTTCGATTGAGTTATTATTACGCTTATGCAGGAAGAGAGTTAGCTGTGAAGGAAATACACGGGGATGAGTCATTATCATACAACAATCTTGTTTGGTATTTGGAGGCTTTAAAGAAGACAAATCCCGATAGCTACACCATACTTGAAGTCAATGAGGAGACCAATAAGTTTCAGAGATTATTTGTCTCATTTGAGGCTCAAATTTTTTGCTTTAAGTTTTGTCGTCTTCTATTATGCTTAGATGGGACATTCTTAAAAGGAAAGTTCAAGGGATGCATGTTAGCAGCTACATGAATGAATGGCAATGGAGGTATGCTTATCTTTTTTTATCATTCGATGTAAGCATGGTTTCATTATTCCGTGTTATTATTAGTATGTAAAAACATTAATTGTGAATTGATAATTATCTTCTTGTTTATTTGATATTGTTGTAGAAATATTCTCTTTTGCCATTAGTGTTGTTGATTCGGAGACCGTGCAAAATTGGTGTTGGTTTTTGAACCATTTGAAGGTTATTTTGCCTAATGATGGAGTTTTCACATTTATATTCGACAAGCATTGGGGTTTGGTGAAGTCGATAGCTGAAGTTTTTTCAAACTCCTATCATAGCTATTGTATGTGGCATTTGAAGAACAACTTGAGTACTTGTTTCTCGGCGAAAAGTAAGAAGAAATTGTTCATCTTGCAGTTGTTTGTTGATTGTGCATATGACTCTACACATCTTGAGTTTCAAAGTGCGTTCAGTGATTTGAAAGGTGCTGCTGAAAATGAAATAAAAGATTTTCTACAAAATGCGTCGATAGATCATTGGGCAAATGCCTATTTCTCCGGACAAAGGTATGGAATAATGTATTTAAATATTGCGGAAAGCTTTAATGGCTGGATTATGAAAGAACGTAGTCTACCCATCACCTCGATGCTGGATAAAATTCGTTTGAAGTTGATAACCATGATGTCCAACCAATGTGAGAGTTCAAGAAATTGGAACGCAGTGTTGTGCCCCGACATGAAAAATATTTTGTCTGAGAAGATTAATGCGAGCAAGACGTGGAAAGTTACGAAGTCAAATGATTTTATTTTCGAGATTCAAGAGGAAAAAAGTCGTAAGGTTGACCTTTACTACCGGCATTGTAGTTGCAATGCTTGGAAGATTGAAGACTTTCCTTGCAATCATGCGGTGTTGTCAATTTTGGCCGATGAAAAATGTATTTATGTTTTTTGTGACCTTTATTTTTTTAGCGTGAATTATCAGAGAATGTACTCGCATGCGATATTTCCTACCCCTAATGCTGATTGGCCGAGAGACGTGACAAATGAATTGCATATTTTGCCTCCAGAAGTGAAGAGAACCATGGGTCGTCCAAACAGGAACCGAATTCCAAATACTGGATCAAAAGCGAGGAAGTTGCGTAAGTGCGGAAGGTGTGAACATCTTGGGTTTCACAACAAAAAGACTTGTTCGGAAAGTATTCATTAGTTTTAGTATATGCTGTGTACTAGTTGTTAAGTACAATTTACTTTTGATATTTCTTTGTGTTAATTTGAAAACCTTGAAAAAATTGTTTTGTTTTTATTTTAGTTTTTTTGAAGTTTTGATGATGGAATATATTTGTTTCCTAGACATATATGAAATGAATGTTATGATTTTACTGTTCTTATCTGGATATGTTAATCTTAATTGTAAATAAAATGAATTGCAATGTTTATTTTGTACCAAAAATATGTATTGTAATATGAACTTTGCAGTGAAATATGAACTGCAATATGAAGTTTGTAGTGAGATATGAACTGCAAAGTTCATATTGCAGTAAAACAGAAAAAATTTGCAGTGAAAATGTGGACTGCAATATGGACTTTACAGTGAAATATGAAGTGCAATACGAATTTTTCAGTCAAATATGGACTGCAATATGAACTTTGCACTGAAATATGAGCTGCAAAGTTCACATTGTAGTAAAAATTTCACTTGAAAATTCCTGAAGTAAAAAGATAGACCGCAAAGTCCACATTGCAGTGAAATTTGCACTTAAAAATTCCTGTTGGAGTAAAACGATGAATTCCAAAGTTCACATTGCACTGAAATATGAACTGCAACATAGGGCTGGGATCGGTTCGGTTCTTGTCCTAAATGATAAGAACCGGAACCGAGAGCCGAAAATTAAAAACGATTCGATTTTGAGCATTTTTGTTCAAGAACCGAAAGTGGAACCGAACCGGTTCTACCGGTTCGGTTCTCCGGTTCTTCGGGGAATCGTTAAAACCGTTCATAATCGTAAGAACCGGCCAAAAACGGTTCTAACGATTCTTCGGGGAACCGTTAGAACCGCTAAATCCCTTAAAATTGGTGAAAAATCGGTCTAACAGTTATTCGGGGAATCGTTAAAACCATTAGAACCGTTAAAACGGTTCCTAATGGTTCCTTTAATTGAATTGATCAAGGAACCGAGAACCGAACCGTTAATAACCATTAAGAAACGAACTGTTAAAAATGTCCACTTTAATAATAATAACCGAACTGAATCGATTTTTTTTCGATTTTTTCGGATCGATTTTTGATTTTTCAGTTTATTATCCCAGCCCTACTGCAACATGAACTTTGCAAAAAATTCTGGACTGCAAAATTGATATTACAGTCAAACAGAGAAACTTTTCAGTGAAATATGGACTGCAAAGTTCTTATTGCAGTGAAAATATGGATTGCAATATGGACTTTGCAGTGAAATATGGACTGTAAAATTCATATTGCAGTGAAAATATGGATTGCAATATGGACTTTATAGTGAAATATGGACTGCAAAGTTCATATTGCAGTGAAACTTAAACTTTGTACCAAAAATATGGACTGCAATATGAATTTTGCAGGAAAAAAACATAGTTCAAACCTTCTTTTCTCATAATGTGTTTTTTATAACAGTGCATATTTGAATTTGCACAAAACAATTCCAAATATAAAATGTAAATGGCAACACACACGAACATAAAAAAAAGGATTCAGTAAAACGCGTTACTATTATTGATTCAAAATCTATAACAAAGTGTTTTTGGCTATGACTACATATTACTTTCAATTTAACCATAATTGGATATTACTTACAATTTCAGCATGGCTGCATATTACTGACAATTTCATTTGTACAAAAGTAAACTTTGAGATTTAGTAGACTAATATGTAACAAATATCTAAAGTTTTATAAACAAAAAATATGATGTTTTTATTGTTGGTTATCATCGTCTTTGAACAGATCCTTGTTGTTCTTCAAAAACTCTAATGTTTGCATTCTTTTGATATGGTCTTCGAGCGTCCAACAATAGGGTATATCCATCAATATTAACCAAACTATGTGTGCACGTTTTTTGGACATCAAATCTTTGTCCTCGAATTCTTTTGGAATCTCTTGTCCTTAGACAAGCCTTTATATAAACTCACACACATTGAGTGCACAATCAATACTACAATATCAAAAGAGTTTAGTGTTAGTATTTATAAATTTGACAAATTTTGAAATAAATAACTTTCATATATATATATATATATATTACAAAATTTTGTGTATTTAACTTACGAAAATCCTTGTCGCGGACATTCCTTTAAAATGATTTTAGTGTGATCCTCCAGTAGTGTCATCCCAAGGTAAAGCAGTTGCATGTTGAAAATGTCTATCACGGCTTGTTTCTAAATAAAATTTTAAAGAACAATAATAATTCAGGAACATGATTTAATAATCCTTTGAAAAGATTTTAAAATTGTTAAATTTTGTACCCTTACCATCTGTTTGGCATCTTCTAATAATATGTTTTTCTTCTTGCCTCTTGAAGGCGTTGTATTGTAATGTAATCATGTTCTTGTTCAAAGATCCAGGACAAGTAAAGTCCAGTGGAATCCCTGCTTGTCTTTTTGTCTCTCGCAAAATTCATTGGAAAAAGTAACAGATTTGTAGTAGCATCGACTTCATTTATTGTGTTGTTCAAGAACTTCATTGCATTTTTTTAATTACCATCTCTAACAAAAGTCTGTATTAACAAAAAAAAATTATTGAGCAAACTAAAATCATTATTGAAAGATTGCAAAAGTTCATTATTTGAAGTAGTTGATTACTCATGCCATAGAAGAAAATATAATGCTCGTCGATTAATTTGGAAAGAATCTCTACTTCAAATGCATTGAGTACCAATCTATGATATATGTTCATGTAGCATGTGTTATTATTCAAAATGTGAACATAATTATATAAGGAAACCTTTAATTTTCTTTTTATGTATTACCTGTGTGTCCACAAAACCATTGCACAACAGGTCTTGTAACAGATTCGTTGTTATGTGGAGATGGGTTTCACTGTTTTCCCAAGCAACACTCCTGTATGATATTATAATATGAGAAATATAACTAACTTTGTGGTGAGCAATTACTGTGCAAAATATGGACTACAAAATTAATATTGCAGTGAATATATGGACTGCAATATGAAGTTTGCAGTCAAATATGGACTGCAAAGTTCATATTGCAGTGAAATGTGAACTGCAATTTGAATTTTCGAATAAAAATATAGACCGCAATATAAATTTTGCAGTGAAAAAGAAAAAATGTTCAAATAAATGTGGATTGCAAAGTTCATATTGCAGTGAAATATAGACTGCAATATGAAGTTTGCACCAAAAAATATGAACTGCAAAGTTCACATTGCAGTCCATATTTCACTGCAATAGGGTTCATATTGCAATGAAGATATGGATTGCAATATGAACTATTAACAATAAATGTGTACTGCAAAATTTACATTGCAGTAAAATTTGTACTGCAAAATTCACATTGCAGTGAAACAGTAAAAATTTGTAGTAAAAATATGGACTGCAATATAAAGTTTGCACCAAAATTATGGGCTGCAATATGAACTTTCTTATCTTTGCAGTGTATATATTCATTAATGATTTGTTCAAAAGACAAGTTTGCAGTGATCACAAATATTGACAGAATAAATGATTTAAGAATTTACGTTCTATCTGCATGGTTGAAAAATGTATCAATCAAATCTTGTTTATCTTTGTCAAAATAATTATATAATTTGCTCTTTTTCCACATATTGCACAAGTCGATTTTTGTTGGCGATCCATGATGAGTTTTATAATCTTCGACATCAATTGAGTCTTTACTACCAGCAAAAGAAATATCAGATTTTGTTTCAGCAATTTTTTTTCCTTTCCTATCAAGTTTAAGCTTGGATTTTCCAGCTTTCTTTTTTTCGTCCTTATCATAAGTATCTTCATTTTCATCCTTCTTAGGGCTCTCTTTTCTGTCATAGTAAATAAAAACCTTTTCGCCTTTTGAGATTCTTGCCCTCTTTTTTAGCCTTAGGATGAATTATTTCACTTTTGGCTCTTCCTCCTTTTCTTGAAAATTATTTGGTGGAATTTGTTTGGTGAAAGGTTCTTCAGTAGCTGTTAAACACTCAAAGTCAATGTAGTCTGTTTTGTCATCCAATATCGAAAGGCTTTCAACTACATTGCTATCGATTAACTGCAATTCCTTATTTGTTTTGTGCTTTAAGAACCCATCACTCTTTACTTGCATCAGAGCCTCCAACTGAATAACTCTTTCGAGAAGCTCCTTATTTTCTTGTCTTAATCTTTCATTCTCTTGTTTCAAACATTTAACCATTTTGTTTTCATTATTATCTGGAAGCGTATGTTCAGTTAGAAGATATGCTTCTTCAGTTGGAAGCTTCTGTTCCTTGACTTCTTTGAATTCTCCAATCAGAAGTTTTTGCTCTATTTCGGATATATCAACAAGAACCTCTACCACCTAGATGTATTAAATAGGGAAAGAGGGTGAAGATGTATTAAAAAAGAAGTTGCAATTATTAATAATCTGAATTAATTTTGTGCTAAAACAAGTGTACAAAAAATATATACTACAAAGTTGATATTGCAGTGAAACAGAAAAACTATGTACATAAAATATGGACTGCAATATGAACTTTGCAGTAAAATTTACACTCCAAACTTCACATTGCAGTTAAATTTGCACTGCAAACTTCATGTTGGAGTAAAAAATGTACTACGAATTTCACATTGCAGTGAAATGTTGACTGCAATATAGACTTTGCAGTGTAACGTGAACTGCAAAGTTCATATTGCAGTGAAAATATTGATTGCAATATGAATTTTCGAATGAAATATGGACTGCAAAGTTCATATTGCAATGAAACAGAGAAACTACGCACCAACATATTTCTCTGCAATTTGGACTTTGCAGTCTAAAAAATATAATCGTAATTAGCAAGAGATTTTGTGTAAGTACCTTTTCAGTGTCCAATTTGTGCAAGGAAAGCTTAGAGATAGCTTCTCTAGCTTGAAAAGATTCCAACGAACAAATCTTGGTGTTTCATCCTTATATCTTTCAATTGGTTCAATTATTTTATAATATTCACAGAACCAATACTGCAATTTTATGAAAAATAAATGTCAAATGAATGTACTACGTTATCGTAGCTAATTTTTACATTAAAGTATTGAAATATTTACAAGAATTTAAAGTACGCAGCCAAGAGTTTTAAAAGGCTTGTTGTAATATTTTTTGACGTTTTACATCAAGTGATTGGAGAAAACTTTGGCCCATGCTATATTTCTTATGTTGTCAAAATCCTCTATGTGAAAAATGAAGAACCAGTCAATTGCACATTGTGATCTGGCCAAGAAAATAGTGACAACCATATACAGTATCATCAACCTAACAAAGTCTTCTGTAGGTTCTTTGCCTTTTTCCTTCAAAGTCTTAATTAATGTCGAGACAATTGCATCTTTTTTTATAATCTTCATATCTTTGAAGTATCTCGATAAATTTCGATTCTGTTGTTTTGACCATTGTCTTTGGAAAGAGGACCACTTCATTTCCTACTTTTGGTAGCCCAAAAGTGAGTGCAACGTCATCGGCAGTTAATTGTATTAGCTTCTCCCCCATAACAAATCCGTCTTTCTTTAAGGAGTATAATCCCATAATTCGCATGATGGGCTTTGAGATTCTATCTATACTTTTGATATCTACTTTATTTTCGTAGATAGCTTTGAAGAAAACCCCAAACGGTGTTCTCATGATTGCTTCGATTTGTGTTTGGGGTATATGATCTCTTTGTTCCTCAAGTAGTCTGACTATCGGCTGCAAATTGCAACGAAATACGATTGGCTGGTTATCAGAAGATGTTTTAGCCTTTTCCTTAAGGCTTCTCTTTTGTGCCTTTGTTTTTTCCTTCATTTTCGATGGACTAGAAGATGTTTCCATCTTTCTAACTTTAGTTAGAGATCTTTTTACTGTTTCTGCTGCTCTTTTCTTTGCCATTTGTTTTTAATTGCAGATTTATCCTTTGCTAAAAGATGTGAAATCAAGGCTGTCACAAAACATTGAATGCATATGTAAAAAAATATGAACTGCAAAGTTCATATTGCAGTGAAACAGAGAAACTATGTACAGAAATTTGCAATGCAATATAAATTTTGCAGTGAAATATGGACTGCAACATAAACCTTGCACCAAAGTTCTTGACTGCAAAGTTCATACAATATGAACTTTGGAGTGAAATTTGGACTGCAAAGTTCACATTGCAATGAAATTTTCACTGCGAACTTCACATTGCATTGAAATTTTTACTGCAAAGTTCACATTGCAGTGAAATTTGTACTGCAAACTTTAAATTGCGTTGAAATTTTCAGTTCAAACTTGACATTATAGTGAAATTTGCACTTGAAACTTCCTGTTAAAGTAAAAGGTGAATTGCAAAGTTCACATTGCACTGAAATTGCACTGCAAACTTCACATTGCAGTGAAAATTGCACTGCAAACTTCACATTGTAGTGAAATTTGCACTGCAAAAATCGCATTGTAATGAATTTTTCAGTGCAGACTTTACATTGCAGTGAAATTTGCACTGCAAACTTCACATTGCAGTGAATTTTTTAGTACAAACTTCACATTGTAATGAAATTTTTACTGCAAACTTCATATTGCAGTGAATTTTTGCACTGCAAATTTCACATTGCATTGAAATTTGCATTTGAAAATTGCTGTTGGAGTAAAAGGTGGTCTGCAACATTAACTTTTGCACAAAAATTCTGGACTGCAAAGTTCACATTATAGTGAAATACGGATTGCAATGTGAACTTTGCAGTGAAATTTCCACTGCAAACTTCCTTTTAAACTAAAAGATGTACTACAAAGTTTACATTGCAATAAAATATGGAATGCAATATGCAGCAAAATTCTGGATTGCAAAGTTCATATTGCAGTGAAATACGTACTGCAATATGAACTTTGCAATGAAATTTGAACTGCAAACTCACATTGTAGTGAAATTTGCACTATAAAATTCACATTGCAGTGAAATTTGTTAGAAAACATTAGAGAAATCTATGAAAATCATTGATACATCCTGAAACATAAAGAACGATACGATGTGCAATGTGAACTTTGCACAACTACGAAATGAGTCTTTTAAGTGGTGACTAGAAACCCTAGCTCTCATAAATAGTCGAAAAATATGCAAATATTGTATAATCGGTTACTAGAAAGCCAAATTCTCATCAAAAGCACATAAACACGCAAATTATAAACCCTAAAAAACGAGGAAGAGCGATAGGGAGAAACGTAAAACTCACTTGCAATGGTATGATCGTCTTCGATGCTTTAAAATGAGGCCAGCGATATGAAAATTACGTCGAATAGGCTTCTCTTCGGTCTCTCTGTTCTTTCTTCTTCGCTGGTGTTGGTTGGTGTTCCGTGATTTCGAAGATGGAGGAATGCGGAATGAGAAGAAAAATGAGATGGTAGTATTGTCCTTTGGTGATAAAATGTAAATTGGTATCTCTGTAATTGTTAGTTTATTTGAAGGGTTGAGTGGTCTTTTTGCAATGAAAAAAAATGACACATGTCATTTTATTAATAGAATGCAAAATAAGCCCTTCATTTAGAAAAGTTTTATTCATTGGCTTTATTGTGAAATTCTTATTCCAATAAGCCCTATATTTTAATTGTCCGTTATTTATATCTTTCATTTAAATTGAATTCCACTCCCACCAACAGACCCAAATTATTTCCTCGTTCCAAATAGCCATGGCTTCACAACCCAACCAGCATCACTTTGTACTAATACCCCTTGTGTCCCCAAGCCACCTTATCCCCGTGTTAGACATGACCAAACTACTAGCATAGATGGTGTCGCTGTTACAATAGTCAATATACCCCTCAACACCCTCCGATTCAAATCCACCATGGATCACAGTATCGAATCTAGTCTTCGAAGCAAACTATTCAAACTCGAGTTCCAAGCCCATAGGAGGGTGGTATGATATTAACTCTCAAAATAGAGAATTTGATAGTTTGAATTGTTTGTTATTCATTGTTGCATAGTTGTTGCTTGTTATGAAGAAACTTGGTCACAGTGGAACTGGGGTGCCTACTGGAACTAGTGACATATAACTCGATTTCCCTGTCCTTTCAAGGTTTTTATAAATTGAAAAATTTATGTATAAATTTGTAGGTTCTGTGTAGAAGCTGATTTCTTTTCTTGTATGATTGTTTATCAAAGAGTAGGAGCCACTAAGAAATGGCCAGAGGCTCCTAAAGAAGGAATGCATTAATTTGGTAATGGGGGACCCAAAGAGCTTACTGTAATTAATCTTTCTTGAAAACTTCTTTTACTCAAAACTAACATTCTTTTAGTATATTGATTTGCTGAGTAACTTCTCTTTCTTGATTTTGTTGTTGACTTTGGCCAATTAATTAAACGTGTATTTTAGTAGCTAGCTGATCTTCCCACTATTTATTTATTTTTTGTGAAATTACTTTCAAATACAAATTAATGTTGGTTTGCTTTTATCATGTTGGCGACGCAGCCAAAGACTGTAAGAGAAGCAAGATCTAAGAAAGGAATTTTAGAAAAACAAATTTTATCCTTAGTATAACTCTTATTTACTTGCCCGAGATTACAATTCTTTCTTGTTTACTAACTGTCCAGAAGAAAAGAAGAGTAGCATACTCAAACTTTTGTACCCTCACTCTATTCCACACACCACAACACCAATAAACATCTATAGAAGGAGAATCTATCTATCCAATCCATCCACCAGAATGATACTTCGACTTGGCTCTTAATTATACTAAGAAATAACTCATACGCTCGACTTTTTGTACATTTGCAATCTAATTCGTGGGATTATAATAAATATTGAGTATCTGCTATTGTGCTATATATTTGAATGACTAGTATGGAATGTGAAGTCTAAGAACTTTTATGCAAGTGCCTCCCCATAAACCATTACTCCAAATCGATGGTATTTAATTCAAACGAGACACTTCCCTCCCTCACCATTACTGCAACAACTTCTGTCTCTTTTAAATTCTACTTTTTCTTTTATGGAAAGCATAAATTAGGATAAAAATTATATTATCATTAAAAGCATGAATTCAAACTTTAGTGAAAAGCTAGGAAGATTAATCTCATATTAACTGAATGATTTTACACTCTTTTGTTTTTGCAATACTAAGGGGTAGTGAATGGCGAGGGATAGGGCCAGACAGAGAAGAGAAGAAAGAGATAGAGCTAAAAGAATATGGGTTTGTGGCCCGGATAAAAAATAAAATAAGGGTGTATGACACAGTTTTTGTAAATACTATCTCAAATAATAAGATATTAGTACCGCCAACGTTGGTGGGAGGAATTGCAGCGCGCATAAAAAAGTTGTGGGACGAGGAAAAAATTGAAGCCTCAATTAAATTAAGTATTTGGAACAGTCTTTTAGGCCATCCCATATATTTTGTTTGTTTGGCACAAAAAAACATAGCTGTCCCATATATCGTCTCAAAATTTTTTTATTTTTTTTTGTGATATTTCCAACTAAAATTATTATAAAATTGCTGCCAACTCTTGTGTGTCATTTGAAGACTAAGAACATGAAGTGTGAAAAGTGTTCGGCCCATCAAAATAGATTGGCAATAAAATATGACTACTTTAAGTGGATAATTTAACTTAAGCATGATGAAGAATGCAATTTAACACAAAATTAATGTAATTGTATTACATTAAAGAAAATTAAACAAAGTTGATTTTGAGAGTAAAGAAAATTACCAATTCATTTCCCAAAGCTTCTCATACCAATTTGCATACTTGTATGTAAAAAGTCTCCACCCCTACAACAATAATATATAATTAAACTTGTATATATATACACCTATATGTACTTTATATAATTGCCAATAAAAATAGTTGAGACAAATATAATAACATCACAAGAAAATTGGAATTCTCTTCATTAAGGTACCCCACCAAAACTATGTTCAAGCCATTAAGCACTTTATTCTTTATAATGTAACTAGGTCGTAACTTGTATCAAAGGCACTATATTATTCAAAAGTATCTTAAATTGCAACCACACAATTTGTATCCCTTATACATTTGTAAGAGAGCATACACAATTGGAATATTAGTTTTATTGTAAGTAGGACATATTTATCATACTTTAGAGTTGAAATTGTGGTATGATATACAAATATACGCAGCGCATTTCAGCTACGCACCAATGCGTACGCATTTACTAATTATGTTGCTAGCCCACCTTTGGAAACAAAAACACTCACCTGCAACCAAATAAATATTATACTTTAAAAACAATTAAACAAAATAACATATCTCCACTGTTGGTCTCACATTGGAAAAGTAAAAAAAATCACTTACAAATCTAATGGAGGTCCAAGCTTTAGAGTAAAGAAAGAGAGAGAGAGAGAGAGAGAGAGAGAGAGAGAATGAGATAGAGAGTAATCCGTCTGTAGATAGAGTGAGAAACCCGTGTAGAGGGAGAAAGCGCTGTGATTTTTTTTTGTTTTTTTACTTTTCCAATGTGAGAGAACAACGGTGCAAAGAAATGTTATTTTGTTTTATTATTTGAACAGTGTAATATTTGTTTCGTTCAGGTAGCATCGTTAGTAAATGCATACGCAGTTATGCATAGCAAAATTGTATTGTGTATATATATAAAAGTGAAAATAAATATTGTGTAGTATTTCAGAAGAGTGAGTGTACAGAGATAGAATAATAGTAGGGGAGAGAGAAACACCTCGCGCCAAACAGTTTGACGTTTGGAGAACGTAGGTTAATCTGTTTGGTGTGGGAGGCCTCCCACTAAATAGTTTGATGTATGCTTGGGAACTTAACCATACTCGACTTTATCATACACATATACTATGGAAGAGTATTTTATCCTACCAAACTCAATCATTGCATGCTATCGTAGGATAAATCTGTCTTACTTATTATACTTATACCATCCATTGTGCATGCTTTAAGATTCAAAAACCAATGTCCCTTATTATATAGATATATTAAGTCCTCGCATGTATATATATATAGAACCGGGCCCAAATTTTATTAATGCGAATTCAATTCACTTATAGACTTTTTTTCCTGTTTAATGCCCCTCATAATCTGTCTCCCAAATAATATCACTTCAATCTTTTTTTCCAACTTGGTGTGAGTTTAAAAACGACAATAGGGCTGTCGTTTTTCACAATAAAATCATCAAGGGCACTGACGCTTCTATTATTAAAAGAAACAACCATGTTAACGCTTTTAAAAAATACCATAATTTCATTTTCTGAAAGCGTTAACCAAGTTAATGTTTTTAACTTTAAATGCGGCTCTTCTTTCACAGTATTTTTTTCTCCCCAAATTTGCCACCCACTTCTGGTGATTGGGTTTGCTTTTCTTTGCTTTATTGTTTTCTCTTTATTTTCTTTCCTTATTATTAATTTGTCCTTATTAATCTCTTCTTTCCTTTATTATTTTCTTTACATTATTATTAGAATTTTCCAGCCGCTACTCACCGGAGAAGAAAGGAACAAAAGAGCCAAAAAGTGTGACCTTTTTATAGCTAAAAACTTCAACATGGTTGATGTTTTTAAAAAAGGCCATTTTTCTTGTCTAAGAAAACGGCTGCCAATATACATTTTTATTTTTAAAAGCATCATTAGTCATTACTGTTTCCATTTTCAATGGCAGAAACGCTACGACTTTTGACCTTTTTAAAATCACACTAAGTTAGGAATAAAGATTGAAATACCATTATTTGCAGAAGAGAGATTATCAGGAACGGAAAAAAAAGTCTTCACTCATATATACAAAATGCTCAAAAATCAGGGAGTGCGTGTACTTCAATTTGATTGTGTGTGCTGAATCTAATCTCATGGTCATGTCAAGCTAATAACCAACACCCATCCAATAATATCAATTGCCATAATCATCAAAAATCCCATTAAGATATCTTAATGGTAGGCATCAAAAAATAAAAATTAAACAAACAAAAGAACCACCAGGCCAATATATGAGGCGGCAAATAACAAGATTCAACCCGGAAACAAGGAGTCACAGCCCTCAGGCATTTAGAAAAGCAAGTACAAGAAGCAATATTATGAGCTACACTATTAGCACTCCTAGAGCATGCACAAAAATAACAGTGTTTTTTTTTTTTTTTAACAAACAACGAAAAACCGGCAAGGGACAATATCCGAGGCAGCAAAAAATAAGAGAAGTTTTAGGTTTAAGTTTCATCTTGAGAGTTTTTGTTAATATAGTAGTATATGAAAGATATTTTTTTTAATATAAAATAAATTAATAAATAAAAATAATATTATGAGCTACACGATTAACACTCGTAAGAGCATACACAGCGTGTAGGTAAAACTTCCTTACAAATTTGTAAATTTGATACTAAGTTTCTTAAGCAACTACACTAGATATAACATAAAAAATAGCTCACAGAATGAATTTTAACTTAAAAACTATAAGAAAACTCTTGTACAAGTGAGGCACACTCATATGAGAGTAAGGGAAAAGCCACGTACTAGTGTGGCTCACTTGCTGAGCTTTTTCAATTTTTTATTTTTTTAACTCATTTTCAAGGAATTTTTAGTATAAAAAAAATAGCAAATCTTTATGCAGTTGTTGCTTAGCTGTACGAGTGAAAAAAAAAATTAGAAAAGCTCTATATGGTTGTAACTCAACCGTATGGAGTCTTCAATTTTTTTTTACGAGTAAAGGACACTGATACGACTTATACGAAGAAGGCACAATCATATAAATAAAGTTTAAGCATATGAAAATTTTGCTCCCTCACTATAATATAGCACTAATTTTTTGTCCGCTGTAGTAGTACAAATTTACCATACCCACTACGGATACTCAAAGCATATATATAAAAATAACAGATATGTTTGAAATTAAGTTTTGAATATGTTTAAGCACCACTCCGAAGTCAATCCTTGTGAGCTTAATTAGATTGTGTACGTGTAGAATATAAAATATAAATGGTTATTTCTAGAGATAGAATCAAGTAGAGAGAGAGAAATATACCCAATTAGGAGGAGGAGAGAGGAAGCTGCCGCCGTGCATAGTTGCAGCAGCAGTGACCCCCGGTGCGGCGGCGCCGCGACGGTTGCAACACTTGATCGGGAGAGAGAGTGATTCAGTGATTATGAAAGGTGGTTGTGGTGATTGTGTAGGCGGCGGCTGTGTGTCTCTTTCTCAAGAAATGGACCAAATGAGATGAATTTATACGGGCAATGTTAGGTCAAAGATTGGAGGTAATTACAAAACTGTCACCAAGCTTTAATCTAAATAGTGGATTTTTTTTATTTTTTTTTATAATTAAGGCTTTTTGATTTAAAAGATAAAAGTTATATTCTCCATTTATTCAATGACACAATTTTTAGTGTAATTATATGATGGACAAACATTTTAAAAAAAGACAAAATTTAGTGAGAAAGGTAGAGAATTAAAATTGAATTTATATAATTACAAAACTAATTTATATTATTATTATTCTTATAATGTCCCTTTAATTAGTTATTAAATAATTCTAAACTCTTAAAATCTTTCTAGAAAGTAAAATCTATAAAATCAAATTTGAAATTCAAAATTCAAATGCAAACAATCAAATAACTTATAACAATTTAATCTATTTTTAAAATGTAGGAGATCAATTAATTCAAAATTTATATTCAAACAACCAAAAAATTTCAAATAACCTAATCAATTTGACTAGTAATAACACGTTGAATTTATTGGTACAAAATATCTAGCTCAGACATATTAGCACAAGTGCATAATTAATTAGACATTTTAATATATAGTTCATACATATTAACATAAATTCATAATTAATTACACATTTTAATATTTAGTATCCAATCATAAAAAAAATAACTTTGTTATATGCCTATGATGTGTAAACAATAAAAATCTGTAAATATACAAATGTTAATAAAATTCAACTAAAATATGAGGTATATTAAATTTCGTACACATACACATATTAGACATATTAAGTTAAATAAATAGGAATATTAATTACACAAATACACATATACATATATATATACATATATACAAACCTTACTATCATCCAAAAGAAACTTTGAATAATTTAATTCTTAGATATTTTCATTTTTACTATGTGAATTGTAATACCATGATCGATATCTTTACCAAACTTTTTAAGAACTTAGCAGAGTGATAAGTGCCCAATATTGTTATTTTAACCCGCAAATAATATTTTGTTACTATATAATTAATGTTTAAATTATAGAGGAATAATATCTATTTTGTTTTTTTGTAAGGAAGAAGTAAATTATAATAAAAAGTCTAAAAGGTGGAAGAAGCCAATTAAGGATCAGAAAAGAAGATAAAGAATAAAGAATATTCTAATTTAATATTCTCTCATAATTCGAATACAACTCCTTATTCTTTCTTTTAATTAGAATCCTAATTGAACTCATAGTTGTTATTTGTACTATAATTATAGTTTTCTAAACCTTTTAAACTTCTATCTCTTATTCCTATATATAAACCCATTCTCTAGAGCTAAAGATATATAGAAAAGATATAGAATAGATAGAGAAAATCGATATTGTTAGAGAGTTCTAGAAAGAGAAATCCTCCATATACTAGTTGCCGTGCGACTGAAGTATTGAATGTAAAGAAGTGGACAGTGTAAAGCCGTGCGGTACACGCTAGTTCGAGCATCATAAATAGGAATGCTTTCTAGTTTTTTTAATTATCTATGGTTTGTATTCAAATACTTTAATTTTAAATTTTAATGATGAATTATTATTTTGTTTTAATGTATTTTGATGGGGTTAAATATTAATTTTACCATTGGCCTACAAAGGTAATTCAACACTTTTACCTCTAGTAAAATCCCAACTTTTACCTCCAGTAAAATCCCATTTTTACCTCCAGTAAAATTTCATTTTTTACCTTCCAGTAAAATCTCATTTTTACCACCTCATCTACCACACCTCACCTACCTCCACCAAAAATTACCTTTTTGCCCTTTATTTTTACCAAATTTATCTTTTTGTCATTCTACATTTACCTATAAATACCCCCTCATTCATTCATTCATTCAAAACACACCAAAAAACATATCCTTCTTCTCATACAACACTATCCTTCTCTCCCAAAATCCATCCATCTCTTTTAAGAGATACAAAGCCATTGGCAATACAAATACAAGCCAATTTTTGAGGGTCTTATACTCTCTTTTCATACCCCAAAAAATACTAACAACCCTTATACACTCTCTCTCCTACATGGTTTATTATTTATTCTGTTGAAATATTTGTAATCCTAATTATATAGTTATAAATAGAATTAAGGAAATTATAGAGAGAGAGAGATTAGTAGCTTGTATTATCATCCAAATCGATTGCCTTTGAACTAATACAAAACAAGCACACACAATCACTGTTCACAGTTACAATCCATTATTAAACCTCTAATTCACCATTATTCATTGATTAATCGATCGTTAATTATCTGCTCTAGATTTTGACACCATCAGTTTGGCGCCATCTATGGGAAAGACATTTCCTTAAAGTCACACGCTTCTCAAAAAGCCAAAAAAAACTATACATTCACCATGCCCCAATCAGAAAACACCCAAACAGACCCCTTGATAGCCTTAGTAGCTCAACAAACTGCTCTCCAGGTCCAGATTGACAGATTGATGGCTCAAAGAGAATCCCCTTCGCACAGTTCAAGAGATGGATCGCCTCCGACCCCTGTTTCTGCACCGGCTCTCCCAGCCCCTGCGCGAATCCCAGCCATTGAAAGGCTAGGAGAACGCCGCCGAAGGTATAGGAGAAGTCGAGGCAGGCCTAGTGGGCCTGATGCCGACCAATCCAGTTCCGAACAAGGAGATTCTTATGATGAGTTCTTTGTTATACCTCCCCCACCATCTCCAGAAAGAAATCCACAAGTTAATGTTGTTCGAGAAAGACTCAAAGACAAAGTGTGAGCAGAGGAGGTCGACCCCCCATTCCAGCAGTTCTGGATACAAATGCTAGGCCTCGAGGTTCTATGTTCGACAGGATCTCGAACAAGAGCTCTGTTGAAAAAGTAAAGCAGAGGCTCAGATCAGAAATGAAAGCCCAGCTGGCCGAAATGATGAAAACCATAGGCCACGTTGAAGGGAGCTCAACAGCAACTCTGGTAAGGAATTCTGAATCCCCGTTTGCAAAGCACATTCAGATCTGTGCGGTCCCGACCAGATTCAAATTACCTGCTCTAGAGTCATATGATGGCTCAACCGATCTAGTGGACCATTGGCAGCAATTTGGAATTATGATGGGGCTCCAGAATGTCCCAGATGGTATTATGTGCAGGGCCTTTGTCACTACCCTCAAATGGGCAGCTCGGATGTGGTGCAACAGCTTATCCCCAGGCTCCATTCAGAGCTCGAAAGAGCTTGGTACGATGTTCATAACTCACTTCCTGGGGACTAGAAAGTAATATAAGCCCTCCACCCACCTCTTCACAATCAAACAAAGTTCGAACGAAGGTCTGAAAGACTACGCTTGCCGATTCAACCAAGAAAGTCTCATGATCAACGATCTCAATGAAGGTGTGGTCGTAGCTGCATTTATGAATGGAGTAAGCTCCCCCTACTGTTTAATGACCTTAGCTAGAATGGCTCCGAAGACCGTGTCTGAGCTTCTGGACGAGGTCAACAAACAGATTGAGGTGGAAGAGACACTCAAAGGACGAAACTTATCAGGGTTTTCTTCTCCCTGGCCCCCTTCCAAGCGCCAGGGGGAACATAGCCTTTCTCCTGACCAAGAGAAGGAGAACAAGAAGAACAAAAAGAATACCAAAAAATTCAGATCTAGCGAGGGCAAAGCTCACCAAAAGTTCACTCCCCTTACAGTTCCACTGAGCGAGGTCTGTACTCAATTGGAATCGGGAGAGATACCTAAGCCTAAAAAATGAGCACTCCAGAGAGGAAGAGGGACTCTACCTAGCCACGAGACTGATAATTGCTGGAAGCTCAAGGAAGAAAAGCTTATCCAGTGAGGTCAGCTCCGACAGTATATAAAGAAAGAAAAGGATGTTCCCCCAAAAGCCAATGGGAAGGAGCACGCCAAAGAAATATTCATGATTGAGGAAGGTTCATCCTTCTCTAGAAACAACAACAGGTCCCGAAAGGCCTACATCAGGCAGGCCAAGTTCTCGAGCTCAGAAGCAGAATTTTTAAGTTCGAGACCCTCAAAAATGGCTAAGTACGAGGCCTCCGAAGTCACCTTCACTGATGCAAATATGGACGGGGTAGAGTACCCCCATGATGACCCGTTAGTAGTAACAGTAATGATAAGCAACCACAATGTCCACCGTATCCTTATCGACACAGGAGAAACCTCGAACATCATGTACTATAGTGCTTTCAAAGCGATGGGTCTCACTAAAGAACACATGGTCCAATCGCCGGTCACATTGGTAGGATTCTCTAGGGAGAAGACGAGGTCCTTGGGGGTAATCAAGCTTTCGATAACTTTAGGGACGGCTCCAAAGCAGGTCACGACCATGGCAGAATTCTTAATTCTTGACTCAGCTCCCCATTACAATGCTATCTTAGGCAGAGGAACCCTCAACGAAATTAGAGCTGCTATATCAACCTGCAGCTTAACCATGAGGTTTCCAACCCTTCATAGGATCGGGGAGGTCAGAGGTAACCAAATGGAGGCCAGGCACTGTAAATTCAGAACCTTGAAAGAAGTCAAAACCATAGGAGATCGCCACCGTAGAGCTCGAGGTAACAACTACTAAAGGGGTGAACAATACAGGAGAATCCACCACCTCTGAGAGATTGGAAATTGATACCCTAGACCCCTGAGATGAAAAAAAAGAGTTTAGGGGAAAGCCCATTGAAGATCTGGAAGACTTGTTTTTAGATCCTTCACTACCTGAAAGGGTGCTCAAAGTCAGCAACCAACTCAACTCGGAGGTCAAACGGGAGCTATCCCAATGCCTTAGAGCTAATGCTGATGTCTTTGCGTGGTCCCATAATGACATGAAAGGGCTCAACCCAGAGGTCATGGTGCACAGGCTCAACGTTGATCCGGCCTTCAAACCCATAAGGCAGAAAAAGAGAAACTTTGCAGCATAAAGGAATCTGGCTGCCAAAGAAGAAGTCCAAAAATTGCTCAAAATTAGTTTCATTAGGGAGGTCCACTACCTAAAGTGGCTTTCCAATGTGGTACTTGTGAAGAAGTACAGTGGAAAGTGGAGAATGTGTGTGGATTTCAAAGACCTCAACAAGGCTTATCCAAAATACAGCTTTTCGCTCCTGAAGATTGATCAGCTCGTGGATGCGACCACTGGGCATGAAATGCTAAGCTTCATGGACGCTTATTCTGGATATAATTAGGTAAGGATGGCCCCTGAGGATGAACAAAAGACGTCTTTCATCACCAATGAAGGGACCTACTGCTACAAGGTTATGCCCTTTAGTTTGAGGAATGCAGGAGCTACTTATCAAAGGGTGATGAACTCACTGTTCAAAGAACAGATAGGCCGAAATATGGAAGTCTACGTCGACGATATGCTCGTCAAGAGCCTCAAGGCTTCCAACCATGTTTCTGACCTCAATGAAGCGTTTTTCATACTTAGACAAAACAGTATCTCCTTCAACCCAGCTAAGTGTGCTTTTGGGATAAAAGGTGGCAAATTTTTGGGTTTCATGGTAACACAAAGGGGAATCGAAGCTAATCCCGAGAAGATACAAGCTCTGATTAACATGAAGTCTCCCACCAAACCAAAGGAAGTCCAAAGCTTAGCAGGTCGAGTGGCAGCCCTTAACAGGTTCATTTCTAAGGCTACTGACAAATGCCACCCATTCTTCAAAACTCTAAAAAAGGCCTTCGAGTGAATGGAAGAATGTGAGCTCGCTTTTCAGCAGCCCAAGCAATACCTCAGAGCTCCTCCTTTATTGAGTTCTCCGAAGAAGGGTGAAATTCTCTGCCTTTACTTGGCTGTTTCTCAAATAGCGGTTAGCTCAGCCCTCATGAGGAACGAAAAGGGGGCGCAACTCCCTATCTACTACACAAGTCGAGCTCTGCACGCGGCCGAGCTTAATTACCCTAGGTTGGAAAAATTGGCATACGCTCTCCTCATCACTTCTAGGAAACTAAGGCCGTACTTTCAGGCCCATGCCATTGACGTACTCACAGACCAACCACTACGACGAATTCTTGACAAACCAGATCATTTAGGAAGGTTAGCTATCTAGGCTATAGAACTCGAACAATTTATGATCATTTACAAACCACGGGTATCAATCAAAGGGCAGGTTGTGGCTGACTTCATAGCCGAGTTTACTTACACAGAGGAACAAGTTGCCGAACTTCCAGAACTACTGCTAACAGTAGACCCAAGCGCCTCAAGCCCTTCCAACTCAATAAGCCTGATGCTAGAGATCCCAATGTGGATACTCCATGCAGATGATGCCTCCAACTCTCAAGGTTCCAGAGCTAATCTGGTATTGATCACCCCTGAGGCTAACACATTGGAGATAGCCCTCAAGTTCCTTTTCAAGGCATCAAATAACGAAGCAGAATACAAAGCTATCATAACAGGTTTGAGGATTGTTGGAGACTTGGGGGTAAAATAGATGGTGGTTTACAATGACTCTATAGTCGTAGTTGGCCAAATACTTGACCACAACATGGCTAAAGAAGATCACATGGCCGCTTACCTCGCTAAAACTCAAACGGCAGCTCGAAAGTTTACAAATGTGATGTTCATCAAAGTTCCCCAAGCTCAAAATAACAAGGCAGACCGCTTGGCCAAGCTAGCTTCATCAACAGAGGCACTAAGCGATGTCCACATTTAATATTTGAAAAGCAAAGCCATCAATGAGCTTGAAGAAATTGATGCAGCCCCAATATAGGTCTACAAGTGCTGGATTGACCCAATTCTGGACTACCTCACAAATGGAGTTTTGCCAGAAGAAAAGAAGATGGCCAAAAGGATCAAATACATCTCCAACAGATATGTAGTCATAGAAACAACCCTGTACAAGAGAGGGTATGTTCTTCCTTTCTTACTCTGCCTACACCCCCATCAAGCTCAGGCGGCCCTATTAGAGATCCATGAGGGGTTGTATGGTGGGCACCCGGTAGCTCGTTCCTTAGCTCTCAAAGTTGGACGACAAGGTTACTTTTGGCCAACCATCCTACAAGATGCCAAGAAATTGGTAAAAAAGTGTGACAAATGCCAAGGGTTTGCTAATGTCCAACAGCTCCTAGCAAAGCTCATGACTCCTGTCAGCAGCCCATGGCCTTTTTCTCAGTGGGGGATAGACATTGTTCGTCCTTTTCCCATGGGTAAAGGACAGACCAAGTTCGTAGTCGTAGCCATTGACTACTTCACCAAATGGGCAGAGGCAAAGGCACTGACCACCATTACCATTATGAAAATCCAAAGCTTCGTATGGAAAAATATCATCTGTCGTTTTGGCCTCCCAAAGTTCTGATCACTGATAATGGCAAGCAATTTGATTGTGACCTCTTCAGAAATTTTTGTGAAGGTCATGAAATAGAGAATCACTACAGTTCGTCTGGCCATCCCCAAGCAAATGGCCAAGCAAAAGTCACCAACAGAACTCTCCTGAACTCATTGAAGAAGAAACTCGATGACACTAAAGGAAATTGGTCTGAAGAACTCCCCTCAGTTCTGTGGGCTTACAGGACTACGATCCGAGGGCCTACGGGGGAAACTCCTTTCTCTTTGACCTATGGAACTGAAGCGGTGATTCCAATAAAAATGGGAATGCCAACGTACAGAATCAACCATCATGACCCAGCTCGAAATGACGAAGGACTCTTAGCCAATTTAGACCTCCTCGAAGAACAAAGAGAACAAGCTCGAATCAAAGAAGAAGCCTGCAAAAGGAACATGGTCAAGAGTTACAACAAAAGGGTCAGGCACCGAAGCCTCAATGTGGGTAACTTGGTACTCCGAAAAGTCATTCTAGCCACCAAAATTTCTCAACATGGGAAGCTAGCTGCCAAATGGAAGGGTCCATATATGGTAACCAAAGTCAGCAGACCTGGTACCTACTACTTAAGAACCATGGATGGAATGGAGTTCATGAGGCCATGGAACATAGAGCACCTCAAGAGATACTATCCCTGAGCGAAGTACTTTGTAATCTTGTAATGACTTGCTCCGAAGAAAAATATATGAAATTTTACTTTGGTATACCGTTGTTTACAAGAAGCAAAACTCTCACAAAGAGGTTGGCAATACACTGAAGAGGCTGTATAAAAAAACTGAGAAAGCTGTCATAATTTGCTTAAGTCAAAAGGAAGAATGACATTTATGTAGACTTAACCAAAAAGCACACGTTTTCCTTTTATACATCAACGACCTCAGAAAAATTCCTACCGCCATGTAGGTCAGCCACCAATCATATAACGTCTAAGTACAGACTTGCTGAGAGCTGAGAAATTCCTCTAATTAAAAAGGTTAGTTTGTTGGTGCACAGCTCTTTTACATGAGCACACTTACACTCTGAGGAGTCTAACTGGCGTTCGGAAATAATCTTACAAAATTTGCTTAAAGTCTAGGGGGCACAACTCTTATAGACTTAGCCAAAATAAGAATAATTCCTTACGTACAAATGACCCAATAAAAACCTGTTGCACAACAGATCCCTCCTCGAAAACTGCCAAAAGACCTCTAACACGGGCATCTTTACTAGATTTATTTTATCATTTTTTGCCTTTACTATTTTACTTTGAGTGTGCGGAAAAAAGGATAACCATTCATATATGGCTTGTTCAATATCACAATAACAACTCAGAACAAAACATAAAAAGAGCACATAGAAGATATAAAAAAAATTCTGAAACAAAACTTGTTTATTTACTAATGAAAAGAGATGTTACATGTGGAATATCTATGGAACATTTGTTTAAAAAACAAAACCCTCACTAGATGTGCATACATTGTCTGGACTGAACGGTATGTTATTGAATGATAAGCAGATATGTGTTGAACCCCTTCTTCACAAACAACAAGACATAGAAGTGGAGGGGTAGATAATTTATCTAATCAAATAAAAGGCTGAAGAATTTGAAGTTCATCAGCGCCAAAATTCAAAATAGTACTGAAATCAAAATAATCAGAAAAATCATGTCCTATATCCCCTAAAGCCGTCCAGTCAAGGCTCGTTGGTTCGGCAAACTCCGCAACAAAATCAGCTTGGGAAGATTGAGATAAAAAACCGTCCAAGGTAGCTTGGTGATAGGCGCCTGAGGCAGCCTAGTAATAGGACAGATTCGAAAATGACGGCGAATTCACTTTAGTTGGAAGAGCCCCATTTTCTATAAGATTCGTAGTAGACAAAAGGATATCCTGTACACCCTCTTCCAACATAAGGAGCCTTAAAAAACTTTCAGGAACAAGTTCTGGAAGATTTACGGCAGTCGAAATAACATCAGGTACGTTATTTTTTGCCGACGAAGGGAACCTCGAGGAACCTCCAGGAAGAGCAGAGGAGCATAATGGGTTAACGCATGAAGACCCCCTTTCTAATCGAGCCTCTAATGCCGTTACCCGTGCCTGTAATTCTTCCACCTTCTGTTCAAGAGAAGTAAGTAGAGTAGTACAGCCTTTATTGGGATTCTCGATTCTTGTCGTGGCTTCCAGAAGATATGAACTGAGAGCCTCAAGATGTTGGTCTTCGGGAACATCTTGCAAAAAGGATGCAACGTTCCTTACCCCAAAAACAGTGAAGATTGTGTGATAATCCTGATGATCAATCACATTTGGAAAAATTTTAGCATATTTGCAAGACAGAGGACATCTTTTGTGGTTATAAGCGCAAGCTACACATGGAGGACCTGCAAAACAGTGAGTGTTTGACATTATTTCGGTTTACTTTTGTAAGAGAAACTGTGTTACAAGAGAGAAAAATGGCGTTGGAAGAAATGGATTGGGTCTCGAGGAAGATGAAGAGGGAGAAGGGATAAGAGCACGGATTTTGAGTTCGAAAAAGAAGGGAAAACTGTCTGAAAATGGGAGAAGGAGATGAGCCTCCGACAGGGAGAATCTCGAGAGAAGAAATCTCGCTAAAAAGGGGCTGACAACAAAGGCAGGCCTTGAGGAAAAAAGGTGCCACAAAAAAAATAATAATAATAATAAAGAGTTGGAAATGGCCCGAATATAATCAAACTATTTATGATTAAAGTCTAGTCAGCTTTACATATCAATATTCCAAGCCCCATAAACTTACGGTAAAGGGTTAACAAAACCTTACACGTCGATTATTCGAGCTCTCCCCATGATTATCTTCCTTAACAAGTACCCGTTCTCACGCCTTAACTTTAATCTGGACCACTTATCCAGCAAAGACATTTATCCTTCACATTCAGCTTTCAACATAAAAATAAAGGATAGGTGGCAATTGATGGGGTTAAATACTAATTTTGCCATTGGCCTACAAAGGTAATTCAACACTTTTACCTCCAGTAAAATTCTATTTTTTACCTCCAATAAAATCTCATTTTTACCACCTCACCTACCACACCTACCACACATCACCTACCTCCACCAAAAATTACCCTTTTGCCCTTCATTTTGACCAAATTTACCTTTTTGCCATTCTACATTTACCTATAAATACCCCCCTCATTTATTCATTCAAAACACACTAAAAAACATATCCTTCTTCTCATACAACACCATCTTTCTCTCCTAAGATCAATCCATCTCTTTTAAGAGATATAAAGCCATTGGCAATACAAATACAAGCCAATTTTCGAGGGTCTTATACTCTCTCTTTTCATACCCCAAAAAATACCAACAACCCTTATACACTCTCTCTCCTACACAGTTTATTATTTATTCTGTTGAAATATTTGTAATCCTAATTCTGTTCTTATAAATAGAATTAAGGAAATTATAGAGAGAGAGATTGGTAGCTTGTATTATCATCCAAATCGATTGCCTTTGAGCTAATACAAAGCAAGTACACACAAAAGGAGGACGTACTGCCGGACTAGCATGAGCGCTACCGGGAGAACCTACCTTAATAAAAAAATATCACTTGTTCATCATTGCGCCGCATTTATTTTTTATTCATCTATATTCACTTATTGATTGGTCAAAGGAGGGTTTTCTACGTAAATCCTTTGTGTCCTGTTCATTTTTATTTTTAATCAGTTTTTGTCAATCACTGTTCACATATACGGTGGTACTGTTTAAATCACTGTTCACGTATATGGTGGTACTGTTCACAATCACTGTTCACAGTTACAATCCATTATTAAACCTCTAATTCACTATTATTCATTGATTGATCGGTCGTTAATTATCTGCTCTAGATTTTGACACCATCATATTTTATTTAATTTGCTTGGCTATTCTCTCCTAAAGGGGAGGGATGAAACTGCCATGGATGTAATGGTCTTAATTTAATTCTAATTGATTTTTAATTATTCGTCCCGAATTAAAATAGATTTTGAAATTAATATTATTATAACGTATGTTTTCTTTTTAGTACTTTAATTGTTTTTAAAATAAAGGAATAATCTCTTGTGATCACCATACTTGGGGATACATGAGATGCCTATTTTTATTTACATTAGTTTTAAAGAAAGAATGTTGGTAATTTTGAATTTCTTTATATAGTAGGGATGAATATTAAAAATATAATTAGATACTTTTTATTTATATCCATGGTGATGGATTCTCTTTCCTTGGGATTTCTTATTATTGATTGTTTGCTTACTTTAATTTAATTAGTTTATTTCAATTATTTTAATTTCTTAGTTTAGATAATTTCAAAATCCAAATTTAAAAACTGTTTAAATTTGGTTCCTAAAATATTGGATTTTGACAGACTCTCCTACTTTTAAGGTATTAACTTGGATTTGGATTGACTCCTACTTATTCGCTATACTAATTTAATTATTTTAAACAAAAGTAGGGTTTTATTATAGTTAATTACTAAATTAAGTAACGACAAATTATTTATAAAAATTCCCTTTAAATCATATGGCATCTTAAGGAGCATTGGCTGGAAACATTTTATACCCTAAAAATTTATTTTCATACCGTGCAGATGTTCAATTTTGCCACAAAAGTATCCTACGAGAATATTCGATTTCTTTATCCAAATAAAAAACTTCATTGTTGATTGCAAGAACAAAAAGTAAAAAATATATATATATATATATATAATATTAGTACCTAATCCAATTCACCTATATAATGGATTGTAAAAATGATTTTGGACTTCATTTAGAGGGAAGGAATGGATCTAGAATGGACAAATTAGAGAAGACGGACAAAGAGATTGTTATTAACCTTTTACCTTTGGATCTATTTTTTGGAATTGGGTGCATAAATGGCCGATAGTGATGGCCTTGGCGGTGTTGACATGCTTGAAGAGTGGCATATAGCCTTCGAGCTTTTCTCAATGAGTATCATCGATTCTTTATATTATAATTCTTAATGAGTGAGGTTGCATCTTTTGAGTAATAGATTGGGGAGTATCATAGTTGTATTATCATGTGTATTTAATTTGTCAATAATTATATGTTAAAAATGTAGGGTATTATATTAATAAGAAGGGTAACATAGACAAAGTGTACAAAAAAAATAATATTAACATAATTAAAAATATTGAAAAATAACTAGGATTTTTAACAAAACATGGTCCTTTTTTAAAATGTTTGTCCTCAAAACAATGTGCTCAAAATGTGTTTCCTTTAGTAAATTCATTAGAAAAATATTGAACCTTTAACTAATTTTCTATTTATAATTTGAGAAACTCATAGCAGTGGATATGATCAATGAATTTATAGAGAGTGATGTTATATATACCTCTCTTTTGTAATTAGAATGCCAAAAATTTGAAACAAGGTTTTTTTATAAGGACAATTAAAATATCAAATATTTGGTGTTGTGACTACAAATTAGGAGTTGGTTGTCTCATTAAATAAAACACAAGTTGTCAACTTAAAGGTTAACATTATGTGGCAGTTTAACTAGTTAGAGGTTAAAATTCGATAACCTTTTGCCAATATCAAATGTCAGTGAACTATTTCTAAAAAATTTCTCAACCAAAGTTTGCCAAATGCCAAATCGATAGAAGGTTAACAAATCGAATGTCAAAGTTTGGCAACGAGATACCAACCTAGTGTTTAAATTTGAGGTGTCACCACATGGATGTCCTGATCAATAATTTTAAAATTGTGATATTTAGGCTATAAAGTCGGAGTACCTGTAACAGCATGACTTCACCCATTTACAAATGAATGGTTTTATATAAGGATTTGGCTCCTCTTTACCAATTGTTTTTAAAAATTTCTTTCAATATTTTTTATTTCGATAGTTACATGGATGAATTTTTCATAAAATTTAGCAGGAGATAATCTTTATAATAAGTAGATCATCTCCATATAATTTCATCAAAAAATTCAATTTAAAAGTTGGTGAGATGATTGTCTAAAATTTCAACTAATAATAATGAATATATATATATAGTACATTTCAAGTAAAATCTTAATGACCACACGGATTGGACATTTTGGGAGGTCAAATAGATGAGTTTTTTGACAAAATTTGGTGAAAAAGATTTAGATGATTAGTAGATCAACTCCATCAAATTTCATGAAAAAATTCAATCAGAAAGTGAGTTAACTACAAGATTGAAATATATATCGTCGTTAACTGGACATATATATTTCAATTTTGAAGTTAACTCACATTTTTTATGAAATTTGGTAAAGATGATCTACTAATCATAATCATGGACAACTCTACCAAGTTTCGTCAAACAATTCATCCATTTGACCTCCTAAATTGCCCAATCCGTGACTTAAAGGTCCTCAAGTTAAATACTTTAATTGAAATTTACCATATATATACATATATATATATATATATATATCAAATTTTACTATACCCACTTTTAGTTCGAGTTTCGTGTTTGAGTTTTAAGAAAAATTTCATCCGATTAACTCTTGAAATAGGGGGATCAGAGAAAATTGAGGAAAATGAATAATGGGGAAGAGCCAACTCTCTTATATAGGGTGGTGTTATTTTCAACCTAAAAAATACTTGCTACTATTCCGAGTCTTGTTACCACTCCCACAAAATCCTTTTTACTCATCCACATTTCCACTAACGCCTTTTTCTCATCCACAAACCCTTCTTCAAAGCATTATTTTATTGTATTTTTAAAATGTGAATGGTATTTTGAATTATGGAATGTATTTTGGTCATTTTTATATAATGCCATGTGCTGTGCCCTTGGGCACAAGCATTGCACTTGCACGATTAAATTTGGGTAAGGCTATTTACACACCCAAAATATCACTGTAACATTCCCACATTGACTTGACATAAACTTGGTGTAATAAAATCGAGTTATTGTTAAAAAAATAAATTACACTGACTCGGTCACTTAAGAGACAAATAAATCTTTGTCAGTCGCTTAAACGAGTTCACTTAAGCCACTAACATTGGCTATGTCAGTCGCTTAAGTGACGAATCACCATTCCACTGGAATGTGCAATTCAACCAATCTGTAGGTTTGCCAAACCTACAATTCAAATCAATTCACACCTGTAATTCAAACCAATTCACAACCAAACTTGCAATTCAAATTAATTCACAACCAAATTTACAATTCAAACAAATACGATTTCAACAACAAATGTTCACATAGAAAGCCAATACATATGCAAGTGTGTAATTTACAAACAACATACATACATTAAATGTGGTTCACTTACAACATAGAAAACTTGTCCACAAAAATACAAGTCTAATAACAAAAGTCGCAAAAGTACAAATTTGGTTAAATAAACAAGTTCACCTCTGACTGGTGTTCCAACCAGTCATCACCTCATGGGTCTCTTAAAGCTGCCTCACAATCTCATGAATATCTACATATTGTCCTTCAAGTTGACGAAAACACTCATTTGCTACCTAAAGCTCTGCCAAGATCGACTCAGAAACAGACACCCGCACTCCACCTCTCTCCTTATGCAACTTTTGGCTTAATCTTCCTAATCTGGAGACCGTTGTCCCTCTCGTCGCACTAATCTCTCCCTCAATAACACTCACTTATGATGCAAGAGATAAAGCAATCGCCATATTTCCTCCTCGCTTTTCTCGCTCAGGGGGTGTTCGGCTCTCTGTTATTCTATAAGAGCCGTCACCCTGGCTCTCATTTTCTCCTGCAAATAACAATCCAATAACAGTTAATCCAATAACTCCATAGTCAAGTAAATGCCAAAAACTTAAAAAGTTCACCAAAAGCATAGTTAATAAAAATACAAAGTTCATACTTACCACAAAGTCAAGGTGATTACATCTTGCTTTTCTTTTTACCAATTATTTCATTCATTAATTTACAGCATCCCATTTTAAGTATAATGTTAGAGCATTGCTCTGACAGGTGCCTTTCAATTCAAATGCTTGAAAAACATCAAAAAATACTTTATTCTTAATTTAGAGGTGATGAGACAAATTATTGTGCTACATGCAACATCATTATGACTACAATACAATAGTAAACACGTTTCAATTTCTATCTACCGCTAAAAGTCATTGAGCATTTTCGACATGAAATATAGGACCACAATTGTAAATTGTGATTCCATGAATTCCGTTATGAGGTTTTGACCTTCGGAACTTGGTTAATCACGGTGCCGTACGCGACGGCAGGTTTGAAATGCATAGTGTAAAACTGATATAATATAAAATTACTTATAAAGCCAGCCTTATTTTTGAGAAAATTTTGGCATATAGAGTTCGTATTTATAACAAAACCACCCTATAAATAAATAAAAAAACTATAAGTTTCCTTTATTCAAAATCAATCTCCACATTCATGGTAATAATGTTTCGAAAATTCAAACCCTCCAACAAGGTTCCAATCTTAAATAAAAGGCCTTACATCTCATATAATTGAAATGAATACAAATAATGCTAATGGCACTAATACATATAACTTTTAAGCTACAGGTCATCCACGGATGACTATAACTATATATGGTCCTCAGAGGCTCCAATCCGTGCTCGTGTCGCCCCCAGGAAGTACCTGCAAAACTGTGAAAAATGGGAGTGAGCCAAACACGGGCTCAGTGAGAACTATAAGGTTTTGTATAAAAAAATACTTTGGGAAATACATGCCACATTGAATATTGAAATTAATTTAATATGCTTAGAGTTTATGCTTATAATTCACTTCTATGTCCTACTATGTAAATATACAGAGAGTTATACATAACAATATAAACCGAGTGCTATTTCGTCCCCGAAAACACAAGACAAATATATCCGAAAGTACTGCCAAGATATACGTAAATAGCAATTATAATAAACTGAAATAAGGAAGTATATCGTAATAACAAAAAAGAGCATAAGATAAGTATAGGCACTAATCTTATATTCCTCAATCTTAATCCACATCTGACTACAGTGCACTGCGATCCGGATCTAAGCCCCTAAGGCTAGGCTATGCAGCCCCCAAGGCGCTGGGTCCCCCCGTGGATCACGTAGATGGTGTAGGGTATGCCGCATGGTGGGGTCTCCCTACGGACCATAAAGTATGCCACTCTGAAAGCAGAGTCCCTCTATACGGATCGGGTATGTAGCCACCAAGGCTAGGTCAACCCCATGGACCATTAGTGCCTTACAAACATAGAAATCAATCAAAAGTATCCTCTAAAAATATACTTATACATAGTACACATACATATACATACACACACACACACACACACATATATATATATATCTTTTTTATTCGTGTCCTCGTAATGACTCCGCCTACTAAGGGCGCATCTAGTCTCTCCAGAAACACAGTGTTTAATCCTCATTCAAATTATATAAACCACCAATTATGTGTACGTAATAGCTAGCTAGATAGATAGATAGATCTCATGATGTATCTAATATACATATATCTATATCTTAAATCATATCCTCATAATAGTTAGTTTACTAAAGGCGTATCTAATCTTGTTTTATTCCAAGCATGTGGTCTAAATATGTGTATGTGATAGTTAGATTTAATGACAATGATAGCACATCCAACATATAATGTATCTAGTATACAAGTGCCATCAAAGAAACTAATACACCTCATATGATTATAACCATGTGAAACTTGAATGACTTAAACGAGCGAGTTAGCAATCTAGTTGTAATAACTCATGTCTTGATATAATACCATCCAATAGGTAAATAATTTATTCTATAGCGTATATATCACATGGACATAATCATCATGAGTTTTAGTAGTGAAACCAAGTATCTAAGTTAGAAAACGTTGTAAGGTTGTTACCAGAATAGTGGGTCTCTACCAAAACCATTGTATTAGTATATTCCAATGGCATATATATGTATTATTCACAACAAGTAAACAACATATATCTATATATATATAACCCCATCTCGAATACTAAATGTATACATATATATCCAAGGTTCTTTATAGTTGTCTACTTATTAAATAAATCCCTTAACTACTCACTAATATGTGAAGGAACATTTATGTATAGCTTTAGAGTACCAAGTTCATACTAAGGTATAATATAGTTGAAATCTTGACTAAATTCTCCATCTTAGTTCATAGTATGATAGATATAACCTCAAACTGAGTACACACGTACACGCACTAATGGATATTACTTAGGGTTTATACTACTCAAACATATAGTGATAATCTTACATATTAATATGAAATCACAATATAAACATGTATAAATCGAGAATACTAATAACAAATCTCAATCCCCAAACCCATGTATATGTATATCAACATGCTCTTAAGAAAAATTCCCAATGTGATTTGATTTAATTTGAGATAACTAACTTGTAATAGCTTGAAAACATGTTTAAATACTATTGTTCCCACCTTTATAGGGTTAATCCCTCGAAGATTCGCCACCGAATCAAGCCGGAGAAGCACCTATTTCGAAACCCCCCAATTCATGCCCTAGAATGATGAAGAACAAGTGGAGAAGAAGATGAACAGTGATTCTCTAACCCAAATCTTGAATCAATACGAACAATCCTCCAATTTCCTTAAAAATCTCCCCCTCTCTCTAAAACTCTCTTTATGGTGTATATTTCGAAAATAGGGAAGGAGAGGGTTTTGGTTGTATAAAAATGGGTCAAGGCACAATAAATTTTGAGTTTTGACCCTTCAATAAGTCATCAGTTGACTGAGGCACAACCATCAATCGACTGATGCACCCATTTGCCCACTGATGCTGTTTTTCGACAGTTTGGCTACTTTGCGCTCAGGTTTTGCCACTATAGAGTTGGAATTGGGTCTCGGCAAAAACATGAAAGTTTTAGATAATTGAATTACCTTTCCAATGGAGCAAACAGGGACTCATTTGAACTTCGGATGAAGAAGTTATTGCTTTCCCAATGCAAGAACATCATATTTCGGTAAAAGCAATTTAGGCGGCAAATTTTTGAATTTTGCTCGAACCACCCGAAATGGGTTACGACTTATTAGGTGGGTGTAACAACATATAAATGAAGTGTGGAGAAGGTTTAAAACCTAAAACATTACTTGAATCCAAATTCGCTTCCCGAACATACGATTTTTGCATAAATAGGAATTATAAAGGAAATTAGCATGCAATTCAAGTAGTGGGTGTTACATAAACATGGAGCTTGTGCACTATTCAACAACAACATTAAAATAATAGTCAAGAATATGATAAACTTCCATGACCCAGGAAACATGCATATATAACTTGATGAGTAAATTTACATCTTTAATCTACCAGTTTCCATTGTAGTTATTGTTTACATCTTTAATCATCTTATATAAAGTTCACTTTTGTCAATCTAACCGACTTGCTCATCCCAATATTCCAGATTCCACAACTCACTCATTTCTCCATCACTATCTAATTGATTCAAAATAATCCCTTTTTCTCCCAGCTACTTAAAAACTTAGAATATTAGTTCATATTAAAGGAAAAATGGCTAAAAAATGTTAAGAATACTTAAAAAGGAAAATATTTGCTTTAATACTTTTTAAGGTTCTTGATCATCATTTTCAAGGATATTTCCATAGAATCGAAGTCCAAGTTTAAAGATAGTAAAGAAGATAGTGAGGAAACAGCAGAGCCAGATCTGACCTGACTCATCAAATTCTTGAATTTTAGTTTTTATGTTATAGACTTGATAGTACTTTAGACTTTAGATGTGTGTTTTTCTCAATATGTATTATCAACAAAAATTACCCACCCATCCACCCCTTCTTACTCTTAGAACATAATGACGTGCTACTCTTAGATCTTTATTTTATAGGGCTTGTCTATTTGCATAATCAAATAGTTTCAAATTTTTTTAATATTAATATTATATATTATTAATATATATTTAAATATATATATATATATAATATAATACTGGTTTAGTCCGACCAAAGCTTTAAAAATCTAAGATCGAAGACCGGACCGAACTGTTTCGATCTTTCAAAATTTGGACTAGACCGGACCGAATTCAAACGGTCCAGTCCAAATCGATTTGGTGATTAGGTTCAATTTCTGAATATCCCTGATTATCACAGATAAAGAGAGAATCCTACCACTATTTGAAGGTCGTTCTTCTCATACACTTTCGTATAAGCCTCGATGTGATGGGCGGGTGCTCCCCTGAGCTTGTGCTTCTTCGCCCTGAAAAAGAACGGAGTTGTCCTCGAACAATGATCCTTCTTCTTCTCTGACTGCCTGATTCTCTTCATTCTCTCGCACAAGGCCTACAAGACATTTTACCATTTACAAAGAAATTTACATCATTAATTGTATAACAAATTCAAAAACACAACTAATACAGATAGAGGGAATCAGAGAACTAATATAAAGAGAGAGAATTAGACATTACCACAAAAGCGGGGTCTTTGAAGTCTTACAACATATACTGCCACTACTTCGGCCGATGAAGGAACTCAAGAGGATGGCCCACCCCATAGGTGTCGAAATGTCATTTGCAGTGGCTTTTCCACTGCTTGTAATGCTTGGCTGCGGCTTTTGAATGAAATCGAATAGCCTATTATCATTAGTTGACCTGCAAAACAAAACATAACATTAGTCGAAATCAAAAAAATTTGTGTAAGTAAACAAAGAAAATAGTAATTAAGTTGTAAATAAACAATGAAAGACATATAGTCGCCCTTACTGATAGGTAGTTGTACACAATCTGCCTATGTTCCTTGGGCAACTCTGTGATTGAGCCCATAAATTGCATTTATAATCCCTTAAACAAGGCTCAATTAGCTTCTAGTTACCGTCTAAAACTGAAAATTGTATGTAAATTCAGTTTAAGCATGAAAAGAAGGCATTGCATTGTATTTATGTGTTACTAAGACATTTTGCGGGCCTAAAGTGGCTAAGCAAATGAGGTTGTATGCAAAAAAGAAGGTTGAAAGCAGAAAGGTGTAAAAAGAAGGTCCGAAGAAAAAGTCAATATCCATTCCGAGGCCCAAGGGGAGGAAAACTCTACGAACTACCCCAAAGCACTAGCAAGAAAAGAATAGCAAGTCCTTAAGCATGAATGAAGTAAATACAAGTGTCCAAGAGGAAAGAAACTCAATTGAATCAATTTTGAAAGTTTTCGAGCAAAACCGAGAACTGTCGTAAAAAGCCCGAAGTTGTAGCTGGGATCAAAGTTTTTCTAAATTAGGAATTTGAAAAAATCTCCAGAAATAGAAATTGCAGAGATTTAGATTACCTACGCGTAGGCAAAAGCAGTGCGTCAATCGAGGTTCGAAGCAAAAAGTTATAAGCGAAAAAAAGGTAGCCAAAAAAAAGAAAAAAATACATGAGGATCGATCCCTATGTGGGGATCAATCCTCACACCATGATAGATCTCCACATGGTGAGGATCGACCCCCACTCTAATTTTTGGCCTATTTTCGATTTTTAGTTCTTTTCGGCCCGTTTCTTCAAGGATCATCCAACCCACGACCAGAGACACTTGTAAAGTATATAAAAGGTCACATATCTCATATTTTAGGGTATGCCACAACTTAAAATCAATTAAACAGAGAGGCTAAGTAACTTTCTGGGAGATTTTGTGCTTATTTGTCGATCGAACCTTGAGTGATTTTTCTTTTCTTTCTTCAAAATAATTGTTAGGTTAGTTTAATTATCATATTTAGAGGCTGAAACATTAGTGTATGCTATATTTATTCATCAATTAATTCAGTTTCAATCGCAAGCCGAGTAAACCCTAGTTTTCTGATTCAATTCAATTGCTTTTAATTGTTTGTTTGCTTTTCTATTCATAGATTAGTTGTTTGAGATCATATATATTCTAGAATCAACCTTAAACCCTTATTTTAGGAGCTGGTTCTAGGGTTTATAGGTCTATTTTGTCAATTTTTTAGTTTTTCGTCGATTTATGCTTGATTCTCGCTTTATATTCAAATAGTTTATTATTATTCCATTCTATTCATGTGTGATTCATTGTTGGTCATTAATAATCTGATTTTTCAGAATTTTTAGGGTTTTAGTCAAATTTCTTCAATTTTTGTCGGTTTTAAGTTTGTTCACCGTTTTAGCCATAAAATCTTCGTTTTAAATTGGAATTGAGAAATTCTAAAGGTAAAAGTTTTCAAATCTGATTTTTTACATGTAATTGTCTAATATTTTTCATGATTTATAAGCTTGTTTGCATGTTTTGGTTTGATTATGGCTAGCTAAATCGTTAGTTAGGGGTTCGTAGTGAAATATACGCAATTAACCCTTGAATGTAATCCAATTTATGTTTGAATCTCATTTTTCCGTTGGTTATAGACCACCTACTGAATATATGAGCATTTTCTTATCTTTTCATGCATTATAAACATATTTCCATAAGTTAGCTTAGAAATTTCATTTGATTAAGAACCATAAAAATGCCGATTCACGATTTTTTTCGCACTAAAACCCTAACGTGGCTGATTTGAGGACGGTCTTTATCCTCTAATTAGTTGGGTTAGTTTCTTAAGTAAATTGGCTGATTTGACGCTGTTTTGGTATTTATTCATGTAAGTGCCGAAAAAGTGCTAGTTTTGACTTTCGATATTCTTTTTAAGACATATTTGCTTTGAATCTTGTTTAAACCTATTCAAACCTTATAAGAGTGTTAAGCTACTAATTTTTGAGAAGTTTAAACAACTTGGATTGTTTTTTTCATGCACTAGCAATAATAGCTTTTAAATTACACTTTTTCAAATAAAAAGCTTTATTGTCGAATTTTATTGCTCAAAGCTAGTCTATATAATCTTTGTCACACATGGGCTATCATATACTTATAGTGGCAATATAATTGGATAGTTAGAAGGTTTATGAGCTGAACTTTAGTGAAAAATCTTGTTTAAACTTAGATTTGGATTACCCGATTGGACTAGTTTCGTACTCCCTAAATACGGATACCCTTAACGTTTGTTTCTCGTTGATTTAAGTTTATTTAATATTCTGATTTATTTAGTTAGTACGCTGTTTTAATTTATTTATTTATTTTTGGTTTATTTGCATATTCCCCTCGTGCATTTATGAAGCCTTTTAGGTAGATAACTTATGCTTGTGGATTCCTTTTACTTTTGCACCCTAGGTTTAGATTTACCCTTAATTTTAGTTTAGTTAATTAGTAGTTTTAATTTAGTTTCATTTCCATTCCTTATTTTTCCAAGTCTATCATTTTTTCTTTTTCTTTTCCTTTTTTCCCCTGAGAGAGATACCTAGAAGAAATATATTCTTTACCTTCCCTGTGGTTCGACCTTGGACTCCCCCAAGTATACTATAACTTGACTACCTGCACTTGCGTGTAATACTTCGTACTTTTTGCTCGTAGTCACTCCTCATATGTCTCGGCCAGCATGGAAACTCTATTTCGCACATAGCTACCTATGTCATATGAAATAAGGCTGTGAATCGCCTTATTCGCTGGAAATTTGAAACATTCAAATTCAAGTCCTTGCAGTGAATGTTGCGAGCAACAGAAGTACCGGTGCTAGTCTTGCTAGTGGTGGTAGAGGTTGCGTTAGAGGCAATGGCCGTATTAGTGACAGAGGCAGGAGCGGCAGCCGTGGCAATGGCGAAACTGCCTATGCCAGAGCCGGATAACCTCAGCGGAAGGCCCCGGATCTCAAATGGTGGTGATGGTAGTGGTGGAGACATGTTAGTCAACGGATCATGCGGTAGAGGCTGCGGTAGTGGTATGGAGCGCTACATCAAAGACAATCACAGCTCATTGTTGTCCTCGATTTGACTCAGTTTCTTAGATTTGCGACTTGGCTTTGGAGGCATTGTCAAATACCTAAAAAAGTTATTATATAATTACACCAAAGACAGACAAAAAAACAAAAATTGTGATCAAACAACAAAGGATAAATGAAGGAAGCATAAGTATTGCAGTTTTGTCAATTGGCGTTTATTTGCGCGACAATTGACCTGGTACATATAACGTGAAGATGAATGTACCGGTTAAATTTTATATGACAGTCATGTTAGGCTGTTATATACTTGTATTAGTTTATTTTTTTTATAAAAGAAACAAGGCAATTTTATTAAATAGCGAAAAAGAGTACAAATCAAGATATGTTGTAGAGCAGCAGATGACACATTCACTTAATTAGCTATCACCAATATATCAAAATGAGAAAATCATCAAACTACAAAGCCCCAGCTACTAATCTAAAAAGCTACCACAATCTAAATTGAAAAAAAAAATGATCTGAGCTATCAAATATGTTCGTAGCTCTAGCCCATAATCTAACTATAATTCTAGTGTTATGTACTTGTATTAATTAATTAATGTATTAAGATATATTTTGTGTGTTTATATATCGATATATTTTGATCTAATCTTTTCGGAACTTACTATTAAGAAGATAAATGAGGAGAAAAATGCAGCTTTGGCCTTTAGTATACATACTAAAGGCCCATATGGTTAAGTTGATTTTTTAGCTATAAATTTGATATTGCCCATGCGCAAGTAAATTTGTTGCTGCATTATGTTTTAAAATGAACTCCTTTTTGTATGAATTGTATCCATTTAATTAGTATGACTCTTAAGAAAGTTTAATATTATATATATACAAAAAATTATCATACCCCATTAACTAAGACCATTCGGTGTATATCCTACATGACCCTCCAAAGATTATCTCCTATTACAATACTAATGAAACCGTCTTCAATATCATAAAAAAATCCTAATTCTATAACTAACGCTATATATATATATATATATAAACCATTTTTTTTAAAAAAAAGAACAACCAGAAACAAATGTATATATAGGGTAAATACATTACAAACAATTATCACTTTTCCTCATTCAGACTCCATGTGCCCCGAAAATTAATGTGGACTATAACTTTTAGGACATTTATTAGGTTACTAGCATTTAAAATCTTAATTTGTTTAAGCCACAGTCCAAAGTGATTAAGGAATCAACGATGCATTTATTGAATAGAATGCATTGTAAAAATTATGTTTGAATCTAGACTAGCTAGCTTTCAATATAATGGACTTAAGAGGCCACATTAAACACGTACAACAAAGAGAACTAACTATAAGATCACAATGACTGTGAGAAATTAATTAATTAAATCAACTCACTAACACAAGAAGAAATTAAGAAAATACAATCATAGCTCCAGATTCTAAGGCTCAGATTTGATGGAAAGAGGAACCAATGAGGTACCTTAGAGCATAGAAGAGGAACTAGGGCTCAGATTTGATACAGAAATGAACCAACGAGGTGCTTGATTGGAGAGAGCGATTAGCATGAACGTGGGTCGAATTTGATGAATAGGGCACGGATTTGAGAGTGAGAGATTTCAATGATAGTGGTGAGATACCATAAGTGTGTGAGAGACGAGAGTAAGAGTAGTAAAACTACGACCGGTGGTAGTGGTGGTGGTGTAGGATTGGAGTTGGTGCCGTGGCTAGAGGAGATGAGTGGGTAGAGATGTGAGATTGAGAGACGATAGTGAGAGTGAGGGTTTTGAGATGTGAGAGTGAGTGTGAGAGTTTTAAGAGGAGAGAGATACTGAGAGTTGAAATTTTGGATTTAGGCGTGGTAAAATTTTGATAGAGGGAAAGAATCCCGTTAAATTTTTTGCTAAAAACATTTGTCTTAAGTGATGAATACATATATAATCAGTCGCTTAAGATTTACTTAAGCGATTGACATTGATCAATGTCAGTTACTTAAGTGAAGATAAATAATTCTAAAAAAGATTATTTATGTATTTATTTATTTAATAATAACAATAATAGAAAATGAAAAATAATTCTGAAAAAGATTATTTATTTATTTATTAAATAATAAAAAATAAAAAAATTGCTAAAAAAATTATTTATTTATTTAATAGTAATAATAATACTAGAAAATAAATAAAATGCTAAAAAAGATTATTTATTTATTTATTTATTATCATAATAATAGAAAATGAAAAAAAAACTGAAAAAAGATTATTTATTAATTTATTTATTTATTACAGCAATAGTGAAATCAATTTAAGGAATTACAAATTGAAACATGTCAATCATCATCATCATTATAATCATTGTCGTCGTCATCATCGTCCTCATCATCACTTAAGACGTCATTATTAAACCCTTTTACATCATTTTCATCATTATCGTTGTCGTCGTTGTCATCATCATGATCGGGAACATCCACTCGTGGTAGATCACCAAGTTCGATGGTGAAACCAGAGATAGGAATGTAATTTGTGTGATGCTCTTGATATGGTTCTTGTACTTCAAACTGTGGAGTGGCAGTTTCATCCCTTGCAAGTGTGCTATCACTATACGTACCTCTGTATGACGACAGATTAATGACTTTCCAATCCGCACCTGCCAACGGATCATCTACATAAAACACTTGTCTTGCCGTCTTGGCAAGAATAAATTGTCTATTTTCATACCAACTGGTTGAAGTGTTCACTGACAAAAGACTATGATCTAACTTTGTGCTATCGGGATTTTCAGGATCAGTGTTGTACCATTTACACTTAAACAACACCACCGACATGCCTTCTGCATACTTTAGCTCGACAACTGCCTCAAGAATCCTATAGTATGAGATATCATCCGCTACTACCATCACTCTACTATTTTGAGTCTTTCGGTTCTGGTCTCGCTGCCATGTGACAAACTTGATGCCGTTTATGTCACATTGTAAATAAATGGTGTAACTCTGAGGCCGGCCTGCCAAAAGGTGTAGTTCTTCCTTGTAATGAGGATCACCGATACTTTGCAAGTAAGACATCTGCAAAAAATATGAAACATTAATGAAATGTAATATACATGTAGCAAATATAAGTAAATTAAGGGTGACTGTCTACCCAATGATGAAAATGTGGATGAAAGTTCTGAATACGCTGTTCATCGTCCTCATCAGTCACGTATGGAGCTTTTCTTCGCAGTTCAGCTCGGTGACCTTCAATGAACGGTTCTGCTTCATCACATTGCTCCATCACACACCAATGAGCCACTGCAATTTCTTCTTTACTTAACCCAACATTTACAACATAACCATTGGGCATCACAAGGTCAGAAACAACAGAGATGTTCCATCGAGGTGCATCTGGGATGACTGCATCTTGTGGGGCGTTAGGATCACTCAAATATAAATTGATATATGTCACACACTCATGCATAATGTACTGTTTAGCAATACACTCCTCTGGAAAACGTGTGTTCTCTACAAACTTCTTATAGTCCCCGAGTTGCCTGTAAAATTACATAGTTAGTACAAATATAAACAATTATATAGTATCATGAAATTACAATGTTAGCTCTTAGTTACCTTTCTATGGGAAACATCCAGGTAAAATGTACAAGATCAGTAAGCAAGGCCTGTTCGGGAAGGTGAATCATGAGATGAACCATGATAGTAAAGAAATCTGGAGAAAAAATTATCTCTAATCTGCAGAGAAGTATGACAATATCTTGCTGCATTTGGCGGACGACCAATTTCTTTAACTCTCGAGCACATAACATCTGAAAAAATCTGGACAACTTTACTAGTGAATCAACAACATAGTTTACCAAATATGCTCAGATAACCACTGGAAAAAGACGTTGAAGCAATACATGGCAATCATGAGTCTTCAATCCACAAAACTTTTTATCAGACACATTGACCTTATTCTTCAGGCTTCCCGCATAACCTCTTGGGTATTTAATGGCGCCAATCCATTCAAATATATTGCTCCGATACTCAGGGTCCACTGTGTAATCTGCCTGAGGAATCGATGTTTTGCCCGAGGACCCTTTTTTCAGCCAAAGTCTTTTACGTATCCCCATCTTTTCTAGAGTTTCGTGAGCTTTTGCCTCGTCCTTAGTCTTTTTTTCAAAACCTAGAACTGTTCCAAAAATATTGTCGCACACATTCTTTTCAATGTGCATGACATCTAAGGCATGTCTCATTCTCGATTGTTTCCTGTAAGGCAGCTCCTAAAATATGCTGACGTGAGTTCAATATAGTTTCTTTTTACCTTGTATCTGTTTGAAGCTTGGATGCAAACTCAGCACAGGGTATTGGTGAATCGAAGCCTTATAGGTTTGATAAAGAAGGAAATAAGTGAGAGAGATGCGCTGGTATTATGAAGTTCTTAAGGTTCAGATCTATACAAACATATAATTTTTTTTACTTGTCAGATTTGATATTTAAATAATCAATATAAGATAAAATAACTAATAACAAAGCAGTTGTGTTTTCCTACTTTAGGCTAGTGTGGGGTTATATGATCTATTGTTAAGTTTTAAGGAACTAGGTTCTTAATTTAGAACATCTGAAACATAAAATTTTAATATATATATATATATATATATATATCTTTTTGTATCAATGTTAAAGTTAGCTGGAGAGATTAAAAGTACTTAAATATCATGGAGATCATCTTTACAAAGTTTCATTAAAAAAATATAAAAAAAAAAACTCAATTTTTAGTACCAATTTTTATATTTTTTTTCCACCAGATTTCATTAAAAAACTCAACCAAAAAGTGGGTTATATGAGTATTTTTTGGTTGTTGAAATTTTAGATGTTTAATTAACCCACTTCTTGGTTGAAATTTTTAATGATCATGGAGATTATCTTCCCAAAAATTCATAAAAAAATTCATATGTTTATCCTCTCAAAATATTTGTTCCGCATTTGGTACTAAAAAAATTGGTTCGATCAATTTTTATTGTAGAATCGCTTGCTAAATCCCCTAATTTTTGAAGTGTCAATTTGATCTGAACATCATGTTTGAATTATCTCTATCTCAAACTCAATAAGTTGGGGACTAAATCCTATATGTGAGAGATGCATTGGTGTTATATATGATCTTGGGAAACCACTTGAATTCCCCTCCCCCACCCACCCCCCAATCCCACAACACACTTTGTGTCAGTGCAATATTCACCTTTCCATAGTACTCAGTGCACCTTACTAGGGCCCTCCATATTTTTATTTGCCAAAAGATGCCTCGTATAATTTGATTCTTTATTTATGTTTTTACCATGAGGTGTCCCTACGCCACCTTGGATGCAAAAGATGTATTGTATACTTTGATTATTTATTTATGTTTTTCATTTTTCATTTTTTTTGGTTTCCCACGAGCTATTCTTACACCACATTAGATGTGAAACTTGAACATAGCTTTAGACTGATAAGTTTTGTCCTTATTTTGTAGATTGAAGGTTACCCATGTTAAATTTCCTAATTTCCTTATTTATTTATTTTATATTATTTTTTTATTCTAGTTATTCCATTTACAATGTTATTTCATTTCCTTATTGCATTACTAGCAGTTCTTTCATTTTCCTTGTTAGATTAGTTATTTCTTTTTCTATTATTTTGTAAGGCTCTATAAATAGAGTTATCTCTTTATGTAATAATTCATCATCATCATCATCTTCTACATATCTAATTACGTATAATTTTTCTTATACCATAGAGTTGTGGTGGTGCAGGTAATTTTTGGACAGCATCAAGTCCATGAAGAAGGCAACTTCATTATGTAGAATTTTTCTTGTAGCATATAGTTATGGTGGTGCAGGAGACCATGTATTAATTTTTGTTGATGTAATATTTTGGGAAATTATGCATTTTGAAATGCAATCTTTCCCCGGGAAGCAAAGAAGATTGTCAACCTGCTGCCTCAACTCTCCATTTATTTATTTATTTATTTATTTATTTTTCTTTCTTTAAGGTTGTTATTTGTTTGCTTAACTGTCAGAAAGAAAAAGAAAAAGAAAAAAAAGAAGTTAAGTTGCTTTATATGTTAACCTTGGGCATTTTTGTCCTGTTAGCATGATGCATACTGACTAAATTCATTTGAGCCTTCAGACCACTCTTTGTTTTTGTAATAAAATATTATCCACTCCTTTATGTTTCTGTAATAAAATAGTACAATTTTATGAAGTCTTAGGGTCTGTTTGGTTAAATTTTTTAGTTAAGTTTTTAAGTTGAATTTTTGGAAAGTACAAAAGTAAATTAAAAAGTGAATTTAGTTTTTAGCTTGTTAACGTGTGTAGTTAAATTTTTTTAGTTCATGCTCGAAAGATCGTATGTATCTACATTTTTTTTTGGAGAATTGATGCATAATTTGTTAAGCGCGTTGCCTTGCCATATATATTGAATTATTATTTTTGTCTCTAGATTATTCTTTATGTACCCATATGTATAAACGGATGGAAATATGTATGTGCTATAAATCATAGTTTATCAATATGTTTGCCTTTCTCTTTGCAGATTTTGGTTGAGAATGGTGGTTTTGATAAGTTGCAATGTGACAGATCTCATACTACATGATATAAGCTCTCTATTCTTTTCAGGGTTTGATCAGATTAGAATTTCTTTTTATCTGTTATGTCATGTTGTATTTATTTGATGTATAATTCAATTCAATTGAATACAATCTTATTTTTTATTTTTGAATTAACTATATTTTAGTACAATGTAATAATTCCCAAATTCCATTCGATACAATATATTTTTTTTTCAAATATAGCAATTTACTTCCTGTTTGGTTTCGAAAACCACAAATTTTGGTATTTTAACAAGCAAATTTTGCATAGAAAAAAGTCATCGATTGCTATATTTAAAATCAAATAGGAAGTAGATTGCTATATTTGGAAAAAAAGAAAGTATATTGTATTAAATGAAATTTGAGGGCTAGTACATTGTACTAAAATATAGCTAATCTTTTATTTTTTTGTGACCGGGGTATACATAACTAGGCTGGAAAAATTTGTGCATAGAGTAATGAGTGTGAAAACTATAATAATATTCTTAAGATTGAGGAATTTGATGCTTTAGAATTTAGATAGTGGATTTGGGCTTGCTTTTGATGCACAATTTATCGCTCTTGTAAGCAGATATTCGCAGGATGCATTTGTTTCTAATTGTTATTCTCTTGTTTTCCTCACTCTTAAAAAAGCATTAAAATCACAAATATATTAATTAAAAGAAGGTTCTGTACTTATGTTTTTGGAATATATTTTTGCATGCACACATTACACAATACACATAATTCGACATAAATACTTTTGTTAATTTTCTGATTGCGTACTAAGTACAAACTCCGGCATCTTAGGATTACCTATTCAGATAGCTATAGTTCAATCTACTATTATTTTAAACTCTTTTGTTTTGTAATTTGACAAAAGAAACACGTTCATTCATTACAATATTACTATTAGGCTGTATTTGACGCACCAGATTAGATAGTAGACTATGATTATTTAATCCCATCCGGAGAGGATAAGACAACCCCACCTCTTAGGTGGGATTCGTTAATCCCTCTCTTAGTGAGATAAAAAGCTTTAGTAGGATAAACAATCCACTTAGATATCCAATCTCAATGAATACCAAACATAGGATAGAATAAAGTTATCTTATCCCACCATCTAATCATGCGCGTCAAACACAACTTTATTATGATTGCCATTAATATCAATGTTTTGTACTGAGTTTTTGATTTGTTGGTTAGATTATCTTCTTGGTTTTTAGTTTTAATTATTTCGTGAAGACTACATAAAACTACTAGCTACTTCAAGTTTGTTTCTCAAGTGTGCTCATTTTATATGGACACTAATTTCCAAGGAACATGCGATTTATAAAATTTATTGGAATTATTGGTCCATTTGATGCTTTTCTAACATGTTCGTAGAATTCGAATCCAGTGGCTCGAGTAATTCTGAAGTTCGTTTCCGAGACATGGGCATGGAGTACATATTTGATAGTGGAGTTGTGAAAGGGGCGTGCTGATGATGTCTCGATGGAGTGGTATGAAAAGCTTCCGAGGCATCTGCACTTTTGATCATTAGATTACATTAGCTGTTTACAAGTAAGGAATTCTTATGTATTTTAAGTTTTAGGCACTATTGGACCGGACCATTTGAATTTCTTCTGAAAAATGGACCAAGTGGTAATTAAGCCACTGTGCCAACCCTATAAGTTATATAATTCTTTATCCCTTATACAATTTTAAAATTCAAAAAACATTGCACCTATGATACAGATTTAAAAATCGTGTACATAACAGTAAAGACTTGTGTTTCTCTTGCTTTATGTATAGTTTTAACAAACATATAAACCACCAGTGACCTAGTGGTGGCGCACTAAAGTCGGCGCTAAATTCGATTGGAGCTTTTTAGGTTGAATTTTGGTAAATTGCAAAATCATCTAATGACCAGCTGGAGGTGCGAGAAAACTGACCTTAACACCATGTGGTACTAAAAGTATCTACATATATATGGTTTTAGTTTTCCCGAGATCAGGGGATTTAAATTTTGTGTAATAATAATTTATTTGCTGATTGGGCTGCGATTGTTTTTTAATATAGATATGAGCTTTTTAGACTTAAGTACTACTATAATGAGCCAAATTAGACTTATGTACTCTTTTATTATAAAACTAAATATAGGTGTGAATTTCATCCATCTCTGTCCAAAACTAATAAACAAGTGATTCGCATGTGCCATTTAACTAAACTAAACAAAACCAAACCTATCTAACTCATTAAGGGAAAAAAAGGAAGGAATAATCAAATTTGCCCATTTATAGCCGTTGGCAAGAGAGGTACAAAACCTTAAGATTAGTGATGAAATCCTCACTCATTTTTTTTGTTTTATGCATGAGTTAAGATCGTCAGAGCATACCAAAACAAAATGGAAGGAAACTATTATGCTCAAGTAAGAGTTTCAAGGTCTAACAACCATTTTCTCAAGCTTCCATTAATGTACTGAAGTTTAATAACTAATTAACAGTATTTATATATTGCTAAAACAACTATTTACATTATGTACCTAAGACTAATAATAATACAGTTGATTTTTGTAAGATATTTGTCAAATTTGCTTAAGAACTCAAAAGTGTCATTATTTGCCTATAGATGTACACTCCATGTAAAGTTGAAGGTAGTAAAGAACTACATAAAATAAGAGTAACATTTGGTAAGATGTATTTGAGTGTGAATTCATTTCATGCCTTGGCTTTGATTGAATGGTTACAAGATGCCATTACAAACAACATTTGAAGGACATCACAAGCATAAAGTATCCAAAAATAATCTGAACTTAAGTCTAATAACTATTTAAACCATCTCCGCCCGAAAGTGTAATAAGTTAAATTTGCCTATTTTATTAATGCCCCACCGCACGGTTAAAAAAGCTAGAAGTGTAAGCCAAAAGCTAAACCAAAGCCAAAATTACCTACCAACAAGACTTTTACGCTACCCAATATATAATGTGTTGGGGAAGCACTTTTACTCTTCTATAACACATCATGTATCGAGCAACAAAAAAAATTAAATTGCCTCAACACATGATGTATTGGGAAATACCATGGATTAAATGATCAAAACCTTCCCTCTATAAAAGCCTAGGTGAAATTTTCCCATTGGTTTGCCTGTGCTTTAAGATTGGATGGAAACCACTTTTTGTAGTGTACATTTAGCCTCAAGCTCACGACACATGATGTGTTGTGCAGCATTATGCTTAGTCCGACACATCATGTCTCATACAAACCACTTTAAATTGTCCCAACATACCATATATTGTAAAAGACATTTTTACATTACTCTCGGTACAATTTTATATACGTTTATAGGCTAAATGCCTACATTTACACTACCCATTGGAGATAGTCTTATATGTACAATACATTTTTTTAATGAGTCAACTAAAGTTGGTTAGTTTGGTTACATGGCATATTCAAATCATTAGTCTGCTAGGTTTGAACGGAGATGGACGAAATTTGCACATAAGTCTAATTTTCTACAAAAGAGTACTCAAGTATAATTTAGCTCATTATAATAGTAAATAAATTTAAAAAGCCCTATAGATATAGTATATATCTATTCTATATTATGAAGACAAGCATCAATTCAACTACATGAAACGGTGTTAAACTTTTGTACTTCCTATTTTACCGTTATAATCTTTGTTTTTTCATTAAGACAATGGAGAAAGTAATCTACTGCAAGTAATATAAAAAAAACTATCAATCAAACACATTCTTAAGGTCAATTTGAGTGGTTATATTCTTTTGTCGTGTTGCATTTTGCCTGCTTCTATTAATATAAAGGTATAGTGTGTTAATTTACCGACTATTTTATTTATTTTTTTGAAGACTACATACATTTTGGAGAGCATATGGTTGTATTCTTATTACTTTTAAGTTCCATTCGATATCATTTGAAAAAGTATGTAATTAATTTTTGTGAGCAGTTAAAAAATAAGATGAGACATTTGGTAAGATATTCTTTTACTTTTTTATTTCCACAGAAAAAATTTCTTCCGGTGATGATGAATATTTTTTTTCTACAAAAATTAAATAAGGATGAAAGACATCTCATAAAATTTAGCACAAAATGGTGAGCATCTTTTCACATAGCTCTACTTATTTTCCAACTTCGGTACAAATTAAACAAATTGAATCAAACAAAAACCAAATTGAATCGAGATTGAAACCGAATAGAAGTGGATAATAGTATAAAACCGGTACCCACCCTATCCTCCCTCCATATGTTTTCGGTATCAGGAAAGCATTAGCCACCAAATTCAACTTCACTCTACTTATGCATCACCAACACCGGAGCTGGCTGAAAGCAAGATTAACCTACATTGCAGGCTTGTTCCAACCGATCCAAACCCATCACACCGTTGAGGTTCTCTCAAATGCATGTATTTTGTGTCCAATTTGTTAGTTAATTAAATTTATTTTGTGTCCATTTTCTTCAACTTCTTTACTGCAGCTAAAATCATCGCACTTGTATTTGTCAACCTCTCAAATTCCTCTATCAAAAATTCAACTGATTTTCCAAGAAACTTGTCTTAGTAGTCCTTGGATATTTTCATCCAGCCTTCTTTCTTGAGTTGTTCTAAGGCCTCATTTGCCTCCACACTTACACCCGAAGCAGAACATAAGACGATCAAGTTCGACATCCTCTCAAACATCTCACCGTTACTTTTATCTCCTTTTAAAACCTTATTAAGGTTGCTACAGAGGTTTTTATAAACCGACTTTGTCAACTCAATTTTCTCAAAGTCATGTTTATTAGCAAAAACTTTGACCATCCCCTTTTTGCTTTCTTCCTCGGATAGTGTTACCTTGTTCTCCCCCTTGAGGAACGCAGTGATTACATGGTGAGTGCTAAAGATAGAACTATTAAGCTGTCAAAGTAAAAGAGGAGAGCAACTGCTGTTGGCTACTAGTACTACTAATACTTCCATATTCACCATCAACGTGACCAAAAAGAGGCATGCTCACTTCTATCACTAGCACACAAAAGCAGTCCTGCAAAAATCATACATACAAATATCAAGTGATTGGTGAGGACTCTTTTTCAATCTGTGCCAAAAATAAATCTAACATTGTATGTACATAGATATATTGTGTTTGGGGGTGCGTTCCTGAACTCCACAAGAAAAAAGGGGAAAAAAATATTGCCTCAAGCACCACTGAAGATAAAATTTATAAATAAGCGCATGAAACATACCCCTCGGCCCTAGCAAATAATAGATGTCTATTTGTTACAAAAACAAACACTATTCTTAGGGGTGTACATCGGTTTGAAACCAATATATTTATTACAATCCACAAACCAATCCAATCCAACATGATTTTATATTTTAGAATCCAATCCAATCCGACTTGGTTTTCAAATCCAATTTAATTTGACGTTGGATTGGACTGATTTGAAACCAATGTCTCTTGTCTAAGGATTATTAAAGTTTCAATAACATCCAAAACAAATCCAATCAACTTCACAATGACCAAGACAATATAAATAAAAAGTTTTCTTTACTAAAATAAAAATCTTAATTAAGTCATTTCATATTAAAGTCTGATTCGTTAGTAAAATAAAACATAAATAAATTAGGGTTTACTTATTAGGATATTTTATATATGTAGCAATAATAATATGTAACGCGAAACTATACAAAGAACTTAGTGTAACAATAAACAATTACGTAAGGACAAGTGTCATTTTTAATTGAGGTTGGATTTGATCGATTTGACATTGGTTCACCGGGATGATAACCAAACCGATCCAATGCTTAGTCGATTTTCTAAATCGCAAACCAATCCAATCCGCTAGCTTCATCGAATATAGTCAAAATTGGATTGGATTGGATTGCATGAGTTGGTTTGAAAGGATTGGATTTGATTTTGCACACCCCTAATTTATTCCCAAGAGAGAGGTGTAATTTATGTTTCACATATCAAAAGAGAATGTTACTAAAAAGTGTGCAACTCAAACAAGGGCTCTTCATTTGGGTTTAGGAATGAAAGATAAATGAGATTAGAGTTACCCGTTGCCTTATATCACGGAATCTTCTTAGTAAGTAGGCAGCTCCACTCCTGCCTTTTTGTTTAGCCATTTTCCGGGTTCTGTAAATAAAATGGAAGTGGATAAGAAAATTGAGTCAAGAACAAATTACAAAAAAAAAAAAAAAACACGATCGAAATACAAGTAAAAGTCAAGAATTGTACTTATGAATTGTGTCATGATTCTCATAACTATCCACCGAATTAAGCACTCATACACAATACCCCAGAGTTGACAGGAACATTAGTAAAGCTTTAAGAAGAAAATGAACTTAGGCTATTCACTCCAATTTCATAGCTAGTCTTACACCATTTGAACATAATTTTAATTGATGAAAAGGTATTACTTAGACCATGATGCCCTTAACTTTTATTTTAAATAATTACTCATAAGGGTAATTTCAAATTACTAGTAGAGGAATGTTGTATCCGTATTGGGTACATACAATACTCCACCGATACGGCTTGATACGTAAAAGATACATGCCAAAATACCATTTAAATTTTTTTATTTTTTTGGATACACTTGGGATATGACTAGGATACGCCACCCATACAACTAAGATACGCCAGCGTACAAGAAGGATATGACACATGATATTTCAATGTATATAAACTAAAATGACGGGCTAGTATGGATGTTATGATAGTAGAGGAAGCTGATTCGCTTAGAAAGGTCACAAAAAGCTTCGGAAATGAGGAATCTAGGGCGGAGGACACAAACATGGTAGAATCAAGAATAAACGAGGATTCTGGAGGGGAGAAGGGCACATACATCTCTTTCAAGGAGGCACTGGCAGGAAAGAAAGATGAAGCAAAGGTACCTGTTAACTTCAAGAACCCTGAACTATTGGGACGGGACAAAATTAGCACATCGCCCCCTTCTGAAAATAAACCTTTCCCCTCTATTAGGCTGAACCCTGATTTCAAAGAAAAACTCTAGAAACTGTGGAGAGACTCTTATTCTGAATGTTCTTGGTTGAAGTGTGGGAATACATACTTTGAAGAATATAATTAATGTCATATGGAATCCCTTGGGGGAAGTTGAACTAATTGACTTGGGGAAAGATTACATTCTATACAAAACTGAGGAACCAGATATTATTAAAAAGCCTTAACTGAAGGTCCGTGGATGATTGCGGGTCATTACCTTAAGGTCCAAAGATAGGAGACCACGATTCTGTACATCGAGAGATGAAATTACGACTACAAGTGCATGGATTATGATCATAGAGCTGCCTTTAGAATTTTATAATGAGGAGGATCTATTCTCAGTTGGAGAGTGTATTGGAGTACCGTTGAAAATTGACAGCACATTTTGCTACTATGAGGCCCAAGAGAACTACCTAGAGACAAACCTGTAACGTTTTTGAGCCTAAAGAAACTTACAAGAAAAAGCATCAAAATACTTTTGCAGCCCTTGAAGACGAGGAAGTACATGTTGTTAACCCGTGTGAAGAACACCATAACAAGACCCCGTTTTTACGAACAAGTGGGAATAAATCTCATGTTTCGAAAGGGAGCAAAGGTAAAGGGAAAATCCAACGTGTCCAAATCCAAGAATCTCCCTATCTTGCCCCCTATTAAATCCGAAAATATTAGCCCCCCTCTCGTAGTCCCAAGAAGCCCTAATACCATTGTGCTTCTAAGGATTTGTGTCCTAAACCAAAAGAAAATCCCACTTCTTTGCCCTCACAAAATATATCCACAGTCCCAACCACGGACCCAGTTCCAACAATGACTAAGCAATCGTTCCAAGTTCACCCTTCCCTGTTTTGATCCACAGTCAAACAAACCCCTTACTTTTCAAATCCTGCCCCGGAAGTAATTCTTTCTCTCGTAGTGGGGATTTCGATGGAGGAACCCGAATTCATCACAGCATCGCTAAGAATGAGATCACCTAACATAAGAATAATGACGGATTTCCATTCAAATGTAGACAACTTGATAGAAGCCTTAGTGAGAGTGATGCCCAGTTTAATGGAAAGGGATCAGGAAATTGAGACCGAACTAAACCTCAGTTGGGAAGACCGAGACAGAACTCTCGAATCACAGAGGAGACACTCAGTACAGCTGGGCGTAATCCCTCTAATGCTTTTCTCTATAGTTTTCCAATGAAAATTGTTTCATGGAATGTGTGCGGTGCAGGTAGGCCTGTTTTTTGAGCCCAAGTTAGAACTATAAGGGTTAATCATAATCCTCATGAAATGATTTTAATGGAAACTTGGACTAATGAAGTGTAAGCTGAGAGTATAGCCCCTCAGCTGGGATTTTACAGAAACTTTATAGTACCTAAAAGGGGGTTTTTCAGGTGGCATTTAGCTTCTTTGGGATGATCTTGTGATAGATGTGGATATCATGGCAAATGCTCACCAATTTATCCATTGTGTCGTTAAGTATAATGAAACTCAAGAATGGCTATTTACGGCTATGTATGTTAGGCCAAGTGAGAATTCCAGGGCAGCTGCGTGGGAAGCTATGAAGGAGATTAGTAATAACAACCCCTTCCCATTGTTAGTCGTTGGATACCTTAATGATATCAAAGATGATAGTGAGAAAAGAGGGGGTAATAACTCTTCTAGTCACAGCTGCAGATTATTCGATCAACGTATAAATTAATGCGGTTTGGTTGATCTAAGTTTAAGGTCATTCCGTTTACGTGGATTCGTAGAATTATCGTGTGGTTTGGTTTATATATAATTTATTTTATTTCAAGAAAATTATAAAACCGAATAAAACTGGACCGAAAAAAGTTTTGTTGGGTTTGGGTTGGCAATTTTTAAAAACCGAAATTGAACCGAAACCGAATTTTCAAGTTTGGTTTGGGTTTGGGTTCCTAAATTTGTACCCCGACCGAAACCAAAATCATCCCCACATTCTAATGCATGTGACCCGAGAAGCACATGGGGAGATTATGGGTGTATGTACCCATCAAGATTATTTATGATGCAAGTTTTTGCCGAAGACAAGAGGATTCGACAAATGCGAAGAATGGATTTCAGGTCTTGCAAGTTCATCTAAACCCAGAGTGACTTCTTCAAAATGCGAACAACCATGTCGTTTTTCATCTGGCGACAATATGTACGCAAATGCTTACTGTAATTTTGATTTGGGATATATTATTTGAATTGTTGAAATTCATTATCTGAGGCAATCATGATTTGAATTTTTTTGGGAAATTGATATATTCAATGAAACAATGAGAAATACAATGTTGATCAAAAGCAAAATATGTACCCTTGAGTGTACACGTAAGTGAAAATGCAAATGCCAATTTTCTAATATTTCCAACTAAAATTATTATAAAATTGCTGCCAACTCTTATGTGTCATTTGAAGACTAAGAGTGTGAAGTGTGGAAAGTGTCCGGCCCATCAAAATAGATTGGCTAAAAAATATGACTACTCAAAGTGGATAATTTAACATAAGCGCGATTAAGAATGCAATTTAATACAAAATTAACATAAAGTGTATTATGGCAAAGCTGATTCTGAGAGTGAAGAAAATTACCAATTCATTTCCCAATGCTTCTCATACCAATTTTCATACTTGTATGTAAAAAGTCTCCACCCCTACAATAATAATATATGTTTAAACGTCAATAATATAAATTTAAACGTGTATATTTTATACACGTATATGTACTTTTTATAATTGCCAATAAAAATATTTAAGACAAATATAATAACATCACAAGAAAAATGGAACACTATTCATAAAGCTACCCCACCAAAACTATGTTCAAGCTATTAATCACTTTATTTTTTATAAAGTAACTGGGTCGTAACCCGTATCAAAGGCACTATGCACCATTCAAAAGTATCTTAAATCGCAACCACAATTTTTATCCCTTATACATTTGTAAAAGCATCCACAATGGGAATACAAGTTTTATGGTAAGTAAGATATATTTATCCTACTTATTTCAAAGTTGAAATAGTGGAAAAAAAAAAGGATAAAATAAATATTGTATAGTATTTCAAGAGTGTACAAAGAAAGAATAATAGTAGGACAAACAGACTCCTAACACCAAACAGTTTGACGTTTGTTGATTGTAAGTTAATCTATTTGGCGTGGGAGGCCTCCCACTAAATAGTTTGATGTATGCTTGTGAACTTAACCATAAATGACTTTATCATACACGCATACTACGGGGAACAGTGTTTCATCCTACCAAACTCAACCTTTGCGTGCTATCGTAGGATAAATTTGTGTTACTTATCCTACTTATACTACCCATTGTGCATGTTTTAAAATTCAAAAACCATTGTCCCTTTTATATAGAAACATTAAGTCCTCACGTATAAACTCGGGAGTTCCTAAAAGCATAAATAGCCCAAATATTATGAATGCGCATTCAATTCACTAACAGACTTTTTTTCCTTATTCAATGTCCCCCATGATCTCATTCCCCCAAGTAAAATCATTTCAAACTTTTTTCCCAACCTAGTGTGAGTTCAAAAGCCACAATGGGGTGGTCATTTTTTACAATAAAAACAAGTGTACTGACACTTCTATCACTAAAAGCAGCAACCATGTTAATGCTTTAAAAAAAATACCACAATTTCATTTTCTGAAAGTATTAACCAAGTTGAGGTTTTTAATTTTAAATGTGGCTATTCTTTCGCCGTTCTTATTTCTCCCCAAATTTGCCAGCCACTTTTGGTGAATTTTTTTCCTTTCCTTTATTGTTTTCTCTTTATTTTCTTTTTTATTATTAATTTGTCTTCATTAATCTCTTTTTTCCTTTATTATTTTCTTCCCATTAATGAAAGAGTAAAGTTGAGAAGAGAATGAGTGGAGTAATTTAGGGTTTGTTACTTCTTTTTCTTTTTTTTTAACAAGTGTTGTGTCTTGTGCTGAGTTAGGAGGATTAATTTTACCAATTCTAAAAACATCAATTTCGTTTTTTGAAAGCGTTAACCAAGTTGATGTTTTTAATTTTAAAGGTGGCTATTCTTTTGCCGTTCTTATTTCTACCTAAATTTGCCAGCCACTTCTGGTGAATTTTTTTCTTTGCTTTATAGTTTTCTCTTTCTTTTCTTTTCTTTATTAGGGTATTAATTCTTCTTTCCTTTATTATTTTCTTTATTAACGAAATACAATGTAGTAATTTACTTGTTACTTCTTTTTACAATTTGGGTAATTAATTTTACAATTTTCTCGACAAAAAATTGCCCTTTTTAGAAACTTCGACATTTGACGTTTTTTAAAATTCTTATTCTCTATGAAAAAAAAAATAATAACATTTTTTTTTTAAAAGCGTTATTACTACTGCCATTTGCAATGACAGGAACGCTACAACTTTTGACCTTTTTTAAATCACACTAAGTTGGCAATAAAGATTGAAATATCGTTACTTGCAGAACAGAGATCATCAAGAATAGAAAATTTCACTCGTATATAGAAAATGCTCAAAAATCAGGGAGTGCCCATACTTCAATTTGATTGTGTGTGCAGAATCTAATTCCATGGTCATGTCAAGCTAATAACCAACACCCATCTAATAATATCAATTGCCATATTCATCAAAATCCCATTAAGATATATCTTAATGGTAGGCATTAATTTTTTAATTTTTTTGAAACTACCAAAAAAATGAGGCGGCATATAAGAAACAAAGAGTTTCAGCGCTCGGAGCAATTAGAAGAGCAAGCATAAGCATAAAAGGCAATATTATGAGCTACACTTAGTGCTTCTAGAAGCAGGCACAAAAAAAAAAATTTTTTAAAACAAACAAAAATAACTCGGCTCAGAGCTGGGTTCGACCGGTAAGTTCCCGTATCGAATCTCAATAACTGTAAAAACATGTGCTGGCCAGCGGCAAACCACTATTATGTGAATACTGGGATTAGTCGAACTGCGCGAAAGCTAATCCGACACCCGGTAGTACTAGAATTAACGGGCCACGGCCAAGGCAGCGTGATTTTTTTCTTTTTGTTATTATTCTAGTAAGAGAAAGATACTATTAAAAAAATATATGAATATGTTCGAGGACTACTTCTAAGTCAAACTTGTGGGCTTAATTAGATTGTGTATGTGCAGAATGTAAATGGTTATCTCTAGAGAGAGAACCAAGTAGAGAGAGAGAGAGAGAGAAATATACCCAATTCGGAGGAGGAGAGAGGAAGCTGCCACCGGACACAGTGGCAGCAGAAGTGACCCGCGGTGCAGCGGCACGCCGTAACGGTTGCAACAATTGATAGGGAGAGAGAGAGAGACAGAGACAGAGAGAGTGATGATGAACGGTGGTTGTGGTGATGGTGTAGGCGGCGGCTGTTATATCTTTTTATCAAGAGGGGGAACCTATGAGATGAATTTATATGGGCAATGTTAGGGCAAAGTTTGGTGGTAATTACAAAAATGTGACCAAGTTTAGGGGTGTATTCAATTTAGATTTTATATAAATTTTTAGTATGAAATAAAAATAATAATAACATATAAACAAAACATATTATCAAGTGTAAAACTCAATTAATAATTATAAAAAAATTATAAAAAATTGTCGCCTTGAAGTTTTTTAGTTAATAGGCTGCTACAAGATAATGAGAATGGAAATCAATAGGACAACAATGAGAATGAAAATGGCTATGATAATCATAATGATGTTTGAATATAGCAGTATGGATTTTTATAATGTATTTCGTTAATTGTCTTTACATTTTTGATAATATTACTTTAAACTCATAATTAATTTATTTTATTGTTTGTCTTTTTTTTTTATTTTTTTTATGGTATTATTTAAGTCTGCAAAAATGTAAGAACTTCTTAAAATCTGCATAAATCCAAAAAAATTCAAGCATTAAAATTTTCCATATTCTATAAGGATTTAAAACAATCCATGTATTTAATAGAATCCACGGAGTTTAAAAAATCAGTTAGAATCTTTTAAAATCTGAATTGAATACACCTCCCTTAATCTAAATATTGGATTTTTTATTTTTATATTTTGAAAAATGCATAGTAGTGTATATGATGAATGAATAACGTAGTTTTATAGGAAATTCTAATCACACTATTAAAATAATTTTTTAACAACATACTATAATGATTCAAAAATTTAATAATATTAGACAAATTAATTTGAATAATTTTGCATTACAATATTTATTTTGTTTGTCCAAAAATATACACTTAGGCTTCGTTTGATTGTAAAGATGAAAAAGGAAAATAATTTTAGTTAGTTTGTGTGAAAAGATAGAAAATAAGGTAAGAGGTGTTACTCATTTTATGAGTATATATCATCCATCCTCCAATATTTTTGGTGGAAAATTTTTACTCACCACCAAGTAAAGAAATTTTTTTCATGGAAAAACTTAAAAATTAAGAGGATATCACTACTATCACTCAAACTTATTTTCCATCTTTTCATCAAAACTAACTCTATTTATTTTTCTTTTCCACATTGCAATCAAACGGAGCCTTAGTGTATATAATAATGTTGAATGATAATAAAAAATTAGTGTACATGTTATAAGATACAACAATAATTTAAATAGAGAGTTCAAAATAAATTGTGTTAAACATTAATTTGTATTGTTAGGTGTACATTAAGTAAATAAGGAGAACAAATATGGTCAAAGTATAAATTGTTATGTTTTATAATACATCAAAAGTAGAAATATTTTAATGAGAAAGCATGCATGTAGGACACTTGTCTTGCCTTAGTGGGCTAGGCAACAAAAAAAATCTCATCTTATTCAAGACTAATGACGAGGCTCATTCACTCACTCTCTACAAAATCATGTAACTTCTTCTATACTCTATTCGCCCATTCAATTTAGAGAAAGAATAAGTGTATAGGGAAAAAAATATAGAGAGAAGCAAGGTGAGAGAATGAAGAGGAGGTAATAGAGTTTAAAGAAAGGCCAAAAGGAAGCTTCATAAAGGTGAGGGAACTTCTTCTTCAAACTTGAGTTAAATAGGCTTTTAGCAAAGAAGTAGTCACCATTGTGTTGAGAAAAAAAACACTACTAGTTACTTACATTTGTAAAAATAGTAGATGGTGAGTCTTTTTGAATATTTCATTTTTGAAAGTGTAATATTCTGAACTCAAAACTATTTTTTCTTGATAGATCATGAAATTACCTTTGCATGTATATCGAGATCATAAAACTTGGTTAAGAAATGAAAGTTATGAATTTATAAAGTTTGACACTAAAAATCTAATGGTAAATGACGAAAATCTAACATACTATTTGAAAAATGAATTTTTAAGCCTTTAAGAAGACTTCATTTGCCTCATAAGATTTTTGTATGTTAGATTATACATCCCCATGGGTCACATATCTTACCTTACTGTTAGGGCTAGGACCAGTTCGGTTCCTTAGTAAATTTTCAAGAACCGTTAACCGAACCGGTTATATCATAACAGTTCGATTCTAACTATGAAAAAGTGAATAACCAATTTAAGAACCAAACCGGTTCTAACGATTTGGTTCTTTCGGTTTATCGGTTAACTATTAACAAGAAAAAAACCGAAATATTAACGGTTATTGGAAAGAAATAATGGTTATTTGGTTCTTCCAGTTTATTGGTTAACCGTTAATAAGAGAAAAACCGAAATATTAACGGTTATTAGAAAGAAATAACAGCTCTAACGGTTCAGTTCTTAAACATTAAAATAGAGCTTATAAAGGAAATCCAATAATGGTTCGTTGATAGTTCTTGTAAAGAAATTATACTAAGAACCAATAACTGGATCGTTAACAATATACAAGAACCGAATCGTTAACAAAATTAACATAATTTCTAAGAATCGAACCGAATCGAGTTTTATTAGTTCGGTTCGAATCGGTTCTCGGTTTTTTTTCTAACCTTACTTACTGTACTAAAATATCTATAACTCATAAACTTGAAAATTTGAAATCCCACTTAGAGATTAAAATAAACTCGTTGAGGAACAACATATCTAAAATTTAATGATAAAGGACTTACATATTTCTGTGTGGGATTTTATTTTTAAAGTTGAGAATACAATCTATTATTATTTAGCTTACTAAAACTCACTTAAAAATTATGAAATATAGATTATGGATTAATTTTAATGTGTTCTTTGTCTACTGTGTAAATTTTAGAGTCTAATATTAGTTCTTCGGATCTTGATGACTTTTCTAAAAACAGTGGACCTGATGGTTGTTAGGATTCCATCAAATATGATAAATAAATATAAGACCCTTTTTATGCTTCATATGTAGTACTTAAAATTTATTTGACCTATAGTTATCCTTGTTTATTTATTTTATTGATTGTCAATCTTTGTTAATTAATATTTCTTTAAGGTTTAATAGCTTATGACTGTGTATATGTTGAATAAACATGAGAAAAAGGTATTTAAAGCCTCGGGTTGGATAAATTGTTATGTACATGAGATATTTATTATTATTATTATTATTATTATTATTATTATTATTATTATTATTATTATTATTATATATGTATGTGTTGTGGTGGAGTCGGCTGGGATAAGTTATCCTACAATTAATGCACTACTGTATCCAAAATGCCGAGAATTATGGTATTTTTGGTACACACACATGAAGAAACAGGCGTGTGTGCTGTCGCCGAGGACATGTGCGGACTAAGAGGGTCGATAGTACATGGCGAGTAGTAATTTATTTTGTTGTAGGTAATTGGAAGAGGCCCAGGTATGGTAATTTATAAGGTGGATTTAATGTCAAAAGTGATTTATAAATCGAATTACCTTATATATATATATTTATGTTTGCTAGAAGTTTGATTTACTTTAGTTTAGAGTTGAAGGATTTTATCACTGAGTTGTGTTACTCATAGTATTATTATATGTTTTTCCTCTTTCAGGCACTGAAATTGAAGGTCAGTAGCGAGAGAGGCGAAGTAGTTAGCATGGCGGTTGAGAACTAGTAATCTCTATCGTAGTCATGTACTTATATTATAGTTTATATTTTATTTAACTCCACGTGTGGGCGTAGTAAATTTTAGTACTAAATGTATTATGGACTTTGGATTTTATAAATTTTATGGGTTGTATAATATGGACATTGAACTTAGGTATTCTTTGTTTTGTATTTTGTAAACATTTTGGTTACGTCCCAAGTTGCGAAGTAAGATTCGAGTAGTTTATTTTAAAAAAATTAAAATAAAACTAGAGTTATTGAAACATTTTAATAAGAAAAACAAATTTTTCTCTTGACACACGTATGTTGATTTTAAATAAGACTCTTAAATTAAAAATCCATTTTTTTGACACTCGTACTAGTACTAGAATAATTGATGAGAAAGTTTATACCAAATAAGTAATTACTTCCTCCTAATCATACCTTTTCATTTTTTATATTAATAAATAATAACATAACTTTTTAAATACTTTATAACTAGGTATATGGTAAACTTTTTTTTATGGGAATGAAAAGATAATTTAACGTAATTTGGGGACCTAGTGAAATTCAAATACGAGATCTTTCACTAAATAGATCGCTCCTCACAGGGACCTAGCGAACCACTAAGCCAACGCTATAAGGTCTACCATCAAAATAACTTAAAATCACCCAAAGTTTAAAAATAAGCTAACATGCACCATATTTTTTTGTGATAAAATTAAAAAAGGTGTGTGATATTTTAAATAAAAAATATAATACTTAATTTGTGGTAAAATTAATAAATGTTTATGGTGTAAGACCATGTAATGTAAAAAAAAATCAAACATTAACATCACACAATCTTCCCACGCAAATACTCACCTTGAAACTCAGTTTGAAGCTTTCTTCGTACTGAACCAACGACATTATCATATAAGTGATTTTTCATTCATAATTATTGTTTGTTATCATCTCTACATTGATAGTGAAACTTTCTATTTTGTTCAAAAAAGGTTTAAGCAAGATGATTAACTTGAAAATTATTTAAAGCACTTAAATATCTACATTGATAATGAAGCATTGTGCATTGGGGTATATATATTTTTGCATTTTTTCTTTCAATACTTGTAAAAATGAGCTTCATTTTGTAAAAAAAAAATATCGTTATCGGTCACACAGAGTCAAGAAAATTATACTTATTCGACAACACGTTTCCAAGAATAAAATAATACACCAATATTAAACTACCTAATAATATGCAACATACTCGGTGTTTGGTTGCCGATTTATACTTTGTTATCGGTCATGTTTTGCTGAGTATTTTCTTATAATTTATATTTTCTTAAAAAATATATTATATATTGTAGGGTTAATCTTTTGTGTTAAAATCATTGAATGATGCCCAACAAACTAATATCGATGCTCAAGTTCTGATTGAAATTAATTGATCATATTCTGATAGAAGTTGATCATATTTGTAGACTAATCCTAGTGAGACCAGTCAAATTATTTCTCAAAATTTCACAAGTTACTTCTTGACAAACAAAGTAAGTACGTTTTCCCCACCATTTTAGATTTTATTATAAGTTTTATATAAGATACTAAATGCTTTTTATCATTCTTGTAGGTATTTGAGTCGCGAATTGAGTTGTTTGATTGGTGTCAATGCATTGCCTTTGAGCACAGTTATTGTCACATTGAAGTAAGAGAAAGAAACTAAGGCTACGAAAGGTAGATTGATACTAAGGTGTGAGAAAGCAAGGTTTTACATATGGTTTGGGAAAATAACAAGTTTTAGATAGAGATAATGAAATGGAATGGTCTAATAGATTATGGAAACAAGAAGAAATAATACCTAAGGTTGGGAGGAAGATAGAAAAGAAATCTATGTGAAATCTTTCGCTTGAAGAGAAGATTTGTTAGTGAATTTATTATTCATAAAAACACTCTCAAATCTATCAAAATATATCTATAATTTGCTTATTACTTTAAAGTTGTAATCAAAATTCTTTTATTATTTATCCTTTGATTTTTTACTATAACCAATTTTTGTGCACGTGCGTTGCACGTGGTTGTAGTGCTTGACAAATGTTATTAAGACCATTAATTAATACGTATATATTAAGAATTGAATAATTAGTATAAAATAAAAATAATAACATATAAATAAAACATAGTATCAGGTGTAAATTTAAATTTAATTAATAATTATAAGAAAATACTTCTACCGAGGTATTAAGAATAGAACATGCATCCCCAGATTCCTTCAGCTTCTTTGCTCGATAGGTGAAGGGGGTCGAATCCAATATGTGGCTCACCATCTTCTCAGACGCCCTAACCTCTTTTATTTTCTCGAAACGGGCTCGCAATACGATGCAACATTTAGAACCAATCTATTCAATTAATGTAAACATCAAGTTCGAACATTATATAATAATAATAATAATAATAATAATAATAATAATAATAATAATAATAAAAACAACAACAACAACAATAACAATAACAACAACACCAATAATAATAATAGTATTGAGAGAGATGCAAATGACGAAAAACATTACCTTACTCTCCTCGGGGACCAGTGCACCTCAGCCACGTCCACTCATCCACATGCTCCACGAACTCTACAAGAACGTCTGGGTCGTATGTCTCGAAGTGGGCCTTACAATCCGACATCCATTGATTGAACCGCCTAGATACTACTTTCTGGATGTATGTGAACATCTCGACTTTGTTGTGGCTGACGTCGTAGTAGGTCTACTAAACAAAAACAATATATATAAGTCAAATTCAGAAAATTTGTGCAAGTATAAAAAAAATAGAAATTAGTTATTCGCCTTTATCGAGATGTGGTTGTAGGCAATCTGAAGGCGCTTTTCAGGCTGATCCCAATATTGAAATGCCACTATGAGGATTTTGTCCCTCACGACACTACTTATGTCGTGTGTGAGGAAGCCCTGAACTAGGTTAGACGACGGCAATTTGAGCTCGTTGGACCACTAGAGGTTAATCTTTCCATATTTCCACACCTTTTCGTGGGTTTTCTTACTAATTACTATGCCTCTCGTGCGAGTGGAGGTGAATGTCGAGCTCGACGTACCTACAGATTATAACATACATTATAATTTAATATATATATATATATATATACATTTTTAATAGAAAAAAGCGAAAAAACAAGTTCTAAAGATGTAATCACCTTCGCTCTTGCAGCGAATGCTAGGAGAAAACAAACACCCAGTGGTGGAGGTGCTCGTGGCAAATCAATGCTGGGTAAACGGAGTCAGAGCCATAATCGGCTGTAGCTACAAAGGCCATATATCCCATCTCAGATGATGAACAAAGACAATGTGTGTTTCCTAAGTTGGAATCTTAGGCAACGACGGACTACCGACTACCTTAACAAAATTAATCGCTTTCAGTGTACCATAATAAACACTGCCAACACAAGACACCATATAACCAAATTAAAAACGTTAAAATGAGAGCAAAAATGATACTTAGAAAGATGATTAAAGCAACTTCATTCATAAAATCTCCAAAGGGAATTACAAAAGAGCAAACAGCTCTTCAATTAGACTTGTAGAGAGATAAACAAACTAGAACACACAAAACCCAAATGAATAACTAAGGCGTCAGCTAGCTCCTTTTATAGAGGAAAGGCATAGCACAAGGATGCAATGACAAGCACATAAATTAAAGCTGAAAGCTATAACTTTCGAAAAACAAAAATGCTTCCAACAAACAGAAAAGCAAAAGTAAAAAGCATCACGCGCTAAACTACTTTACTTTACAAAAGCAAAAGCAAACAATAATGCGAGAAAAGCAGATTCGAGTTGTCTGCTGAGTGGACTCGTTCTGCCGACACTAAGTGAGTCCGTGTCAGCTCCTTCATCATCAACATCATGAGTAAAGTTATTATCAGCTTCATCTTCATCGTCAGTAAGTGGAGCAATTCCAACAAAGGTGTCAGAATTAGAGCTTTGTGAACCGTTGGACCAAAAGTGATTTTCCGCATAATCAAAGAGGCAAATTATGAGATTGTTCTGCATAATCAATACCATACTTAACGTATTCTGGGATTTTTGTAACATCAACTTGGTTGAGATAGCAAATATAATTTAAGAAGAAGACATAGTCTAGATTGTATGTGTAGACACCCCGATCCGTGACCCCCGCAAGAACCCTAACGACCTTCGAGACTACTATTTTTGGAGTCCAGGACACACCCGAGCACCCGAAACTACCCCGGGGGGGTTTGTTGCGCGACAAACCTATTTTTATGAAGGATTGTCGCACGACATATCACATTGTCGCGCGACAATCATTGGAATGTCGCGCGACAATACCACTATGACGCGCGACAAATCCTCTTTGCACCCGACCAACCACTTTCTGACACATCACAGTGTCAGGACCCATCACTTCAGCCGTTTGTCGCACGACATACAAGAATGTCGCGCGACAAACAGATATGTCGCGCGACACTTGCCCTTTTTGGGGAAATGTCGCGCGACAATCTTCCCCGAGCAGTATAAATAGGCAAACACCCCCAAGGGTTCAAGGGAGCGATTGGAATCTGAGAATTTGGAGCTTTAGATTTGATTTTTATCAAGCACTTTTCTACTATTATCTTATTTCTGAAGAATTATCGAATCTATCCTCGACACTCGACGTGTCCCGTCTCCGGAATCGATTTCTCGAAAATATCTGAAGAAAGAGAAGATTATTATCGCCAGAGATCCCTCTGCCGTATTATATTTTCTTTCTTATTATTATTCTCGTCGGGAAGGTAAAGAAAGTCCCTTCTAGTATTTAAAATTAGATATATGTGTACTTGTTTTACTTCTGTTTTTCTGTCCACGTTTTATTTGAATAAACTTATTGTCAAGTTACAAATAGTCTATCGTTTTCGACACAAAAGACCCTGATAAAACCATTTTCAAAACCAGAAAAATAAGTACGTTATCGTCCGGATAAACCCTGTTTTCAAACCCCGGACCGATAAAAGACTTATCTAGGAATTAAAATCCACATATCCTGTCTTTTTCATAGACTGCGATGTGTCTGATAAACTCTCCTCAAAGAGTCATAATTTCATATTGAATTAGTCCCGACATAAAGATCCGAACTTTTCCAAAAATAATCACAACTCGAGAAAACCGTCATTATCTGAGGAAATAATACGAAATACTCTTTCAAAATAAAAGGTTTTGTCATGTGTATTTACATCTTTTCAAATAAATAAAACATCGGATCTCGGAACACAAAGGTTTTCATCCCTTTCCCGTCTTCCCCCAGAAAATAGGGTTTTAGAAAGTAGTAGACTGTCGGTAAAAACATCCAAGTTTTTCAACATAGAATAAACATATAAGTCCACTAGAGACCGAAAGGGCGGAATGGGTGCTTAACACCTTCCCAAACCGTAATATAGTTCCCGAACCCTATAGAAACCTGGTTTCGCAGACAAACGTGTGAAGAAAGGCTTGTCTATAGCCTTTCCCCTTACACAACCTTTTTGTCCGTTTTCTCGTAAAACGTACTGGCGACTCTGAACGAACCCCTTTGCATCTAGAATAGACGTAGGGACACACGATATGAATTATCAAAACAAACTCCAAACAAATAGAACGACGGGATCCTTTCCGACGTTTCAGACCTCCACGAACGGGAACGAGACCCGGGGGGTCGCATTTGCGGATTCTCACAGTATGGTTCTCGACTAGTCTTTGCAAGGTTAAATGTATACCATTCAACGACTGCAGCATTGCAGCCATCAGAGGCGGGGTCCGTTGAGGTTCATGAAATGTTATCAGCACATAGCGATGGTGATGAGTGCTTAAGGCGGCTTTCCACTGATCTATGGTTTTGAACCATTAAAGAAAAGTTATGAGATTAAGAGATTCGGATGAGCAACATCATATAGATCACTTATTTGGAGACCATCTACTGCCATTTTGAGGTACTAGTAGAGAACTGGGGCGTCAACGACAAAAGCAACTGTATAAACTCTAGTCAAATACCAGAAAAATACTAATCCTTATTTTGGAAGGCGAGTAGGTTTATGGATGTGAAAAAGGGAGTTATATGGATATGTAGGGTGGAGGCACAAGCCTCTGAAGACAATGCCATATTTGTGGATAAGGATTTATAAGAATTGCTGAATTATGTCTTTGTCAGGACGATGGAGAGTGTGTTTACCAATTTCATCTCTGATTTTAGGGGGCAAGAGAGAAATGGCTTCAAGGATAGGAAAATTTGGATCCATGGTTGTAGAATGAGGTATTTCAGTGAGTGGGAAAACACATGGATAGACTTGAAGCAGCTGCTGTATTTTATAAGGTTTGCAAAAGGCTTGGCTTATAACAGGAGCGATGTGGGATATAAAATTAGGCCGGGAAAAGAAATCAGCTATCACATTATCATGTCCCTTGAAATGTTTGACATCAAAGGACCACTACGAAAACCATTCAGACCATCTAAGCAATTGAGAATTTGGAATTTGTTTCTGCTTAAATTGGATCATTGCTTGGGAAGGAAGTCATGTCCATCTCTATCTTAAAATTGGTGACCTATTAAGTGAAACTGAAATTTTTCGATTCCTCTTCTGACAACAAGTGTTTCCTTGAAGGTTGAATGATAGTGCATTTCTGTAGGTTTAAATTTTCCTGACTTGTATCCACATGCATGGCGTGTGCCATCAATTTCTTCTAACATAATTGTAGCCCAATATTCTTGGCTAGCATCAGTCTACATAATTTTTGTTCCTGTTGAGGGTATCTGTAAAGGGGGTAAATCATGCGTAAGCCTTTTCATGGTTTTTACAGCATTAGTATGAACTTGAGACCATGGGAGTGGAGATTTTCTAAGAAAGGCAGCAAGAGGAGAGTAAATTTGTAACTTTGGGGATGAATTGGGACATGTAATTGACTAATCCTAAAACTTGCTGCACTTGGGTGACAGATGTGAGGATATCTGGGAATTTGAGAAGATCCTTGGAAATATAAGACTATAACTTGAATTTCCCATCAAATATCTGCATGCCTAGAAAATCAATCTCCGTAACTACGGTTATTTTCTACCCTTTTTAGTATCAGAGGTAGTAAGTATGCCTCGTGAGTAGTCAGCTTATCAGAATTCTGGACCAAGGTTTAGAATAAAAGCTTTATTTAAATGAGGTTTTTAATTTTAGTCAGCTGATTCTTGGTTTATGCCTTTTGATAATTATATTGTTGATTAGTATGAGATTAGAGACCTTTGTTTAGTATGCGATACGTCTGCCACTTAACAGATAAGATCTTTGATTAGTATGCTCTGTGATTGCCACTTTTGTGGATCTCTCACATCAGAACACGAAGAAATTATTTGTGTGGATCTTTCGTTTCAAAACACATAAGGTGCTATTTTCTCTGAAAACAAGTATAATTCCTACAATTGTGATAGAGTAATTTCATGCGTAGACAGGTGCTTGAGTTAGAGCGTTGTTAGGCATGGTGCCTTTGGTTAGCTCGGATGCTCGCAGATGTGGTCCGGTATGATTTGTACTAAGTCACAATGATATGTAAAGTCGTCGTCTTTGGCAGTCAGTAAAGCCTCAGCTGATTTGTGTTAAAAATGATCATTTAAAGTTTGTCTTTATTTTGTTATCCTCTGGTGCAGAAATCTAATTTCCATAAAAGATGTCTTTTTTAAAATCTTCAGATAAGCTAAGTCAGTCAAAATCAATGTCTTTTTCGTTTTCTTCTTCTCGTTTTGAGTCAGTTCGTTAACTACGCTCAGAAACGCGTAATTAATACACCCAAGTGCAGGTGGTCAAGTTATAATATATTTACTTGGAAGTCCAAGGTCGAACCACAGGGAAGGATGGTAATCTTATTATTCTAGCTAAACTTTCAACAGGGGAAAAGAAGAAAAGAAAAATAAAATAAAAAAAAGATAATAAATTTTTATTTTAAGAATAGGAAAGAATAGGATAAGAAATTAAATTTAAAACTTAAAAGAAAATAAATAAATATAAATAAATAAATATAAATAAATAAATAAATATAAAAATAAATAAAATAAATAAATAAAGCAATGATAAAATAAGCAGCAACTAAAACAAGTGTCTAATAAAATGGGAAAAGAGCGTTAGGGATATCCATAGCTACGACATTACAGATAGTATGACCAACCGATTCAAGAAATGACTGTAGACCTGAGTTCCTATTAACAATTAATGTCCTTAACTTATCAATTATTAAATACTAAAGTTCACAAGCATATCATGAGAAGTGCATGACAAGACTCATATAAGCTGCATGTAAATTTAGTTTTCAATAAGAGAACTTATAATTTATTTTTTTACAAAAATTAATTTTCACTTAGTAATGCTAGTGCGTGAAAAAAACAAACTAAATTTAATCAATTTTAATAAATATCAAAAGCTTAACTCATTTCTAAGATTTGATTATGCATATGCATGACATACGTCAAAACTGTTCTTAAAAAGTCATTAAAAGCTAAAATTAGCACTATCTCGATATCGATTTTGGAATGACACCAAAACAACGCTCAAAGCTCCTAAATTACTTGGATAACTAACTCAGCTCAATAAAGGATAAGGACCGTCCTCTATTCAGCCTCGTTAGAGTTTTAGTACACAAATTCGTAATTTGAGGTTTTTCGGTTCTTTTGTCGAATAATCGAGAAATAATATTAAAAATTCGTGTTTTTAACGCATGAAAGGTTACTATATTTTCCAGATTTATTAATTGACCTATAACTAAGGAGAAATTCAAGCCACAATCACAATTGAATCATATACTCACACTAGTCCGTCATGCTTTCGCTACGGACCCCTAACTACTAAATTATGCTAGCATATTGATAAAAATTAAGCAAAATATGATAAATTCAATCACAAATTGAGCAAACATATTTCTGAAATATAATTGAATAATCATGCAAAATTTCACAGCAATTAAAACTAAGGAACAATTAATAAATTAAAAATACAGTTTAAACAAATTTCAAAAAAATAGCACACTGGCAGTCACGAAAATCGCCTACTGTCCTCAGGAAATTTCGGAATATAGATCCCCAAAACAGTAAGATTTTGTAGAAAATTCGATCGTGGTCGTTTTGATAGGTGGATCATTAAAATCGGCCAAGAAACGAGCAAGTTATGATTAAAATAAGAAAACATATATTTTTTAGGGTTCTACGCGGGAATCTATAAAAAAAATCTAATAAAAATTATAAATTATGCATGGATTTCAATCATCAATCACATTCAAACACATAATTAACTAACAATATATAAGCATTAATGAGCATTAATTGAAATAAATTAAAAATAAAATTGAATGAAAAGAAAAACTTACAGTTACGCAGTTATTGAAGAACTGTAATGGGACTCGCTCAACTCAAATTGAAATAGAATTATACGTTATTTCTTCTTCAATACAAGCCATAAACCAAATGAAAATATCTCTTTCTAGTTACGCAAGGAAATTGGGAATTATTGAAGAACAAAAATGACGACTGTTCTTCCCTACTCAAAGAAAATCAAAAATTAACCTAAAACCTACAATATTATCGACATTTAATTCATAATAATCCAAAAGCTATTTTTAGCTTTGTTATCTATCAAGTCGTTGGCTCGAGAGACTAAGTCTTCCACCGCGGGATTCGAACACTGGACTAAGCATGAGTAGAGAGCTGGTCATTTGCCATCTAGGCTAAGGACCCCATTCAATAAATATCTGCATCATAAATTTAGGTATTCTTTCGCGCTCAAACTCAATCCACTGGTGCACTGATCGTATTTCTGCCATAACTTTGTACTCCAAACTCCGATTGATGTAAGGTTTTCTCCTACGCGTAGATAACTCAGAGATCTACAACTTCTATTTCTAGAGTTTTCTTCAAATTTTGCACGGATAAATACCAGAATTGGCTAGAACATCAGCATTGCACGCGGTGAATCTCTTCTTCATTCAAAAATTTCTCGGTTTGATTCAAATGACTCTTCTTTGCTTGGGACTACTCTATTGGCTTCTCTTAGTCTCTTCCATAAACTTCCTTCATGCTTGAGCTTGGAATTTGCTTTTGGTTCACTTCTTGAACTCAATTCAGCTCCGAATTTGACCGGTAATGACTAACTTTGGGGGAATTTGCTTTTAGATTCGTTCTTGTTCACTTTTAACCTGTAAAAAGGTTATAATGCACTAGAAACAAACATACTATCCTATTTCATGATTAAAGCTCAATTCTTAACAATTTAGGATAATTAAAATCAAATTCATGCATATTAAGCCACCTAAATACATATAAAAATGCAATATTTTGGCTTAATCAGTCGTATAGAGTATTTGTTTAAAGTATCGCACTTACCCATAGAAAATAAAATCCAAGAGACAGATTTACCCATGACAAATTCCTACCATGTATTTGCTAAGCCGTCACAAACTTCATTCACTAGACAAACCCGCCAGTTAATTTCTTTAAAGTCCTCAAAGTTACCAATTAAAGAATATGTGCAGGCAAGCGAGTTTGATGACTTGATTGTTCCTTCAGGTTCTGAGGAGCACTTTTTCACAGTTCCAATTCCAAGAGACTTGCCTCGTATGGCAATTGCTCAATGATACACCCACTTGCACTTTAATGCAATCAGATTTGTAGTTACTTTCCATGGTCGTAAAGGCCTCAAAGCAGTTGCAAGAATAGACCTGGTTGATACTCGGTTAAAGGAATACCAACAAGCATGTTTCGGAAATGTTTAGGCTACCCTCAATGCCGGAACAGTCTTCTTCACCTTATATCCGAATTTCAACATTCCCCTTTCAGACAGATTCATCTGTGAAGCCCTAAAAATTCAGGTCCAGTCACAGGAATCCCAATAATTAATGGAACTTCAGCAACTAACATCCACCACCAAATGATCTACATAATACATAATCACTCTTATGATTTATCCATCCCCAGATCATTCACTGCTGATGCGTTGATGCTTACCATTGATTCCAGTGCAGCACCAACAGCCACATATGTTCCCCGTCAACTCAGCTACCCGGAGTTACTTAAGTTGTTACTTAAATCTTGGGTAACCTTTTATGAGGCTTATCATGAACAGTCTCACCCTGAAACAGTTCAAACAACCAAACCAACGTATCTCAGAAGGCAAAATAAGCAAATTGAGGTTCATTTTGATAAGCGGACATCCTCTCGAAATAATCCTTTCCAAACTGAGATCAACATGTTTGAACCCATCAGAAGTCTACCATCAGATCCTTCTCTCATTCCAGCCCCAATGGCAATTTTATACTTCATTAAAGAAGGATATCCTGTTTATTAAGGAAAAGATGAATCAGGACATATATTGTATGATACGTTTGATTGTGAAGCATGTGAGGAAATGGCTTTTGAAGATCAATTAGATCCCCAAGAGCTAGAATGTTATAGAAAAAAGAAGGCTAATAAGCCTTTGAATTCTCAAGAACTCCTTCACGAACGCTACGACTCAAATGATCCATCAGTTGGATTATTGGGAGTGCCCTCCGGTAAATTTGACTATTATGTCATTTATAGAGATAAGCCATTGCCAACACCACCACCAGAAGAAAGTTCTTGCCAACCACCTCCTCCAGCTCCACCAAAATCACTACCAAGACCTTCATCACAAAAGCCATCTTTACCTCCCAGGTTACCGCCATATGCAGTCAAGGCCCTTAAAGCTTTGAACCTCCCTCATGAACAACCCTCAATGTTCCAAAGTTATGCTTCAAAGATCCCAAAACCTATTCCATGTTTTATGGTTACCGAATCTATCCCAGAACTTATTCCAGTTTCCTCCAGCCAAAGATTTTGATAATCTTACCTAACGGACAAAACACATGTGGAAGGTTAAAAATCCAGTCACACTTGACCCCCATGGCGAACAAAGAAAGGTTACAGCTGCAGAAGCAGCGTTGAACTAGCAAGCTGAAAGCTCAATTGCCCAGAATACTGTTCTCGCTCAGATAGCTCAATCCACTCAAAGAATTAAGACAAGAATGGCCCCCTTCAGTGATATGGATACTGTGATAGCAGACTTAAAAATGAGAATAAGAGTTCTTAATGAACAAATGCGTCATGTTGCTACCATAATTACAGATTTTACTGCCACAGCCTCTTTCTTTGCAGATAAAGAAAGAGAGAAGAAAGCTCTTGAAGCACAGTTGCGTGATACTGAAAAATCGCCTTGGTACAAACCTCATATCCCAACTAACTCTTAGTACCTTTTCCCTGGTGATTACGGTGAACGTGTTCTTCAGCAAGCAATCCCAGCAAGTATTAGTCTATATACTCCTGGAATCATTAACCCAGATAGTATTGATTTATGGGATGAACCTCTTCATCGTCAATTACCAGCATGGTCAGAAAAACACCAATGTGAAGACTCCAAGTCCTTCTATGATCAACCCAAAAAGGCAGATGAATTACCCTAGACCTCGACATCCATGAAAGAAAAATGATTCATGTACCAGGCCCCATTTTACCACCCAAAATCTAGTCTTCCAGGTTTTGGTTATCCAATGGATCATGACTATGATCAACCAATTTACCTTGAACAAGCCAAATTTGCCTAAGCAAAAAGGGCCCAATTAACCCAACAGATAGTTAGTACAACAACAGCCACTTCGCCTACCGCATATTCCAAACCACCTGAACCATCATATCCAACCATTGGCCCCTCATCCAAAGCTATGGACATGTTTCCAATAGTTATCCCCGAAAACCAAGCCACCAACCATATAGCTTCATTTTTAAAAACATTGACCCTTTCTGATAGACCCTAGGTCCAAGCCAAAATAAATAATCTCTTTGAATCTTTTGAAAAGATATACTCAGCCCAGCCAAACCAGCAATAGCAACAGACTGACAATCCAATGGTTGAAGACCCCCCAAAAGTCTTACCAACAGTCCTTCAGTCTCATTGAGGCCATGATAATCACTAAAAATTCACGATTGATAATATTCTCCCTTCTCAATGGCATGAGAGATTTATCTCTTTCACTGCTTAGTTAACAGCCGATCGTGAGCAATATGATTTGAAGTCAGTCTACAAGCGCTTTCTTGCTAGACTGATTGGCCGTCTCAAAGATTGGTATGAATCACTCAGCGCATATCAGCAATTACAACTCTAATAAGCAATTTATATTGATAACTTTCTCGGTTCTCTTTTTGCTGAGTTTGTTGGAAAGCCTCTTCGTTACACAGATATTACCCGTGATGAATTCATATGAATGAAATGTTGTTCTTTAAAACTTAAAGATCTTAAACGTCACTATGATCGAATGTCGAAACGATTTTACATTCTCGGTGGTATCGACGATGTCAACCTTAAGCAAGTTTTCTAACATTCCTTTCCGGATGCTCTTGTCTCTGAAGCTCAGAAAATGTTCAAACTCCAAAACATAGAGTTGAAAATTTTAACTATAGGCAACACTTATAAGTACCTTATTGACTCCATTGAAAGAATCTGCAATCAGCGAAAGCTTTTCGAAGATATTGCAAAAACTAATAAGATGCATGGAAAATCAAATTTAAATCATCAGAACGATCATGTGATTGTTGTTCCTACAAGAAGAAACACCGATGGTCATCTTCAAAGAAGTCACAACGCAAACACCACGATTATGTAGACTCCTAGCCCTGGAAACCAAAGAAGAAAAAAATTCTTTAAATGCAAGCAGAAAAATTGGAAGTTTGTTAAGAGAAAGAATGTCAGAGGAAAGAGAAATGATGGTTGCTTCATTTGTAAAAAGAAAGGGCATTTTGCAAAAAACTGTCCAAATGCAGCAAAGAAAGAATAGTTTATGGCCTTGCTCTAAAAGCTCGTCCCCGATATTGGTGAATACGATGTTAAATTAGTTTTCTCACCTGATGACGAAGCCTCTCCAGCAACTATAATGACAATCTCTTATTCTGATGAACCTTCCGGCTCAAATTCTGAAGAAGAATCCGATTCTAGTGCCAGCTCAGAAGTTAATGATGCTTTGCCAGTAATCTTTTCGCTACAGCCTCTCACCATATATGACGAAGATTGTATGTCAGTTGCCAAAATCCCAACTCCATTAGGCAAAATCCAGCTAATCAAGAAGTCTTATGAAAAGCCCACACTAATCATAGCATTCTTTGATACTAGAGCAGCACGTTCCTTGATGAATCCCTCACTTTTGCCATCCTAGCATTGGTGAAAATGTTATGTAGGATTTCGCGTTGCTAATGGTGAAATCCTTATGGTGGACAAAATTAGCAAGGCTGTCCAACTCCAAATTTTCCCTGGAGTAAAACTCTACCACAAGATATTTGGCACTCCACTCCCACAGCAAGATCTCCTCATTGGCTTTGATATAATTCATAGATTACCAGGTCTCAGATTCTCAACGCTGATGGTCTAAGGTTTAAGAATTATTTCTTGCCTTAGTCTAACCTAGACAATGCCTTCCAGATCCATCAAGTCCCGCAGGTTGAGTTCCCATTATCGCCAGATATTACTCTAAATTCCCTCAAACAAAGTATTATCACCATCTCTTGCGCTGAATCACATGTTGACTTCTTTGCCAAATGCAAAAACCCACTATGGAAAAACCCCAAGTTTTATGTCCATCTTTCTTTCAAAATGAACGAAGATGTGAACCCAACAAGAGCCACTCACTCTGGTATAAATCCAAAGCATTTTGCATTCGCTCTCGCAAAAATTACTTCACTCTAACAGCAACAACTTATTGAAGCAACTACCTCACCATAGGCTTGTGAAGCCTTTTATGTGAACAAAAGATCTTAACAGATTAAAGGAAAAATGAGATTGGTAATCAATTACCAACCTCTCAACCATTTTTTGGCAAGTGACAAATTTCCTCTTCCACAAAAGCATTCAATGTTCAGTCATCTTTCCAATGCCAAGGTCTTTTCAAAATTTGACCTTAAAGCCGGATTCTGGCAATTGGGCATTGCTCTAAAAGAACGTCACAAACTGATTTTTGTATCCCATGCCATCACTTTCAATGGACGGTTATGCCGTTCAGGCTCAAGAATGCTCCTTCTGTATTTCAAAAATCAATGATGCAGATATTCCACCCTTTGCTTACAAATGCCTTGGTTTAGATCGATGACATTCTTCTCTATTCCTCAGACCAGGAATCATATACCCGCCTAAGATTCCAACTTAGGAAACACACATTGTATTTGTTTGTCACATAAGATGCCAAGGTTCTTGCCTCCAAATCGGTAACGGGTCGTGGATTCATCCAAATTTGGTTTAAAAACGATTATAATGCGTATCAGTTGGTATCAGAAGGAGCTTTTATTCAAGGTTATTTATCTTTTAGTTCTTTTTATTGATTTCAATTCATATTATTTGTATATATCAAATTGTAGTTCGTCGTTGAATTTGTTATTCTCCTATAATTGTGATTTAGGATTTGTTGATTATTAATTATTCAATTCGTAGTAATTAGCACTATAAACCCTAGTTTATCATTAATTCATTAGTGTTCCATAATTGTGAGTCAGGGCTTGGTCATTGGGTGGATTCTAGGTTTAAAAAAAATGTTCGTGATTGCGATTTAGTTGCGATTATTAGGTTAATCCAGTTCGTTTAAAACCCTAGTTCATTGTTACGAATTATGATTTGTTCCTTATTTACAAGTTAGGGTTAGTTTCAATTTGTGAGTCTTAAGCGATAAGCATATTATGTTTGTAACCCTAGTTGCAATAAGCCATTATTGCAATAAATTCTAGTTGCGGCTTTCGATAAAAAAAACAAACAAGAGAATCCGAAGGCAAAAAAAAAATTTCAAAAATTTTAAAGAAAAAGCAAATTTTTTTTTGAGCACTTCCAAGTATTAGGGTTCCAAATAGTCCAAAAAAATTGTTTCCTTAGGACAAAAAAATTTCACGATTTCCGGCTATTCTCGTGCGCACAAAGACCTGCTTATCCTTGTTCCTTGTTGTCTTGTTTGAATTTGAGTTCCTTAATTTAATTATTTGGTGAAATATCATTGTCAAAGCGTGCAATTGAATTGTTGGTTGTGAAGTTGATTTGTCTAGAGAATTTGCGAGTTATTAGAATATGTTCAACTTGTTTAAAAAAGCCAAAAGTGAAATTGTGAGGTTCTCATCTTAAGTGACAAACACGAGAGAAGAAAAAAGATTTGAGTGATACATGAAAGGGAGTGCTGTGAGGAAATCTATATTCTTTATTTGTGCTAACCTTTATTTGCAGTGAACAATGTCAAGCAGGGATGAAAAGGATAACTGACCTTTCAACCCTAAGCTTTACATGAAGGATATATCCGATTTACTTGATAAAAAGTTGGGTATTGCCCAAGAACATGTTGGGGAGATAAGTTAGAAGCTGAAACGAATGCATGTAAAATTGGATAACGTAGAAAGTACCCAAATAAAATAATCCAGTAGATCTCAAAGCGCACAAAAGAGTGGGAGATCGCAACTTAGGGAAAGTAGAGTTGAATTTGAAAATTACTACCAAGGTAGTCATGTTGATGAGGATAGCGACGTCGATTCGATCATTGCTAATAGGATGAATAGTGGTAGGTTTAGTGGAGGTCGAAATCGGGAGGATGACAACATGAGTGGAATAAAAATAAAAATCCTTTCCTTTCAAAGGAAAAATGATCCCGAGGTCTATCTTAAGTGGGTAAAGAAGGTTGAGCTAGTGTTTTCGTGCCACAATTATTTTGATTCGAAAAAGGTGAAATTGGCAGCCATTGAATTCTCAGATTATGTCATCATTTGGTGGGATCGCTTCTTGCTAAAACAAAAAAGGAATGAATAAGGTCCCATTGAGTCATGGGAAGAGATGAAAAGAATAATGAAAAAGAGGTTTGTGTTCGACCATTATTATCGGGGATAGCATCAAAAAGTGCAAAGGCTTACACAAGGCAACCCCAGTGTTGATGAATACTACAAAAAGATGGAGATTGCTATGATCTGAGCTGATGTAAAAGAAGATTGGGAAGCCACTATGGCAAGGTTCTTGAGTGGGTTAAATTGCGAGATAACTAATGCGATGGAGTTGCAGCCATACGTGGAGATTGATGATATGGTACACATGGCAATAAAAATTGAGCATCAATTTAAAAGGAGGAGTACCAAGCCGAGCCAAAATTCATATATTTCTCATTGGAAACAAAACCAATAGACGAAAGACAAGAAAAAAAGACAGCCATGCCAAAGCCGAAGCCCAAGCAAAAACATGAAGTGAGCAGTGGTAGGAATCAATCCAAAATAGTCCCTTCCACTACTCGTAACCGTGATATAATTTGTTAGAAATGCCGAGGGAAAGGGCATATTGTAACTCAATGCCCGAACAAGTGAGTAATGACTATTCAGGATAATGGGGAATATGAGATAGAGAAAGAAGAGAATGAGGAGTCTATACCACATCAAAAGGAAATAGAAGACGAGGAGAGCCCCATCCATGGTAAGTTGTTAGTTGCTAGAAAAGCCCTTAGCGCGCAAGTAAGAGATGATGAAGTGTAGTGTGACAACATCTTTCACACTGTATGCCTCGTATAAGGAAAAGTGTGTAGCATGATCATTGACGGAGGAAGTTGCACTAACGTTGCTAGCACAATGATGGTTGAAAATCTAGGATTGCCTACAACCATGCACCCACATCCTTACAAGCTCCAATGGTTGCATAATAGTGGATAAATGAAGGTAAGCAAGCAAGTGTTGATTTCATTTAGCATTGAAAAATATGAAGACAATGTATTGTGCGATGTAGTTACCATGCAATTCGGCCATATGTTGTTGGGCCGACCTTGGCAGCTCGATAAGAAAGTTGAGCATGATGGTTTCACCAACAAGTACTCTTTCAAGATGAATAATAGAACCATTACTCTTACTCCATTGACACCACAACAGGCTTATGTCAACCAATTAAAATTGCAGCATGAGGAAGAGCAAAAAAGATTGTGTGAGAGAAAAGGAAAGTGAACATTTGAAAGAGAGAGAAAAAAAAGAGAAAAAGATAAGCAAGTGATAGCTATTAAGAGTACATTTGAGAGGAGACAAAAGAATTTTTATGCAAACGCGACTGAAGTCAAAAGAACGATGTTTTTTAATCAGCATCTTGTACTTTTGTATAAGGAAGCCTTTTTAAACGCTAATGAACTTAACCCTGCTTTGCCAAGTTCTATTGTGTCTTTATTGCAAGAATTCAATAATGTCTTTCTAGAGGAAATACCTCATGGCTTACCTCCAATCCATGGAATAGAACATTAAATTGAATTTGTACTCGACGCATCAATTCTAAACCGACTAGCCTACATGAGTAACCCAGAGGAAATAAAAGAACTTCAAAGGCAGGTGACCGAGTTGTTGGAGAAAGGACACGTGAGAGAGAGAGAGAGAGCTTGAGCCCATGTGCAGTGCCAGTACTGCTAGTACTTAAGAAGGATAGAACATGGCGAATGTGCGTCGATTGCCAAATAGTCAATAACATCACAATAAAGTATCACCATCCAATTTAACGCTTAGATGATATGCTTGATAAGTTGCATGGGTCTTATGTATTCTACTAAAATTTATTTGAAAAGTGGTGTAACACCCCCGCCTTAATTATCGGGATAACACCAGTAATTAAGACTTGGAGTGCTACTAACCCATCTCAGATTGACTAAAATGGGCATATAAATATAAAGAATCCAAACAATATACAGGGATTTTTATATACAAGATGAGGGCTTTTTATATACGTCTAATACTTGTGTCACATGTCAATTAAGCATAAGGTGCCAAAACAATAGTAATATTTCTACACAAGCTTATAACCATTATACAAAACAAAACAAAGTACATTCAAGTCAATATATAACATTTCGGGCTAGCCGTGGCTTCCCGTGAAAGTATGTACAGCACAAAAATGATTATTGTATCAGAGCCTTCTATCACATTCTTGATCCCATAGTTTCCTCATTCTTACTAGACTTCCGGGTACCTGTATTGTTTTAGAAAACGGGGTGAGCTCATAGCTCAGTAGGGGGAAAAATATAGAGAATAACGTGTTTGAAAAAAACATAATCATTAATTTGTTAATAGTTTATACTTCAACCATAAATCCAAGTAAATATCATGATTTCACATAAATAATGCATGCCCATGCAGATACAGGTTACCTCCCTTATGTCAACCGTTAAGCCATGTCACCAGGACAGAATATGGGCCACATTGCCAAAAGAATAATAATATTAATAACTGTGGGCTTGACCCCCCCCCAAGAGAATGAGTATCTAGATCATAACATGGGCTCGACTGTTACCAGGAGATATGACCATCGAGATCATAACATGGCCTCTCCGTCTCGGGTAAATACCAATAGATAATTAACAACTGGACCACAATCCAACATTATTATATCATCCAATCATTGTCGTACCAATTGTCTAGATTTTTGGATTACTCATTGTGAGCTCTAGACAGCTGATGACTTACTACCTAGTGTCTTGTCGTTGTCTAAATTTTTGGAGTTCTCACCGCGGGCTCTAGACAGCCGATGACTTATTGCCCCCCGAAGGTTTAGGGCTTTAAAACTCAAGGACTCCAAGCCCTGCCTATTTTCCCATATCGACAAACACTAACCACATCATTCCCCTTCACCTAACGAAAGGCCACAATATATACAAATAACTGTGGGCAACACCCCACCATATATAACATAACCGAGAATAGATGCCACGCAAGTGATGAGTTCTCAAGAATAATAATCAACAATCCCGTATGAACATAGAGAGTCTTCCATTAGCACAAATAAGAGATATTTGCCTCCCAACAAATAAATAATAGGCCATATGTCTTAAGAATACTCCAAGCTTGTCATGAATATTGCCAAGGATGCTGGGTTAACACAACAATAATGCATAGTGTGCAATTCATGCTTTATATATATAAACTAAAATCAACATATGCCATATAAACCTCATAAAACATCATTCTTGTCCTTTGGTGTATACAAGAATCATTTATTAGTTCATTCATATCAAATTAACACGTATACACCGAAGGGACATCCCGTAGAAATCACATACTATGCGAGAATTGAGTTTATTTGGCATATTTTACTTCATATCATAGAACCATAGCTCAATCATGTATAATTTATGAATATCAATTAACATGGTTTTCATAGTAAGCATACATGTATATATCATTCAAGTATAATCAATAACAAAAAGTATATGCTTCATATCGAACATATACGTATATAATCATTCATCTTTAGATAAATAAAATCATATTATAAAGTTCGGAAACATTAAAACCCCTACCTTATGTTTGTAGACCAAAGGAATAGAAAAGATGGAAATCGAAGCCCCGTTCGGTGAAATTCTAAAGCTCTCGCATCACTGCATTCCCAGAGTAGCAAAATCCTTAAATCAATGATGAATAATCCCAGCCCACATAGCCAAAGCTCACGCTTGAGCTCCCATAAAAGATAACTAAAGTAGATGATGATGAATAGTGAGGAAGAATGATGTTTGATTGATTTTGAGCTTTGATTCTTCAGGATGAAAAATGCGTAGAAATCTTTCTCTTTCTCTCTAGAGCCCTTTAGAACTCTCTAGAGGTGTGTGAAAGTGTTTGGGTCAAAGTTGGGGTAAAAAATGACCAAAAATGGCTTTAAAATGTGTTTAAGTCGGTGGAAGAGTTTAACTGGCGGACTGGTATGCCAAATACCCAATACTAGTTCACGAAGCACAATTTTCCCAAATTTTTACTGCTGGACCGGTATGCCAAAAAAGCCATACCAATCCATGGGTAATTTTAGTGCCCTGATGCACTGTTTTTATTTTGGCCATAATTTTTTGTTCGAAACTCCGATTGAGGTGATCTTTATGTCCACAGAAAGGTAATTCAAAAATCTACAACTTCCTAAGAGAAAGTTTTCCCAAATTCTGGATAGATAATTCCCAAAAATTTGCATAAGACAACGCTCTGCCCAAGCGCTACTGAATGAACAGAATTTAATAACCTACCTACTTCATAAGATGTTTTGACCAACTAAGAGTGTGAATTGGACTTCGGCCAAAACAAAAAGTTATAGAATGGTACAAATCCTAAACACCAGCGTGAACGAAATCTTAATCGGATAAGTAATGAAGAAATTACGATAGCTCAAAGTTAGCTAGAATTAACGAATCGCTAAGAGCCTAAGAATCAAAACTTCCTATTTACCAACCGAAATCGATTCGAACCACCCGAATCACCAAACGATCACTCATGTAAGTATAAATAAACTAACATAATTCAATTTAAAATAAATTAAAGTACGGGATACTATAATCTCCACCACTAATAAAAATTTCGTCCTCGAAATTTTCAATAGTGTTCTTTCAACAACGGGGTAAATGAATTTGAAATGTCAATCATAAATAAAATTTCATCCCAGAATCTAAAGAACATGATTGTACCCTCTATTACTTTGGGTTCAGGTCGTTCCACTCGATTCAAGGTATATACTTGACCCGAAGTTCTACTGCCACTCTAAAAGTAAGAACTTCCACCTTCACAGAACTTACTCTGACTCTACCCATGATCCTGACCTCCTTGATTGCTTGAGAAGGTTTGGCCTTCACCACCCGTGCGGCTTAAGCCTCGAGTTTTTGTTTGACTGTAAGAAGGCTGAAATGACTGTGATTTTTGACTCAAACGTGGGCAATCCTTTCGCATATGCCCCGGTTGACCGCATTCAAAACAAATCCTTATCCTTGGTCCCCGATTTTCACTACTAAATCCTTACCCTTAGTTTTGTTATGAGTGCACAATGTATTCGGGCTGATTAAGAGAAGGTCAAGGTTATTCGAGAATGAGAGAGTCCTATAAGTGTTGGGCAAGTACGGAGCTTCCATGGACTTATTAGTTTTTATCAGCAGTTCATGAAGGACTTTAGCACAATTGTGACTCCATTAACTGAAGTGATCAAAAAGAATGTAGGATTTAGATGGGGAGAAAATAAACAGAAGGCATTTCAATTACTTAAAAGCAAGCTAAGTAACACCCCCTTGTTATCTTTACCTAACTTTTCTAAAACTTTTGAAATAGAATGCAATGCTTCAAGAAATGATATTGGTATTATTCTTATGCAGGAAGGAAAACTAATCGCGAACTTTAGCGAGAAAGTGGTAGGGTGAAGTTAAATTACCTTACTTATGACAAGGAGCTGTATGTATTGGTTTAAGCATTGAAGATGTGGCAGCACTATTTGTGGCCAAAGGAATTCATTATTCACACAAATCATGAATCATTGAAGCACTTAAAAGGACAACATAAGTTAAACAAGCGCCATGCTAAGTGGATGAAATTCGTCGAGACATTTTCGTATGTGATCAAGTACAAGCAAGGTGAGGAGAAGTTGTAGCAGATGCACTATCGCACATGCATGCTTTAATCATTACTTTAAATGTTAAATTGTTTGGATTTGAATACATTAAGGATTTGTATATTGAAAATGTTGATTTTAGAGATAAATTTAACGCATATGAGAAAATGACATTTAATAAGTACTTTAGGCATGATGGGTTTTTAATGTGTGAAAATAAATTGCGTGTGCCTAAATGTTCATTGTGTGAATTGCTTGTCAAAGAAGCATATGGTGAGAGTCTAATGAAAGACTTTGGTGTAGCTAATACTTTAGAAGTATTGCAAGAACACTTCTTTTGGTCCTAAATGAAAAAAGATGTTGAAAAAAATTTGCAAAAGATGTGTTACTTGTATGAAGTCGAAGTTTAAGTTAAAACCCCACAGTTTGTATACTCCATTCCCCATACCTAACGACCATTGGGTTGATATTTTCATGGACTTTGTGTTAGGTTTGCCTAGAACTAAGCAAGGGAATGATTATATTTTTGTGGTGGTTGATAGATTTTCTAAAATGACTCATTTCATTGCTTGCCATAAAACTGATGATGCACCACGCACAACAAATTTGTTCTTCAAAGAGATTGTGAGATTGCATGGCATGCCTAAAACCATTATCTTTGACAGGGATGCAAAGTTTTTAAGTTACTTTTGGAAGACTTTGTGGAAAAAATTAGGGACTAAATTGTTGTTTTCTACTACTTTTCACCCACATACTGATGATCAAATAGTAGTAGATAGGACTTTGTCTACTTTGTGTTATGCCATAATTAAGAAAAACTTGAAAGAATGGGAATAATGTTTGCCACATGTTAAGTTTGCTTATAATAGATATGTTCATTCTGCTACTAACTTTTTTTCTTTTTGAAATAGTTTATGGTTTTAATCCGTTAGCTCCTTTGGATTTATTACCATTACTTGTTGAATATATTAACTTATATAGTAGGAAAAATGCTGAATTTGTTAGACAGATCCATGAGAAAGTGAGGCAAAACATTGAGAGAATGACCAAGCAGTATGAACAATAAGCTAACAAAAGAAGGAAGAAGTTGGTTTTCGAGTCAAGAGATTGGGTTTGGTTGCACTTGAGGATATGTTCAATTCTAAGTATTAGAGCGTATTAATGACAATGCCTACAAACTTGACTTGCTAGGTGAGTATAATGTGAGTGCTACATTTAACGTTGCTGATCTAAGCCCGTTTAGCGTAGGTGACAATTTAAGGACAAATACTTTCTAAGAATAAGGGATTGATGAGGCAAGGATGGCATAAGCTCAAAGGCGTGGAATGAAGCTCACAATGATCCAATCAAAGTTCCAATTGGTCCAGTTACGAGATCTCAAATGAAGAAGTTCAAGGAAGAGCTTAATAGCATGGTTCAAGGTGTTTTGGAGTAAGCCGATGCATGGATACTAATTGAAGACATGGAGAATTAAGGCTTTAAAATGAAAATAAAGGCATTAAGAGATAATTCGGAACGATAAGGGGCAACCTCAAAGTTTATATTTTTAATGTTTTTAGAGTGTTTTAATTCCTTTTTTTTAGTGTTGGACTCGGAATAAGAATGTCTAATTTTCGTTTCCGTATTGTTTTAGGTTTATTTAACTCATATTTAAAGGGGAGAACTCTATTATTTTTGTGAGTCAATTATTATTCATAAAATTCGAGTGCTTTCACTTTTAAATACTTGAGAACTTGTTGAGCAATGCTGAATTTATTTCAATTCGTAATTGTTCTTGATTTATCATCCCCAATCAATTGTTGCATCTTCTACTATACCAAGATTCACGCCTCTATTATAGGTGTTGGATCAAGGTTCTATCAATCCATATTCGTTCAATTCCAAGGTTCTTGCCTCCAAATAGGCAACGGCTCGCAGATTCATCCAAATCTAGTCTACAAACAATCCTTGTGCGTATCACATAGGCCTTCTTAGGCAGCACACATTGATCTATATACATTGCCAAAGATGGCCATATGTCCCATCTTAGGCGACGAACAAAGACAATGTATGTCTCCTAAGTTGAAATCTTAGGTGACGAATGCAAAAAGATGCGTTTGCCTAAGATGTCAACTTAAGAGATATACATTACTTTGTTAGTCTCCAAAGATGGGACATATGGCCTTTTTAAGCGAATTACATAGACCCCTATGCAATTGAAGCTACATTTTATATATAACAAAACAACCTGCATTATACCAAGAACAAACTGTAATCTTAAACAACCAATTCTAAAACACCCTAGTTCACAAGCATATAATTCACAAAACTACATCATGTAATTCAAAAAATTTAATAAAACTATCAAACATATTTATAAAGTCTCAAAATGTTCAATGTTCAAAATATACACAAAGCCACAAAATGTTCAATGTTAAAAAAAAAACTTGAAGTCTCAAAATTAAAAAAAGAAAAAAAGAGTTAACCTGTGGCTATTGGTTAGAAGTAGACTCCCCACTAGAAGCATTCCCTCTAAGAAGCAATCGGACCTGAGCTTCATTTCTTACATCGCTCGTTGTTGTTCGGTCCTGAATCATTGCATTTCTTTCCCCTATTTTTCTTGTTCTTGTTGCATTCTTGCTATGATGAATTGGAGCTTCTCAACCTCAGACGACGGACCCGGCATTTGCGTGCCTCCCCTCAGTTGTGGGTCCCTTCTGTACCCTATCCCCAAACTGGGATGATCGTCCCTCTCTAAATAACCTTTCCCCAAGCAATACCAATCTATATCTCAACAGAGAGACTGATCGGTTCCAGTGAGATCGAGTTCGAGCCGCCTGTGGGACTTGGGATTTAAGGCTTTGAAGGAGGCGATAGAAGTTCAACTGCGACAGTTATCGCAGCCTGTAAATAATAATTAATAATTCAATAACGAATAAACAATAGCAAATAATAAACTCTTACCGCTACCTCCGGAGCATTCTTCTTATATCCTTCCACCGAGGTATTAAGAATAGGAGCTTTATTCCCAGATTCCTTGAGCTTATTCGCTCGATAGGCAAACGGGGTCGAACTCGAGTTGTGGTCCACCTTCTCTGGCGCCCTAACCTCTTTCATTCTCTTGGAGCGGACCTGTAATACGATGCAACATTTAAAAACAATTCATTTAATTAATGTAAATATCATGTAAACATCAAGATGATGATGATGATGATGATGATGAGAGATGCAAATGACATAAGACATTACCTTACTTTGCAATACTATACAACATTTAAAAACAACCCGTTCAATTAATGTAAAATCAAGTTCTAACATATAATAACAATAACAATAACAATAATAATATTGAGAGAGATGCAAATGACGGAATACATTACCTTACTCTCCTTGGTGGACCAGTGCGCCATTAGCCACGTCCACTCATCCACACGCTCTACGAAATCTACAGGAACATATGGGCCAAATGTCTCGAAGTGGGCCTTGCAATCCGACATCCATTGATTGAACCGCACATATGCTACTTTCTGGATATATATGAACATCTCAACATTGTCGTTAACGTCGTAGTAAGTCTACAAAACAAAAATAACATATATAAATCGAATTTAGAAAATTTGCGCAAGTATAAAGAAAATAAATATTAATTAGTCGCCCTTATCGAGATATGGTTGTAGACATTCTGAAGATGCTCTTCATGTAGATCCCAATATGAATACGCACCATGGGAACTGTTCCTCACGACACTACCTATGTCGCGTGCGAGGAGGCCCTAAACCAGCATAGACAACAGTAATTTGAGCTCGTTGAACCACTCGAGGTTAATCTTTGCATGCTTTCACACTTCTTCGTGGGTCTTCTTATCCATCACTATGCTTCTCATGCGAGTGGAGGAGGATGTGGAGATCGACATACCTGTAAATTAGAACATACATTATAATTAATATTATATACATATATATACAATTTTAGTATCAAAAAGCGACAAAAAGTACTAAAAATGTAATCACTTCCACTATTGCAACGAATGCTGCAAGAAAACGAACGCCCGATAATGGAGCTGCTCGTGGCAGATGAATGTTGGGTAGACGGAGACGGAGCCGTAATCGGTTGTAACTCCAAAGGCCATATATCCTATCCCATGCGATGAATAAAGACAATGCGTGCCTCTTAAGTTGGAATCTTAAGCGACAAATGACAAAGGGTATGTCGCCTAAGATGCCAACTTAGGATACACACATTATCTTTATTCATCACCTAAGATAGGACATATGTCCTTCTTAGGCAACGTACATAGATCAATGTGCGTTGCCTAAGCTGGAATTACAACAACCCAAGCAACTGAAGCTGCATTTTATATAACCCAACAACCTGCATTTTATACCAAGAACTTGTAATTCGAAACAACCAATTCTAAAATACCTTAGTTTACAAACATATAGTTCACAAAACTACATCATGTAATTCACAAAATTTAATAAAACTCTTAACATATACATGAAGTTTTAAAATGTTTAATGCTCAAAATATACATAAAGTCACAAAATATTCAATGTTTTTTTTTAAAAAAAAACTTTAAGTCTCAAAATTAAAAAAAGAACAAAAGAGTTAACCTATGGTTGTTGATTGGAAGTAGATTGCCACCGGAAGCATCCTTCTAAAAAGCAACTAGACCTGAACTTGCTTTTCTTCCATCGCTCGTTGTTCAGCCCTAAATCATCACATTTTTTTCGCCTCTCTTTCTCATTCTTGTTGCATTTTTGCTACGGTGGACCAAAACTTCTCGACCTTGAACGACGAGCCCGACGTCCACACTCCACCCCTCGACTGTGGGTCTCTCATGTACCCTATCCCCAAACCACGGATAACAGTCCCTCTTCGAACACAAACCTCTCCCGGAACAATACCAATTTGTGTCTCAACAGGGAGAGTGATTGTGCTGGCGGGGTCAAAACCGAGCCGACTTTCACGGGCGACTGGGTGAGATTTGAGGCTTCGAAGGAGGCGATAGAAGCCTCCACCATGACGGTCATCATAGCCTACAAATAACAATCAATAAACAATTAATCAATAATTCAATAACAACAAATAAACAATAACAAAGTAGCAAACAATTAATAAACTCTTACCGCTGCATCCAGAGCGTTCTTATATACTTCCACCCAGGTATTGGGAATAAGAGTTGTATCCCCAGATTCCTTTAGCTTCTTCGCTCGGTAAGCGAAGAAGGTTGAACTCGATCTGTAGTCCATCTTCCTCTCAGACGCCCTAACCTTCTTCATTCTCTTAGAGCAAGCCTACAATACGATGCAACATTTAGAAACAATTCATTCAAATAATGTAAACATTAAGTTCGAACAGATGATGATGGTGATGATGATATTGTAAGAGATGCAAATGACAAAATACATTACTTTACTCTTCTCGGTGGACTAATGTGCCATAAGTTACATCCACTCATCCACATGTTCCACGAACTCTACAGGAACGTCTGAGTCGTATGTCTCGAAGTGGGCCTTGCAATCTGACATCCATTAATTGAATTGGCCAGATGCTACTTTCTGGATGTATGTGAACATCTCGACATTGTCGTGGCTGACGCCGTAGTAGGTCTACAAAACAAAAACAACATATATAAGTCAAATTTAGAAAATTTGCCCAACTACAAAGAAAGTAGAAATTAGTTAATCGCCCCTACCGAGATGTGGTTATAGACAATCTGAAGGTGCTCTTTAGGCAGATGCCAATATGAAGCCACCATGAGGACTTTGTTCCTTACGACACTGCCTATGTCGCGTGCGAGACGACCCTGAACCACCTTAGACAACGGCAATTTGAGCTCGTCGGACCACTCAAGGTTAATCTTTCCATGCTTTCGCACCTCTTCACTAGTCTTCTTACCCACCACTATGCCTCTCGTGTGAGTGGAGGTGGATGTGGAGGTCGATGTATCTACATATTAGAACATACATTATAATTAATATATATATATATATTAAGAGTTTTAGTAAAAGAAAGCAAAAAAAAACTACTAAAGAATCACCTCTGCTCTTACAGCGAATGATGCGAGGAAACAAATGTCCGGTGGTGGAAGTGCTCATGGTAGACGAATGCTGGGTAGACCGAGCTTGAGTCGTAATCGGCTGTAGCTCCAAAGGCGGCAGTGCGACCTCATGATCAGGAGCTCCTCCAGGGGCTGTAGCAGCAAAGCGTTGTGCAAAGCTTTGATGCAGTTGCTCGATCGGACCCCTGCTCATCGCTCTCCTCGATGTCTTGGGAGGCATCTTCGAATTCCTGCACAATTACACATGTAACTTCTCTCATAGCCATAAATGATGTATATATTTCACTGCATGCACCACAATGTCATTACATATTATTATATATTTACATAGTAAAAACATTAAAGAAGCCTTAATTTGAGAAGGGAAAAAGAATGACAAAGAAGAAACATTAAAGTGACAGCTAAACAAATTTTTCAAAAAAATATCAATTGAAAATATGTAAACTATGATAAGTAAGCTAACATTGTAATTAATTTCAAGGAATATAATTAATCTAATATATGAATTGCGTTGATTAATTGAGCCTGAGATAAAACTACTGCCATGAGCATAAAGGTAAGAAGTTACCACCTTACTTGAACAATTATCAAAAGTATATACGAATTAAAAAAATAGGGTGCACTAGATTCAAATAAAAGTTACAAACGAAACATGTCAAAATCTAAAGTCATTAATTAAAAATCCTATAATTCCATGTGAACACAACAGTTGGGAATGCCAAAAAAAAATAAAAAATGGGAGTACCAAATTATAAAATAATTAAATTGAATATATGCAGATATACAAACAATGGCTTTGGAAACCAATCCATGGACCTTGTTGAAGTCTGAATTTTTTGCCTAAAAGATGGCAAAATAGTTGCCTAAACTTATACAATACACTACTACCAACGTAACTAAAAAATTAGTTTCATTAGTAAAAATTAAGGTTAAGGCCACTAGCTGACTCAACGTTGAAGTCAAATCATGAATGCCCTCACTACTCTAAAAATTAGATTCAGATTTTCCAACAATAAACAATAAAAATAGCCCTTAAAAACAGTTTTATATGTAGCAACAAATTTAACACAGTAGTAGCAGATTTAACACAGATTTTCAACACAAAACAACTTCAGAAAAATCTGCAAATAACAGTTTATCACAACAACAAATTTGCAGTAATGACGATAGATTCACAGCAATAGAAAATTGATTTTTCACAGCAATTAATAACAGCAATGGCAGCAATATTAATAGTTGATTCGCAGTAGTAAAAAACAGAACCGAATGAGAAAAAGAAAGCTAGGGCTCAAATGTACATATGTGATCTGTTGCGGCTGCTAGGGCTCAAGAGACTGCGTGAATGAGAGAGGGGGGACCGAGAGGTGTCGGCAAAATTAGGGCTAAAAAGGGGTGGGTATGACTTGTGAGTTGTGAGGCTTGAGAGCTTTTGACAGAGGAAAGAGAGACAGAGTGAGGGAAAATAAAATTGGGCGTGATTTTACTAAGTGGGAGTACTATGGGAGTGTGAGACTGAGCAACTTCAAAAAAATTTTAAAAGCAAAAATATCAAGCCACCCAAAATTTTGGTCCAGAGTTGCTTCCCGCCTAGTTATTGATTTTTTTTAATAAAAATAAAAAATGTGAATGATTTTCGTATTCACTTGAATATCCCAATAAACTATCGAATAATATTTTACAAATTTATATACGGCTCAGTTTGTTACTGTAGGGAATTAGGGCAGTAATCATGCATCGCATACACTAATTTACGCACTAATCTTAAACCCTAGGATTTATGCTGTTCAATAAAATCGACAGAAGACATACCTTATGTGTGATTTGATGTTACTAAAACGAACCGGATGGATCGAATCCTTCTGTTGTTTTCGTCCTTAGCGTAGAAATTACGACGCCTCTACGGTATGCACACACGAACGGGATGAGATCCTTGCTTGGTGTACTAGCGCCTTCTAGGGTTCTCTCTCTGGCCTCTCTGAGTTTCCTTGACGGCCAAGATGAATAAAGGTTCCCTTTTATAAGAGAACCCTAGTGAGAACCCTAAGCAACAAACGAACTGGGCCCAAGTCCAACTTGGCCCGTTTTAATTCGTTTTGATCCAACTCGTTTTGGTGTGCGACCCTGTAGGTTTTACACTCTTTGGCAGTATAAATAAAAGCCCATTTTATTATACGAATAGTAAGCGGTCTCTAGTAAAACATTACTATTACCCAAAGGGTATAAAGGTCAAAAACGACACAACCTTAAAATTGATATTCCAAATATTAACTCCTTTTGTCAATCGATATCTAGATTGAACACAAGACTAGGCAAGTGTCATTCTTGTATAGTTCAATCTTTATTTCTTGATCTCTAAGTATAATTAATCTAAAATAAATGACATCTCATTTGTGCATGGCCATGCAAATATTAATTACACTTATCAAGGGGCCCAACGATATCTCTCTCAATATACGAGAGTGACAAATCCCATCTTGATCAACCACATACCTCTACATAGTTCATAGTATGCTCGGTCATCATCTTTATAATTACTCGATCAAGAGCAACGTTTGATAATGCCTGACATGCTAATCCCTATGTTGGTAACCATGGCGATCTCAGGTCTAAGGATAATATGATATCACAAATGGGAAACATCACTGATGACATTATGTAACATTCCTCGCAGTGTCCCCAAAGCGGGTCAGTCCAATACCTTGTTCCCTAACAAGTATCAGTATGTTCAGCTTGATATTTCCATATCCATGACTTGTGGAACATAATCATCAGCTGACCCATACTCTAATCATTATATCAATGTGATCCTAGGTTATTGACATATGATTAGGGACATCTAAATAATATTATTATAACATTACTAGCATCCCACAATCAAGTCACGTACTTGATGAACTAGTATTAATATATATTATTTACAAGAGAATATAAAGTATAATAAATAAACTTTATAAATAACAATAAGCATAAAATATCCAAGTACAAATCATAATCTATGAATAGTCCTAGGACATATCTCTTTCAGTCTCCCACTTGTACTAGGACCATTCATTCATAAAACGAATGCCTAGTGCATTAAAATGACGATCATGTTTAGTTTGAGAAAGTGGCTTAGTCAAAGGATCAGCTACATTCTCGTCTGTGGGAACCTTGCATATCTTCACATCACCATTACTGATGAACTCACGAATGAGGTGATAACGTCTCTGAATATGTTTGGATTTTTGGTGCGACCTTGGCTCTTTAGCCTGAGCAATAGCTCCATTGTTGTCACAATACAAATCCACTGGATTGGTGCTACTAGGAATGACACCAAGTTCAGTGATAAACTTCTTTATCCATACTGCTTCCTTTGCTGCTTCTGAAGCAGCAACATATTCAGCCTCTGTTGTAGAATCAGCAACTGTGGCTTGCTTAGAACTCTTCCAACTCACAGCTCCACCATTGAGACAAAACACAAAACCGGATTGTGATCTGAAATCATCCTTATCTGATTGAAAACCAGAATCCGTGTACCCATTCACAACCAACTCTTCTTCCCCACCATAAATCAAGAATATATCCCTAGTTCTTCTTAAGTACTTGAGGATATTCTTGACAGCGGTCCAGTGACTCTCACCTGGATCTGACTGGTATCTGCTAGTCACGCTCAATGCGCATGCTACATCGGGACGAGTACACAACATAGCGTACATGATATAACCTATAGCCGAAGCATACGGGATTCTACTCATGCCATCTCGCTCATCTTGTGTCTGAGGACACTGAGTCTTGCTTAGTGTTGTGCCATGTGTCATTGGCAAGAACCCTCTTTTAGAGTCTTGCATGTTGAACCTACGTAAAACTTTGTCAATGTAATTACTTTGACTCAGTCCTATTAGTTTTCGTGATCTATCTCTATAGATCTTGATCCCTAATATGTAGGCTGCCTCGCCCAAATCTTTCATTGAGAAACATTTTCCCAGCCAGGTCTTTACAGACTCAAGCATAGGAATATCATTCCCAATGAGTAGTATGTCATCTACATACAATACCAGAAAGACTATCGCGCTCCCACTAGTTTTCTTGTATATACAAGGTTCCTCTTCGTTCTTTCTGAAATCAAACTCTTTGATAGTTTCATCGAAACGAAGATTCCAGCTCCGAGATGCTTGCTTAAGACCATATATGGATCTCTTAAGCTTGCATACCTTGTTAGCATTTATTGGATCGACAAAACCTTCAGGTTGTGTCATGTACACATCCTCTTCAAGGTATCCATTAAGGAAAGCAGTTTTGACATCCATTTGCCATATTTCATAGTCATAATATGCGGCAATGCTTAAAAGGATCCGGATTGATTTAAACATGGCAACTGGCGAAAAGGATTCATCATAGTCAATACCATGGATTTTTCGATATCCTTTTGCAACTAATCGAGCTTTATAGACATCGATCTTGCCATCTTTATCAATCTTAATTTTGAAAACCCATTTGCAACCTATGGCTCTACAGCCATTTGGCATGTCAACCAAGTCCCATACTTGATTGTCATCCATGGATTTCATTTCGGATTGCATGGCTTCTAGCCATTTCTCGGAACTAGAGCTCTCCATTGCTTCTTTGAAAGTCGAGGGCTCATTGTTGTCTAACAACACTAGGTCTTGCTCATCTGAGACGAAAAGTGATAATCTCTCAGGTTCGCGACGTGGCCTACTTGACCTTCGTAAGACTGTAACTTCTTCAGGAGTTTCTGCAACTATTTGCATACTTTGTGGAGGCTCTTCATTAAGATTACTATCATCTCGAATTTCTTCTAGATGTATTGTGCTCCCACTGTTTTCTTTGGAAAGAAATTCTCTTTCTAAGAAAACTCCATTCCGAGCTACAAACACTTTGTTCTCGGTTGGATTATAAAAATAATATACTTTTGTTTCCTTAGGATATCCTACGAAGAAGCATTTGTCAGATTTGGGTTCTAATTTAGTTGTGATTAGTCGTCTGACGAAAACGTCACAACCCCAAATCTTCAGAAAAGACAGACTTGGAACTTTTCCAGTCCATAACTCGTAAGGTGTCTTTTCTACAGCCTTAGATGGAGATCTGTTTAGTGTGAAGGCTGCGGTTTCAAGAGCATATCCCCAAAATGATATTGGAAGAGATGTCTGACTCATCATTGATCGAACCATGTCTAACAGTGTTCGGTTTCTCCTTTCAGATACACCATTCCATTGTGGTGTTCCTGGTGGAGTAAGTTGTGAAACAATTCCACAACTCTTAAGATGATCAATGAATTCTTGGCTTAAGTATTCTCCTCCTCGATCTGATCGAAGAGCTTTAATAGTCTTGCCAAGTTGATTTTGTACCTCATTTTGAAATTCCTTGAACTTTTCAAAAGATTCCGATTTATGTTTTATCAAGTAAACATAACCATATCTACTGAAATCATCAGTAAATGTGATGAAGTACTGATATCCTCCTCTGGCAGTTGTGTTTAGTGGTCCACATACATCAGTATGAATGAGGGCCAAAAGATCACTTGCCCTATCATTGTTACCATTGAAAGGGCTTTTAGTCATCTTTCCCAACAAACAAGATTCACATCGTTCAAAAGATTGGAAATCAAATGAATTTAGAAGACCATCTTTATGGAGCTTCAACATGCGTTTCTCATTTATATGGCCTAAACGACAATGCCATAAATAAGTAGGATTCGAATCATCAGACTTGATTCTTTTATTATTTACGTTATAAACAGGTATTTCAAGATTTAGAATATAAAGACCATCCAATAATTGTCCAATACCATATTACATATTATTCAAAGAAAATGAACAACGTTTGTCCTTAAAATTGAATTCAAAACCTTCTTCGTCTAACAAAGAAATAGAAATAATGTTTCTGCTAAAAGCAGGCACATAGTAACAATTATTTAATTCTAAAATCAATCCTGAGGGCAAAGGAATCTCAAATGTTCCTACAGCTAGAGCGGCAACTTTTGCTCGATTTCCAACGCGTAGGTCCACTTCTCCTTTAGCCAGCTTCCTACTCCTTTTGAGTCCCTGTACATTTGCACAAATGTGAGATGCACTACCAGTATCTAATACCCAAGAAGTAGAAGAAGCTGAAGTAACATTTACTTCTATAACGTAAGTACCTGAAGACGAAGGGGCTAGTCCATTCTTTTTGTCGTCAAGGTATTTCTTGCAGTTTCTCTTCCAATGACCCTTTTCATTGCAGTGAAAACATATCATTTCAGCTTGTGGATTAGGCTTGGGCTCAGAATCTTGTTTCTTGTTCTTCCAGTTCTTAACTGGAGCTTTACCTTTGCCTTTGGCATTGGACTTTCCTTTACCGTTTCCACCTTTCTTGAAACCCTTTCCCTTTTGAACCATCAGAACATTATTCTTAACTTTCTTAACAATGTTCTGCTCAGCTGTTTTCAGCATCCCATGCAGCTCAGTTAATGTCCTTTCCAGGCTGTGCATATTGAAATTCATAATGAATCCATCATATGACTCAGGCAGCGACTGTAGAATGACATCAGTGGCCAACTCTTGGCTAATGGTTGTCCCCAACCTTTCTAGGTGATCAATGTACCCAATCATTTTGAGTACATGAGGACTGACTGAGCCTCCCTCGGTAAGCTTACATGAAAACATGCGTTTCTCATTTATATGGCCTAAACGACAATGCCATAAATAAGTAGGATTCGAATCATCAGACTTGATTCTTTTATTATTTACGTTATAAACAGGTATTTCAAGATTTAGAATATAAAGACCATCCAATAATTGTCCAATACCATATTACATATTATTCAAAGAAAATGAACAACGTTTGTCCTTAAAATTGAATTCAAAACCTTCTTCGTCTAACAAAGAAATAGAAATAATGTTTCTGCTAAAAGCAGGCACATAATAACAATTATTTAATTCTAAAATCAATCCTGAGGGCAAAGGAATCTCAAATGTTCCTACAGCTAGAGCGGCAACTTTTGCTCGATTTCCAACGCGTAGGTCCACTTCTCCTTTAGCCAGCTTCCTACTCCTTTTGAGTCCCTGTACATTTGCACAAATGTGAGATGCACTACCAGTATCTAATACCCAAGAAGTAGAAGAAGCTGAAGTAACATTTACTTCTATAACGTAAGTACCTGAAGACGAAGGGGCTAGTCCATTCTTTTTGTCGTCAAGGTATTTCTTGCAGTTTCTCTTCCAATGACCCTTTTCATTGCAGTGAAAACATATCATTTCAGCTTGTGGATTAGGCTTGGGCTCAGAATCTTGTTTCTTGTTCTTCCAGTTCTTAACTGGAGCTTTACCTTTGCCTTTGGCATTGGACTTTCCTTTACCGTTTCCACCTTTCTTGAAACCCTTTCCCTTTTGAACCATCAGAACATTATTCTTAACTTTCTTAACAATGTTCTGCTCAGCTGTTTTCAGCATCCCATGCAGCTCAGTTAATGTCCTTTCCAGGCTGTGCATATTGAAATTCATAATGAATCCATCATATGACTCAGGCAGCGACTGGAGAATGACATCAGTGGCCAACTCTTGGCTAATGGTTGTCCCCAACCTTTCTAGGTGATCAATGTACCCAATCATTTTGAGTACATGAGGACTGACTGAGCCTCCCTCGGTAAGCTTACATGAAAACAAAGACTTAGTAGTCTCGAAGCGTTCGACTCGAGCTTGTTCCTGAAACAAACTCTTTAGTTCCTTAACCATGTCGAATGCATTCATATTTTCAAACTGCTTCTGCAGATCAGCATTCATGCTAGCAAGCATGAGACATGAAACATCTAAATCATCATTTAGATGCTTCTGATGTGCATCTTTCTGTGCACGAGGAGCATTAGCTGCCGGTTCTTCAGGAATAGCATTTTCGAGGACATAATCTTTCCTTTCCTGTTTGAGAACAATTCTCAGATTCCTGAACTAGTCTAGGAAATTGGTTGTGTTTAGTTTTTCCTTCTCAAGGACATATCGCAACGAAAAAGCGGTTGTGTTATTGTTCGTCATCTATCTACAGCAAAATAACATATGCAAACATTTAAAATGGTTATTTTAAAATTTCCTACTATGTATTACACGCAATTGTCCCATTAGGACATAGTAGGTCCAAGATCCGTATTACACAAGGTATTAAGAAAGTTTTGGCTTTTCACTTAAACATTGTTAATAAGGTAAGCAACATTTGTTAATTACATTCTATGCAACTCTTGGTTTGTTGAGTTTTACATCTTATGTTTCGGCTTCTCAACACTTTGCCTCAAGGCCCAAAACCGTTTTGACGGCCTTGTGAAATCAAACCAACACTTTTTCTGACTTATGGATGTCCGACTTCCATTCTATTAATTTATGATGATTTAAGATAACCCCGCTTTGGCAGGCGTTTTCTATAATAATCATAAAATTAATAGTTATCAGTGTTGGAAAGGCACAAATAATTTCTTTTGTTCTAGGGACATAAATATGCAGTCTCACAATAATACAACAGAATATTTAAACATGCATCAACCAATAAATATGTGATATAGTATGGCCAGAGAAATAAGGCTACTAATTAACTATGCTCTCCATCCTTTGTAGCTTTGGACACTCCAAAGTTCTTGGCTACCTTCTCTTGTGATGAGGGATCCTCCATCTTCTATGCGAGGTAATATACAAAAATTGTACTTCCTAATACAAGAGACTAGTAATATAAAATTACATTGCAAAACACAAAACGACACGCAGGCCGTATTTATATATTACAATAAAAACAAAACGACACGCAGGCCGTATTTAGTTTGGCCATACTATATCACTAAAATTAAAATCCTGCAAGTTAGTATTATTACATAACACAACATATTGCATACACACATAAATGCGAAAATAAATTTAATCAATTATTAAATAAACAATTAGGGGTCGAGGGGCAGCGCCCCCGCGGGGTTTGGGGCAGCGCCCCAACCGGGGTCCGGGGGGTTTTAATAACAGAACGATTCTGAAAACGCTAAACATGATAATTGCGGAATAAAATCATGACAGCATAAAGATGAACCCTAATCAAAAACGACTTAACAGAATCATGAACATGTCGATAACAGTCATACAGTAATCACGTTTTCAACATATCAGATCTCTATTAATCAGATTATAAAAGGACATATCATATATGCAAACTTATAACGAAAACAGAAAACATGCTATAGAAAACGATTAACCCATTAATCGATATTATCAAAACCTAGCATGATACTAAAAATCCGAATATGATATTAATCGAAATTTAAACGAGAACAGACCTTCAAGTTATTAAACGACTAAAATCATGATCGAAAATAAAGAACAGTAAATAACCTGGCTCTGATAGCACTGTAGGGAATTAGGGCAGTAATCATGCATCGCATACACTAATTTACGCACTAATCTTAAACCCTAGGATTTATGCTGTTCAATAAAATCGACAGAAGACATACCTTATGTGTGATTTGATGTTACTAAAACGAACCGGATGGATCGAATCCTTCTGTTGTTTTCGTCCTTAGCGTAGAAATTACGACGCCTCTACGGTATGCACACACGAACGGGATGAGATCCTTGCTTGGTGTACTAGCGCCTTCTAGGGTTCTCTCTCTGGCCTCTCTGAGTTTCCTTGACGGCCAAGATGAATAAAGGTTCCCTTTTATAAGAGAACCCTAGTGAGAACCCTAAGCAACAAACGAACTGGGCCCAAGTCCAACTTGGCCCGTTTTAATTCGTTTTGATCCAACTCGTTTTGGTGTGCGACCCTGTAGGTTTTACACTCTTTGGCAGTATAAATAAAAGCCCATTTTATTATACGAATAGTAAGCGGTCTCTAGTAAAACATTACTATTACCCAAAGGGTATAAAGGTCAAAAACGACACAACCTTAAAATTGATATTCCAAATATTAACTCCTTTTGTCAATCGATATCTAGATTGAACACAAGACTAGGCAAGTGTCATTCTTGTATAGTTCAATCTTTATTTCTTGATCTCTAAGTATAATTAATCTAAAACAAATGACATCTCATTTGTGCATGGCCATGCAAATATTAATTACACTTATCAAGGGGCCCAACGATATCTCTCTCAATATACGAGAGTGACAAATCCCATCTTGATCAACCACATACCTCTACATAGTTCATAGTATGCTCGGTCATCATCTTTATAATTACTCGATCAAGAGCAACGTTTGATAATGCCTGACATGCTAATCCCTATGTTGGTAACCATGGCGATCTCAGGTCTAAGGATAATATGATATCACAAATGGGGAACATCACTGATGACATTATGTAACATTCCTCGCAGTGTCCCCAAAGCGGGTCAGTCCAATACCTTGTTCCCTAACAAGTATCAGTATGTTCAGCTTGATATTTCCATATCCATGACTTGTGGAACATAATCATCAGCTGACCCATACTCTAATCATTATATCAATGTGATCCTAGGTTATTGACATATGATTAGGGACATCTAAATAATATTATTATAACATTACTAGCATCCCACAATCAAGTCACGTACTTGATGAACTAGTATTAATATATATTATTTACAAGAGAATATAAAGTATAATAAATAAACTTTATAAATAACAATAAGCATAAAATATCCAAGTACAAATCATAATCTATGAATAGTCCTAGGACATATCTCTTTCAGTTACCGGATGACATGATACGATCTAATTGTACTATTATTTCTTAAAAAATAGTTCTCTAAATAAATTTGTACTAAAATAAATGAGTGAAGAACTAAATTTACTGAAAGCGTAGGGATAAATATTTATAAATCCTCAAATATATTCAAACCCTTTCTTCATTTAATAAATTTTAGTTCTATTAACAATTTTTTTCAAAAAAGTTAACTGGTCTAGTAGATCAGCTGGGGTGGTAAACTGGTAATACATTGCCTTTGTGAGCACAAAATCTCAAGTTAGGATCACAATATCCTCCATTCCTTCCCCCTCTCCTTGTGATTCAAATCCTGGATCTAAAGTCCTATACATAAATATTATCTAGAGACATCAATATTAAGTGTAAACAATAGTCCTCTACATAAATATTATATATGAATTTTGATGAATCAACTTAAATTATCATATTGGCGATTATCAATTTTTACAACCAAACACAATTAACTGTGAAAATCGTAAATTGTCTAACTCGTAATTTGAGGGACAACTAATCAAGCCCCAAAAGTACAATAAATTAATATGTGAAATCTTACTACTACAAAGAAAGTGCATGATATCATCATGAGCTATAGTAAGTTCCCCAGTGACGAAATAACTGTAAGTTTTCTTAAGAAGCATAAAATCCTAAGCATGAACGTTTTTCATGAAAAAAAATATTGTATGGTAAAATTGTAAGTTTAAAATTATGACACAGCTTAATAACATTTGAAATTTGATTGACATGAAGCTCGTCGTACTTTTTTATCAAGAATATAATTACGTATTAATCGCTAAAAAAATAAAATTGTTTTTGTTTTTAGTTCGACAGTGACTCAAACCCCTTCTCTTGTAATACATGTGTTAGTAGTACTATTATGCCATAAAGCTACTAGTAATTCAATTATATAAGTCAAAAAAGTTATCTCGCTGCATAATAACTAGTTTTTGAATCTTTTTAATACAAAAATTAGTATTATAAAATAACTATTTTAAATATTATAATTACAAATTAAAATAATATTCGTTAGGAACTTTGTTCCTTGAAAAAAATATTCACTGTTAAAATTATTAAGTTATTAAATACTAATTATCACAAGGTTTAACGGTACAATAATATGGATTTCAAATTAAAACTAACAAATTTTATAATATAAATAATACAATAAAATGTATATTTTAAGAGAGTCAAAATGAAGTTATTTGAAGAAAAAAATAATATTAAACATAGTTTTCATTCATTTCCATTATTTTTTGAGAAAAAGTTAAAAATTTGAAATAACATTTTTATTTGGACTAAATTTTAATTATTCATAAAAGTTTAAGAAATTATGATTCAAAATTTACTTGAAAAGTAGGCGGGAGATTTAGTCAATATGATGTTTAACACTTTGAGTCATAATTTTTTTACAATTTATGACTGACTAAAACAGTCACAAAGGTTAACAGTTGTCATCCAAACACTATCTGTAACTGCCAATTGCAATCACAAATAATAATACTATTTGTGACTGTCATTGGCAATTACAATTTTTCAAAACTACAACTATATATGACATTTGTGACTACCATTGAAAGTCATATAGCTTCTTGACCTTTGTGACTGCCATTGACAGTCATAATGGCAGTCATAAAGGCTGCGAATTCAATAGTCATAAATTGCTATTTTTGGTGTAGTGTAATTTACTATAAACACAAAATTTGGTAATAAATTAATATTATAAACTTAGATTATACTAATATCGAGATTAAATAGGGGCAACAATTAATACTATAACTAGATTCTCAACACTAAACCTACAATTTTAACACTAAACCTACAATTTAAAATGATTAATAGAGATCACACTAACCTTAAGATCAAATAGGAGACAAGATCGAACCCTCTTAGGCGACTTACAAAGATCAATATATGTCGCCTAAGAGCCTTGGTCAAAGGGCTTTGACCGGTTTAAAATGTGACCATTAGGAAACCTTTAGGCGACGTACCTTAATAAGTGCGTCGGCTAAATTAGGAGACGTACCTTGCCTGTAGCTTAAAATCTGTCGCCTAAGTTGGCTTTTAGGTGACGTATTTTATTTATCAGTCGCCTAAGATGATTCTTAGGCGACGTTCTTACTTGTACGTCGCCTATGATAAGCGACGGACAATAATGTTCGTCGCCTAAAGGCTTCTTAAGCGACGAACCCTATTAGTGTGCATCGCCTAAACCCCTTCTGGGCATAGTGCACGTAAGTGAAAATGCAAATGCTAACTTTCCAATATTTTAAACAAAAATTATTATAAAATTGCTGCCAACTCTTATATGTGTCATTTGAAAACTAACAGTGTGAAAAGTGTTCAGCGCATCAAAATAGATTGGCTACAAAATATGACTACTCAAAGTGGATAATTTAACTTAAGCACGATTAAGAATGCAATTTAACACAATATTAACATAAAGTCTATTACGATAAAGTTGATTCTGAAAGTGAGAAAATTACCAATTAATTTCCCAATGCTTCTCATACCAATTTGCATACTTGTATGTAAAAAGTCTCCACCCCTACAACAATAATATATATTTAAACATGTATATTTTATACACTTGTATGTACTTTATATAATTGCCAATAAAAATAGTTAAGACAAATATAATAACATCACAAGAAAAATGGAAGACTATTCATTAAGCTACCCCACCAAAACTATTCAAAAATATCTTAAATTGCAACCATAATGTTTATCCCTTCTACATTTGTAAGAGCATCCACAATGGGAATATAAGTTTTATGGTAAGTAAGATATATTTATCCTACTTACTTCAGAGTTGAAATAGTGCTAAAAAAAAGATAAAATAAATATTGTGTAGTATTTCAAGAGAGAGAGTGTACAAAGATAGAATAATAGTAGGGAAGAGAGAGAAACTGCTAACGCCAAACAATTTGACGCCTAGATATCGTAAGTAAATCTTTTTGGCGTGGCAGGTCTCTTGCTAAATAGTTTGATGTATGCTTGGGAACTTCACCATACACGACTTTATCATACACGCATACTACGTACAAAACAATGTTTTATCCTACCAAGCTCAACCGTAGCGTGCTATCGCAGGATAAATTTGTCTTAGTTATAATATCCATTGTGCTTGCTTTAAGATTCAAAAACCATTACCCCTTATTATATAGATATATTAAGTCCTCACGTATAAACTCAGGAGTTCCTAAAAGCACAAATAGCCCAAATTTTTTGAATGTGCATTCAATTCACTTATAGACTTATTTTTCCCTATTTAATGTCCCTCATAATCTGTCTCCCAAATAATATCACTTCAAACTTTTTTCCCAACATAGTATGAATTTAAAAGCGACAATAGATTGGTCATATTTTACAATAAAAACGTCAAGTGTACTGACGCTTTTATGATTAAAAGTGGCAACCATGTTAACACTTTAAAAAAATATTACAATTTCATTTTCTGAAAGTGTTAACTAAGTTGATGTTTTTAATTTTAAATGTGGCTATTCTTTTCCCATTCTTATTTCTACCTAAATTTGCCAGCCACTTCTGGTGAATTTTTTTTTCTTTGCTTTATGTTTTCTCTTTATTTTTTTTTTCTTTTTTATTAATTTGTCCTCATTAATCTCTTATTTCCTTTATTATTTTCTTTCCATTAACAAAAGAGTGAAGTTGAGAAGAGAGGGAGTCGAGTGGAGTAATTTAGGGCTTGTTACTTCTTTTTTTTAAAAAAGGCCATTCTTATTCTCTATGAAAACAGCCTCCAGTGTAACATTTTTTTTTCAAAAGCATTATTACTATTGCCATTTTCTATGGCAAAAATGGTACCACTTTTAACCTTTTTTACATCACTTTAAGTTGAGAATAAAGATTAAAACACCATTATTTGCAAAACAAAGATCATTAGGAACGGAAAAAAAGTCTTCACTCATATATACAAAATGCTCAAAAATCAGGGTGTGCGTGTACATCAATTTGATTGTGTGTGATAAATTTAATCTCATGGTCATGTCAAGCTAATAACCAACACCCATCTAATAATATCAATTGCCATATTCATCAAAAAATCCCATTAAGATATATCTTAACAGTAGGCATTAATATTTTTTTTTGAAACAAAGGAATGAGGCCATATTATGAGCTACACTTGGTGCTTCTAGAAGCATGCACAAGACTAACACTGATATTTTTTTTTTTGTAAACAAACAAAAAAACAATTTGGATCAGAGCTAGGTTCGATTCATAGGTCTCCGTATCGAATCTCGGTAATTGCAAAAATACTACAGGGAATAGTCAAAATGCTCGGAAACTAGTCTTGACACCGTGTGGTACTAGAAATTAACGGGCCACTTCCAAGGCAGTGTGATTTTTTATTTTTTTTGTTATTATTATTATACTAAGAGAAAGATACTCTTAAATTTTTTTTAAAAAATATATATGAATATGTTCGAGGACTACTTCTAAGTCAAACTTGTGGGCTTAATTAAATTGTGTATGTGTGTAATGTAAATGGTTATTTCTAGAGAGAGAACCAAGTAGAGAGAGAAATAGAGAAATATACCCAAATAGGAGGAGGAGGAGAGAGGAAGCTGCCACCGGACATGGTGGCAGCAGCAGTGAGCAGAGGGTGCGGCGGCGCCGCGATTGTTGCTACAATTGATATAGAGAGAGAGAGAGAGAGAGAGAGAGAGAGAGAGATATTCAGTGATGATGAACGGTGGTTGGGGTTATGGTGTAGGCGGCGGCTGTTGTATCTCTTTATCAAGAAATGGACCAAATGAGATGAATTTATATGGGCAACGTTAGGGCAGAGTTTGGTGGTAATTACAAAACTGTCACCAAGCATTAATGTAAATAGTGGAATTTATTATTTTTTAATTTGAGAAACTCATAACAAGGGATATGATGAATGAATTTATAATTACGTAGTTTTATAGGAAATTTTAATTACACCATTAAAATATTTTTTTTTTTCACAGCACACTGTAGTGACTTAAAAATTAAGTAGAAAGTCTTATTATACATTGATTTTTATCAAAAAAATCAATGAATAATAATTTTTTGAATGAAAGACCTATTTTTAATTGGTGAATAGTGTAAGAGGCCAATTTTATTTTATATTTTAAATGAAAGTATTTGAATAAATTTAAATATCATTTAATTAATAAAAACATGTTATCTATTACCTAAATTACCCCTTTCTTATTTTTATCAAGTTCCAATCATACCCTTCTAGGTTTTAAATGTATTTATATTCACTCGCGCGAAAACTCTGAGCAGCAAAGCCTGCAATTGTGATTCTAAGCGTTGATCTGTATTTTCAATCGCAATTCTATCAAACTCTAATCGTTCTATCTAGCTCATTCTTGAGTGATTCAATGGATTTTGAAAGTTTTTCAAAGTAATATTTTGTAAATTTTTGATGTTTTTCTTTGTTTTAGCTTATTTTAGATAGGATTGGTTTTCGTTCAATGTTATATGTGATTGTTGTTGTGAAAGTATGTTAATAGGTTTTTCTATGATTTTTGTAAGAGTTGCAAACTTCAGTTCGTATTGGTGTGAATTCATTCAATTTATGTCTGTTTAGTATTAGTTATCTTCATTATTAGGTTGAATTCATTCAATGCTATCTATGATTATTGGTGTGAAAGTATGGACTGCAAAGTTCATATTGCAGTGAAACAAAGAAGCTTTGCACATAAATATGTACTGCAATATGAAATTTGCACAAAAAAATATAGACTGCAAAGTTCATATTACAGTAAAATATGGACTGCAATATAAACTTTGTACTGCAATATGAACTTTGTACCAAAAATATGGACTGCAAAGTTCATATTGCAGTAAAATATGGACTGCAAAATCCATATTGCAAGAAAATATAGATTGCAATATGAAATTTGCACATAAAATATGGACTGCAATATGAAGTTTGCACAAAAAATATGGACTGCAATGTTCATATTGCAGTAAAATATGGATTGCAAAATTCATATTGCAGTTAAATGAGTAGTAGGTATTTTGCAAAATAGACTTTGTTGCGATGTTTATCCATTCTTATTTTCTTCATATTTTATAGGGATATTTCAAGTGGGATCATTGCAATGATTTCTTTTAGTGGTAGTTCTTTTGATGTTTGTATAGGGCTCAATTCTTCACTTTCCGAGCTCAAGGAATGTGTGTGCAAAAGATGGTCTGAGATTAATCATTGCTTGTTTGAAATGTATGTTATTCGTGATAAGAAAGAGATCATTATAAGCACCGACGAAGAAATTAAATGTATGATATGTTCTACTATTATTAAGGGGGAAAATACTATCAATGTCTTTATGAGATTAGCAGAGTGTTCTAATTCCAATGCCGCTGCTAATGATACTTATAATGCATCAAGTGGTTCGGTAACTCATTCAGACACCTCGGAGGTCCGTCAACCTCTAAAATCAAGTGTTTGGGCAAATGCAATAATTGGTGTTGGAAAGAGATTTGAACGTGGTGCAGAAGACTTCTATTTAAAGTTAAGACAGTTTTCAATTGAGAGAGGTTTTAATTACAACTTTAAAAGGAACGATGCTACAAGAATAACGGTTGTTTGTAGTAAGGATGAGCAAAGGGCATGTCAATGGAGGATTTATGCTTCACATAAATTCAATCTACCAAACTTCTTTATTATTAAAAGGATGGTTAGTGAGCATACTTGTAGTATCGGTTATAAAGATTAATTTAAGAAAGCCGCCTATGAGTAGTAAGCTTGTAAAAATTGCTATTATAGATTTGGCCTCTTGTGAAGCCTTCCGAAATTATATATGATTTTCGAAGGGACTATAGAGTTCGATTGAGTTATTATTACGCTTATGCAGGGAGAGAGTTAGTTGTGAAGGAAATACACGGCAATGAGTCATTATCATACAACAACCTTGTTTAGTATTTGGAGGCCTTAAAAAAGACAAATCCCGATAGCTACACCATACTTGAAGTCAATGAAGAGACCAAAAAGTTTCAAAGATTATTTGTCTCATTTGAGGCTTAAATTTTTGGCTTTAAGTTTTGTCGTCCTCTATTATACTTAGATGGGACATTCTTAAAATGAAAGTTCAAGGGATGCATGCTAGCAACTACATGAATGAATGACAATGGAGGTATACTTATCTTTTTTTATCATTCGGTGCAAGCATGAGGGGAAATGGTCTAAAATACCCTGCACATGACAGGCACATCGGCCTTCTCTGTTAGTGTTTTAAACGGCACATCCAAAAATGGACAAGAGTGAAACTTGCTCAAAACTTCATGGTTTTATGAGTAACTTTCCAAACTTTATGTTTAAAGGTGTAAAACAGGCTAAACTTCATAGGTGCTACATGTAATTAACTCTGATGATGATGATGCAAATGACAGAAGGCATTAAATTACTCTACAATATGTTGCAACATTTAAAAAAATTCATTCAATTAATGTAAACATAAAGTTCGAACAGATAATAATAATAACAATGACAATAACAATATTGAGAGCGGTGCAAATGAGGGAAGACATTACCTTACTCTCCTCGGTGGACTAGTGCGCTATCAGCCACGTCAATTCATTCACACACTCTACGAACTCTACAGGAATGTCTGGGCCCTATGTTTCGAAATGGGCCTTGCAATCCGACATCCATTGATTGAATCGCCCAGATGCTACTTGTGAGAATCCGCAAATGCGACCCCCCGGGTCTCGTCCCCGTTGGTGGTGGGGGTCATGGGACGTCGGAACTGATTCCGTCGTTCCATTTGCTGGAGCGTTTTCGTTGATTCATATCAAGTGTCCCTACGTTCTATTTCTAGATGCAAGGGGGTTTATTCAGAGTCGCCAGTACGTTTTTACGAGAAAACGGACAAAAAAGGTCATGTAAGAGGAAAGGCTATAGACAAGCCTTTCTTTACACGTTTGTCTGCGAAACCGGGATTCTTATAGGGTTCGGAAACTATATTACGGTTTGGGAAAGTGTTAAGCACCCATTCCGCCCTTTCGGTCTCTAGTGGTCTTATAAGTTTATTCTATGTTGAAAAACTTGGATGCTTTTACCGACAGTCTACTACTTTCTAAATAACTAAAAGAAAACCCTAATTTGGGAAAACGGGGAAAGGGATGAAAACCTTTGTATTCCGAGATCCGATGTTTTTATATTTAAAAGATGTAAATGACAAATGACGAAAACCTTTTATTTTTGAAAGAGTATTCCGTATTATTTCTTCAGATAATGACGGTTTTCTCGAGTTGTGATTATTTTGAAAAAGGTTCGGATCTTTATGTCGGGACTAATTCAATATGGAATTTGAACTCTTTGAGGAGAGTTTATCAGACACGTCGCAGTCTATGAAAAAGACAGGATATGTGGATTTTAATTCCTAGATAAGTCTTTATCGGTCCGGGGTTTGAAAACAGGGTTTATCCGGACGATAATGTACTTACTCTTCTGGTTTTGAAAGTAGTTTTATCAGGGTCTTTTGTTTTGAAAACGGTAGACTATTGGTAACTTGACAATAAGTTTATTCAAATAAAACGTGGACAGAATAACAGAAGTAAAACAAGTACACAGATATCTAATCTTAAATACTAGAAGGGACTTTCTTTACCTTCCCGACGAGAATAATAATAAGAAAGAAAATATAATATGGCAGAGGGATCTCTGGCGATAGTAATCTTCTCTTTCTTCAGATATTTCCGAGAAATCGATTTCAGAAACGGAACACGTCGAGTGTTGAAATAGATTCGAGAATTCTTTAGAAATAAGATAATAGTAAAATGAATGCTTGATAAAAATCAGATCTAAAGCACCAAATTCTCGGATCCTAATTGCCGCCCTTGAACCCTTGGGGGTGTTGGCCTATTTATACTGCTCGGGAGAGATTGTCGCGCGACATTTCCTTAAAAAAGGAGAATGTCGCGCGACATTGTGATATGTCGCGCGACATACCCGTATGTCGCGCGACAAACGGCTGAAGTGATGGTTCTGACAGATTGATGTGTCAGAAAGTGGTTGGTCTGGTGCAGAGGGGGAATGTCGTGCGACATAGTGGAATTGTCGCGCGACATATCAGGGATTGTCGCGCGACAATGTGATATGTCGTGCGACAATCTCTCTAAAGAACAAGTTTGTCGGGCGACAAACCCTCCTAGTGTAGTACTGGGTCCTCGGGTGGGTCCCGGACCCAAAATAGTAGTTCTCGGAGGTCGTTAGGGTTCTTGCGGGGGTCACGGATCGGGGTGTCTACAGACCCTCTCGACTCAAGCTCCTTACTTGCAAGGAATTGAGGCGACTGGAAGAGACCATGTGATGTGATCCAGCCTAGCCAAGATATTAGCTCTATGTTCTTGCATGTTCTCATGACCGGCTGGCTGAAGAATTTAATTATTTATTTTATATTTCTTAAAGCCCAAGGATTATAGATAATTATTTTCTAGAGTTATTATTATTTTAGAATTATTTTGGGCTTATTTTAGGGTGTTTATTAATTTCCTTATTGCATTAGGAATATTCTAGGAGTTATTATTTTCCTTTTCTATGTAGGAATTAGTTTCCTTTTTGAATTAGGATTAAGGCTTTGTTTACTCCTATTTAAAGGAGGCACATTATTGTTTTAAAATAAGTTATGATGATTAATTAAATTGAGAGCTTTCTCTTTGTGTTCTTTAAGAGCATGTTGAACATGTTGAATTGAGTAAATTCAATTGTTCTTGACTTATCAATCTAGCAATCACACTAGATTGTGGCGTCATTCGACTATACCGAGGTTCGCGCTTCTTTAAGCGTTGGGTTGAGGTTCCATCTTCCATCTTTTCGACGTATTCCAAGGTTCTTGCTACGTTTGTAGTTCAAGGGTTGAGGATCCATTAGCCTGGCTAGGAAAGACGATCCGGGTTCGCGTCATTGGTATCAGAGGAAACTTTTCTATCCAGGTTTTCTATCTTTAGTTTATTGTTATTTCATTCGTAGTAGATTCTTAAAACCCTAGGCCTTCATTCTTGTTAAACTTATTCCAAAAAAATTGTGTTAGGGTTTATAGATTCTGAAAAAAAAAAAAAAAAAAAAAAAAAAAAAAGTTGCAAATCAGATTTTTTTTCCAAAATCCCGTTGAACTGTCGAAATTAGTGGTTTTTGCTATCGAAACAACCTCGGATCGTCCTGATTTTCCGCCCAATCATTGTAAAATTGCGTTCCGAACAACATATCCGAAAATCAGCCCGATCCAACGGTTAGATCAAAAGTTATTGCTGTTTTACGATAGCACCTGCATTAAAAAAAAAGTGTTGTGAATAGTGCTGCGTGAATAGTAAAAAAATTTATTTATTGAAATTTTCTTTGTTGGAAGAACCCTAGAATTGAATTTTGATTATTGTTAGGGTTGGTTTACGAATATTGTTGCATTGAAGTTTCAATTGTGGAGGTTTAAATATTTCAAAAAAAACCTAGATTATTCATTGATATACTTCTTGTTGGGTTTTAATCTTGTGATTTTGGTCAATATAAATTCCGTTTGGTTGGGAAAAATCTAGAAAGTCATAGGATATTTGATTTGCGTTAATTAGGGATTTGATTGGTGCTTATCCTTTGGAAATCTACTTGCATTTATTCTAGCAATTCTAGAAATTCGTTTGGCTCATTAATATTGCTAGAATTTTGGTTTCTTGCGTCCTTGGTATTACATTGTTGAATGCGTCCAATTTAATTGTGGGTGTGCAATTGGTTGTTGAGGACTTGTGATATTCATATTATTCAACTTGTTTAAAAGTTCCAAAGAGAAAATTGTGAGTATATCTTTCTTGAGCTACAAACACGAGCGGTAAAATCAGAGTGACATCTTTGAGCGAAACACGAAAGGGAGTGTAGTGAGGATTATCTTTATTGCACTAATCTTTGTTTTGCAGCAAGTATGTCTTGTCTAAATTTTGAACATGGAGAAAGGTGGCTTCAAGAGGAGATTAAACGCGATAGTGCGCGATTAACGCAATTAGAGATTGAACGGCGTAAGCGGTTGAATAAAGCTCCTGAAGAGAACTTGAAAAGTAAACCTTGTAAAGTTAAATTTGAAGATGAATGGGATCCAGGTGTTACTAATAGAAGACATGGTGGCGAGGTTAGAAAAAGTCGGGTTGAAGACAACAATATGGGTAGCAGCAAGAAGAAGACTCCTTTGAATGATCCTAAAGAATGGCACAAATTGGGGAAGATGATGGAGGCTTATATTGAATTCCATATGAGGCGCAGCGAAGAGCCAAATCCGAATTCATCCTCTTGCGAATCAAATCATTGTAAAGAGGAGGAAAAGCTAACCATATCTACACCACTATCGGAGAATAAACCGAAAATTGATGAGATCGAGGAAATTGAAGTGACGGCTGAAGAAGGCGAGTTGTGGGTTGAAGGTGTAGTTCCAAGTTTGCAAGAAGAAGATGAAGAAGTTATAGTGCAAGTTGAAGATAATTACATTGAGCAAAGCCAATCGATTCCCATTGAGGGACGAGTTGACAAGCAAGAGACTTCAACTACTATTACTCTAGTTCCATTGCCACCTAAGCAAGCTCTTGAAGATCAAATGAAGTTACACAAGGAAAGTATGTTGAAAGTTGATGAAGTGGAGCATGTAGACTTCATTGGAGTGGATCGCTTTGATGTCCATCCAAACTTTATGTTATTAGATTTCTTCAACAAGTTGCGGAGGATCGCATTGCAATATTGTTTGAAATTCGAGAAGTTTTGCTTTGTAAGGAGAATCAAGCGTCGAAGATATTCGAAATATTTGTTTTCATGGGAAGGAAGAACAGAATTATCTCATGTTAAGTTTCAACGGAAGAATGGGAAGTATTCAAAATACTTATTCAATTGGCATGGGAGATTTCAAGTTCCAAAGCCGTGTCCGAATGCCGAAGTTGTTCAAGACTGGTTGAATCGAGGAATGGGTAGGCCAGATTCGAGGACGAATCTTCTTGAAGAAGAGGGGAATGATGTGATCCAGCCTAGCCAAGATATTAGCTCTATGTTCTTGCATGTTCTCATGACCGGCTGGCTGAAGAATTTAATTATTTATTTTATATTTCTTAAAGCCCAAGGATTATAGATAATTATTTTCTAGAGTTATTATTATTTTAGAATTATTTTGGGCTTATTTTAGGGTGTTTATTAATTTCCTTATTGCATTAGGAATATTCTAGGAGTTATTATTTTCCTTTTCTATGTAGGAATTAGTTTCCTTTTTGAATTAGGATTAAGGCTTTGTTTACTCCTATTTAAAGGAGGCACATTATTGTTTTAAAATAAGTTATGATGATTAATTAAATTGAGAGCTTTCTCTTTGTGTTCTTTAAGAGCATGTTGAACATGTTGAATTGAGTAAATTCAATTGTTCTTGACTTATCAATCTAGCAATCACACTAGATTGTGGCGTCATTCGACTATACCGAGGTTCGCGCTTCTTTAAGCGTTGGGTTGAGGTTCCATCTTCCATCTTTTCGACGTATTCCAAGGTTCTTGCTACGTTTGTAGTTCAAGGGTTGAGGATCCATTAGCCTGGCTAGGAAAGACGATCCGGGTTCGCGTCACCATGATCCATGGCTCCCGCATGAACTCTATCGGAGTGTTTATGCAAAAAGTGCTTGTGAGTGCCTCCGGAGAGTGCTTCGTGTTTGGTTTTGCCTCCGGAGAGGGCTTTTGTTACCTCGTTGCCTCTTTCGAGGGCTTTGACTTGTTCCACTTGCCTCAGATGGGAGGACTACCATTGATCTTTTTTGCGCCTCAGGTGGGAGGACTACCATTGCGCCTCAGATGGGAGGACTACCGTTTGTGCCTCTCTGGGAGGGCTTCGCCTCAGGTGGGAGGACTACCGTTGTGCCTCTCTGGGAGGGCTTCGCCTCAGGTGGGAGGACTACCGTTGTGCCTCTCTGGGAGGGCTTCGCCTCAGGTGGGAGGACTACCGTTTGTGCCTCTCTGGGAGGGCTTCGCCTCAGGTGGGAGGACTACCATTGTGCCTCTCTGGGAGGGCTTCGCCTCAGGTGGGAGGACTACCGTTTGTGCCTCTCTGGGAGGGCTTCGCCTCAGGTGGGAGGACTACCGTTGTGCCTCTCTGGGAGGGCTTCGCCTCAGGTGGGAGGACTACCGTTGTGCCTCTCTGGGGGGGCTTCTAGATCTGAAAGAAGAAGGAAAAAATGCCTCTGGGAGGGCTTTCATGAGTAACTCTTGCCTCTGGAGAGGGCTTGTGATTTTGTGTATTGCCTCCGGAGAGGGCTTGTGTTTGTGAATTTGCCTCCGGAGAGGGCTTGTGTTTGTGCATTGCCTCCGGAGAGGGCTTGTGTTGGTGAATTGCCTCTCTTAGACTGCTAGAGTGAGAGAGAGAGTAGATTTTTGCGAAGGTAAAAAGAGCTTCTCAGGGTCTATTCCGGATGTCCGTTTCCCTGTATCTTTTTGAACTTTACTCTCATGTTTTCCTCGGGTGAAGATGTTTCACTCAGAAGGCAGTTTTCGGATTTCTTCGCTCTCCGTAGAGTGATGGTCCGAGGTTTTCCAAATCATCTCTTCTGTATCGTGCTGAAAAGAAAATTTGTTTGAAAGTTCAATCTCTGATCTTTATTCTTTTCTTAGTTTTCTCTTTTGGTGGGCCCACATCGTATTCTGTTTTTCGATGCCCTTATTTCTCCCTCTTTTGGGAAAGACTTTTCCTGGCCCTCTCTGTTTTTGACCAGGAGTCCTTTTGTCCCTTTGTCGTGATCAGGAGCCTTACTCACCCAAAACGAAGCCCTGAGCCGGTCTTGGCCTAGCTGTCACTTTTGGTGTGGCTCTCCCTGTCACTCTGCATTTCTGTTTCTATCGCTCGCTCTGGGCGCTCATACGGGTTCTTTCTCTTTTCTACTCTTTCAATTTTTTCTATTCCCGTCTTATCTCGCTACTCTGCTTTTTCTCATTGCTGGTCCCGGTCCTTCTGTGAGATCAGAGACTACTTTTAATCGCGGCATTCTGTTTTCGCTTTTTTCGGAGAGATGATTTGGAAGTTTTCTCTTTGAACTTTTTATCATGGGTGTGCGGTTTTTAGCAATTTTCCGAAAACTGCTTCTCCGAAGTGCCTCTGCAGAAGATAAAATGAGACAAAGGTCAAAAAATCAGGGAGGAGGGGGGATTGTCGCGCGACACTTCGGTGCCTGGCTCTTTGTCGCGCGACAATGTGGCCATTTGTTGCGCGACAAACTGACCCACTATATAAACCCCTTGCTGAGCTCATTCCACCTCATTCTCTCCTCTCTCCTTCTCTCTCTAGCTCTCTTTCTCTCTCTTTTTTCTCTTTCCCGAGCGCGGAAGCCCTGCCGCTTTTCCGATTTTTCTGACCTTTTTACATATTCTACCTATACCTGATGGACCCCGCACATCCTGATAGATTGGAGGGTGACCAGGAGGAGGTCACTTTTACAGACGCTCAGGGCGTTCTCCGCTGCAGCCCTCATCATGACGACTGGGCGGACTTGGATTGGTATGATGAGGATGGGATCAACCGCGGTCGGGCGGTGGTCTATAGAGACATTACCCGGGCTGCTCCGGTCCCGGATGTCCCATGGCTCTTGATGGAGCCTGTCTCTCACGAGATTCGCCGTCGATCTCTAGTATGTCTTCCTTTGTTGTATTTATCTGTTCCATTATTTCTGTTGTTTCCTGCATGTATTTTTAAACAATGTTAGTATGCATGCCTGCCCAGAAATGATGTCCGATTTAGTGAAACTCGTACTTTTTACCTGTGATACCCTTTAGAAAATTATAAAATGTACCCTTATAGTCCTATAACGCTCATAATTACCCCAAAGTACCCTCAGGTTTGGAAAATTACATAATTTACCCTTATAGCCCTATAACTCTCATAATTACACCAAGGTACCCTCAGGTTTTGGAAAATTACATAATTTACCCCTATAGCCCTATAACTCTCATAATTACACCAAGGTACCCTCAGGTTTTTGGAAAATTACATAATTTACCTTTATAGCCCTATAACTCTCATAATTATACCAAAATACCCTCAGGTTTTGGAAAATTACATAATTTACCCTTATAGCCCTATAACTCTCATAATTACACCAAAGTACCCTCAGGTTTTAGGAAATTACATAATTTACCCCTATAGCCCTATAACCCTCATAATTACACCAAAGTACCCTCAGGTTTTAGAAAATTACATAATTTACCCCTATAGCCTTATAACTCTCATAATTACACCAAAGTACCCTCAGGTTTTTAGAAAGTTACATAATTTACCCCTATAGCCCTATAACTCTCATAATTACACCAAAGTACCCTCAGGTTTTAGAAAATTACATAATTTACACCCATAGCCCTATAACTCTCATAATTAAACCGAAGTACCCTCAGTTTTTAGAAAATTACACCAAAGTACCCTCAGATTTTTAGAAAATTACATAATTTACCCCTATAGCCCTATAACTCTCATAATTACACCAAAGTACCCTCAGGTTTTAGAAAATTACATAATTTACCCCTATAGCCTTATAACTCTCATAATTACACCAAAGTACCCTCAGGTTTTGGAAAATTACATAATTTACCCTTATAGCCCTATAACTCTCATAATTACACCAAAGTACCCTCAGGTTTTAGGAAATTACATAATTTACCCCTATAGCCCTATAACCCTCATAATTACACCAAAGTACCCTCAGGTTTTAGAAAATTACATAATTTACCCCTATAGCCTTATAACTCTCATAATTACACCAAAGTACCCTCAGGTTTTTAGAAAGTTACATAATTTACCCCTATAGCCCTATAACTCTCATAATTACACCAAAGTACCCTCATAACCCTATACTCGTTCCTTTGTCTGCAGTGGGTTGGCCGCGGTTGGGGTTCCCCCAACACTATATCTTCGGAGTGGCGACGGGCCCCGGCCCCTGTCCAGGAGTTGATTCTCGCGACTCCTTTTGGCTCCCTCTTCGACGCCCTCCCGGAGCGGGTTTCTAGGGCGACAGTTTTGGTGTCGGCATTGGCTTGCCACTGGTGGGACACCACCCATACCTTTCACTGGAGCTGGGGGGAGATGACGATGACCCCCCTCGATTTGTTTGCTTTGACCGGGATCCCTTCAGGGGGGGTCCCCATTCAGATCGACGTCCCCTTGCGTCTGACAGCCGAGGGCATCGTTAGTTCATTAGGATGGTTTCCGGAGCGACGGAGTTCCGGCGACACGATTCCTCGGGGCGTCTTGGTTACGCGGTTAGCCACAGAGAGGGCTCGACTAGCCGCTTCAGGGGTTCCTATGACCCGTCAGGAGGCGCGTCAGTATGCCCGCGTCCTTCTTCTACTGACACTTCATGATCTATTCGAGGCTCGTGGTGGGGACACGGCTCATCTTTGGTGGTTGCCCTATCTTCGGGACTTCAGCCTCATGTTTGACTACGACTGGGGAGGCTTTATTCTTGCAGTCCTTTACGATGCCATGGACCAGGTCTCTCGTCATTTAGCCCTGAACCTCAAGGGCTTTTCTTTGCTGTGGGAGGTACATTTTTTAGTCTTTCTGTCTTTGCTTCAGTTCTTTGCTCATTACTTGTTGATCATTGCTGATTTCTTCTATCTTTCCTTTTCAGAGCTGGTTTGTAGCTTATACCCGTCTGGGTCGCGCCCAGGTGGATCTCCTCGTTGAGAACGAGGACCAGTTCCCTTTTCTCCGCCGATTCATCGCGGGGAACTATAGGGCTCCTTATGTATACCGGACTCGGGAGACCGGAGCTGCTGCTGTTCATGATCTGCGGGAGGAGCAGGTAAAATATTTTTAGTTTTCTTGCTTTTCAATAGTCAGATAGAGTAGAATATATAAAATACTGAAATAAAATCTTATTCTCTTTTCAGATTGAGTGGGCCCCTTGGGGTGATCTGGGTCATCATTATGGGTATGGCCGTGCTCTGACCGCCTCGAGGACCAGGCGGCTTATCCGGGATGAGTACGGCCTTCTCTTCTACTTGGGCGAGAGGGTCATCCGTCAGCATACGCCGTCCCAGTGGCCTCGTGTCCCTTTGTTCCCACCTGTTCTGATGAGGCGGACGGGTGAGATTGATCAGGTGATGGTGCAGGCTTTAGTCGACGGACTCGGTTTCCAGACGTTCGTCGAGGAGGGAGACTACGCTGTTTTTGCTGCCCGTTACCTGATGAGGGAGCCGAAGGGGACTCGGGGACGGGTCTTCTACGAGAGATACCAGACTTTGGGAGGTGATCCCCATTACATACGGGGACAGACTCATTTAGCTAGGGCGGTCCCGGGTCATTTGCCACCTGTCCCTGATCAGAGGGACAACATTCCGGATTCTGAGGATGAGGATCCTGAGGGAGAGAGGGATGTTCCTGCTGCGGCTGAGGGCGGTGATCGGCCAGAGGGCGAGGGAGGCGATGCGACAGCGGTTCCGGAGCCGCCACCTCAGGCGACACCTGCGGGGGAGCAGCGCGCTGAGGGCTTCGAGTTTCCCACCGGCCCTTCCGTGTCTCCGGGGGGCCTCTTTGCTGCTGCTGAGGCTGCTGAGGGGAGAGCGGGATTTTCTGAGAGGTCCTGGGAGCCCGCGGACCTTGGGGCAGATTTTGATCAGTTTGGGCGGACTCCTCCCGCGGCGGCGACTACTCCTTCTAGTGGGGTACCTCCTTTGGGGGCGACGGCCATGGTGGATCCTCCGGGGGTCCGAACATATGCTACGTTGACCCCTCTACCGGCGACTGTCATGGGGCCTCCCGCCCGATCTCCGGGCTTTGGCGGTTCATCCTCTCGTCCACCCTTGTTCCCCATTCGTGAGGAGGGAGGGTCTTCTTCTGCAGCTGCTCCTGCGGGGTCATCTATTTCGTGGGTAGATCTACCTCCACTCCCCAGAGATATTTCTTATGTCGGCGCGGGCCTATGTCGATATTCTGTCCCGGAGTATCCCCTTCCCGAGGATACTTTTGATTTCTTGGGTGGTCGCTCTGATGATGAGGTATCTTCTTCAACTTCTCCTGATACTTTCATGTTTATATCTATTTATTTTGACTGTGCTGATTCTCCTCTTTATTGTATGTCTTTTTTTTACAGAGAGTGGGTGTACGGGTGGCGGATCTACGGGCCTGGTATGCCCAGTATTTCTACAGCTGGAACCTGCTCCAGTACGTTGGTCGAGACCCTCCAGCCTACATGCGTGACTATCAGAGGGCTATCGACATCTCTTTACGGCCGGACGACCCCCTGACTTCCTCCCATGCCCGGACGGATTCTCGGAGGAGCAGTAGTCGGACTTCCAGGCGTTCCCGATCGTCGGTGATCCGTCCTACGGCACCGGTTCAGTCCACGGGGCCTTCTCAGGCGGCAGTTCCTTCTGTTCCCGGCGTCCCAGTTGTTGATCTTACCCCCGAGGAGGGCTCGGGAGATAGTGGGAGCGTGTCAAAACGCGCCCGAGTAGATTAGTTTTCCCTTTCTGCACTAAGTCGTTAGTTTTGGACAGATGTGTTTAGACAGATATTTAAAAACTGTTCTTTTATTGGTTTTATAAAAGATCTTTATCTGTGTTTGATTTATACTTTTATTCTCTGTCTGTGCAAGATATATACACATATATATATAAGAGTCGGTAATTTAAAAGTCATACCTTGTAGTGTAGTGATACTTATGTTTCCTGCAAAAAAGAACAAAGTGAGAACAGAAAAGCATCCAAAAGTGATTCTTTTGGCAAAGATGACCATTATGTATAAGGAAAAAAGTAGGGTGCCCCCCAGATGGGTTTGTCGCGCGACAAACAGGTACAGGACCCTCTTTTTTGCTATAAATACACCCATCTTCCTTCCTTCATCCATACACCTCTCCAAAATGTCTTCCTACCGTACCAACTCTGATTTTTCTTATGTTAAAGCTCGAGATGCTCTGATATCTTCTGAAAATGGTTTGAACTTTGGTGCATTTAGTCCTTTGGCGGGCTGGT